>CAUYUJ010012224.1:927516-1140016 GCA_963575745.1 Prorocentrum cordatum | reverse complement strand
GAGGCTCCTGTCTGCGGCATGGCTGGCAAGATGGAGGATGAGCGCGACGATGACGAGGTGCGCGAGTTCGGGGTGGAGGTCAAGAACTCGTTCAGCCCGTTCGTGGAGGGCGGGGGCGAACTGAAGGAGATCCCACCGTTCCCCAACCTGGTCGGCAAGGCTGCGCTGGCGAGCGCGGAGCAGGTAATCGAGTTCGGCGACGACGGCAAGCAGTGGCGTTACGACGATCGCGGCGCCATGCAGAAGGCTGTGCAGGCGGGCTCAGAGAAGTCCAGCGCGCGCGGCGACGTTGGCAGGCAGGACGAAGGACACAAGCATGACATGTACGATCACCTGTCCACCGAGGCGGCCGTCGCGGAGGCCGCGAGGCGCTTTGGAGTCGAGTGGGCCAATATGCACTTGAAAGAGGAGTGGGTGAGCACCTGCCTCGATTAGCGCGGGGCCGCCTGCTCTGTGCTGGCTCGACGTGTGGTGATGTTTTCCTCACTTAGTAGAGCTCTCCTCGGGAAGCAGCCTGCGCATTGCCAGGATAGGAGGAGCAGGAGAAGGAGGGGGATAGGATGGGGGGGGAAGGCAAAGGAAGAGCAGGAGACGGAGTAGGAATAGGAGAAGGAGAAGGAGAAGGAAAAGGAGGAAACCCTCCTCGGGCAGCAGCCCGCATGTGACCAAGGAAGGAAGTGGAGGAGGAGAAGCAGGAGGAGGAGAAGGAGGAAGATGAGAGGACTAAACAGGAACAGGAGAATGACATCGTGGAGGAATGGGAGAATTGAAGAGGAGGAGGAGGAGGAGGCGGAGGAGGAGGAGGAGGAGGAGGAGGACAAGGAGGAGGGGGAGGAGGAGGAGGAGGAGGAGAGGAGGAGAGAAGGGGATGAGAAGGAGGGGAGGAGGAGGAGGAGGAGGGGGAGGAGGAGAGGGGGAGGAGGAGGAGGAGGAGGAGGAGGAGGAGGGAGGAGGAGGAGGAGGAGGAGGAGGAAGAAGGAGGAGAAGGAGGAGGAGGAGAAGGAGTTGAGAAGCAGGAGGATAAGGAGGAGGACAAGGAGGAGGAGGAAGGAGGAGGAGAAAGTGAGGGCCCCTCGGGCACCCGGCTGCCTGTGACCAGGGAGGGAGGAGAGGGAGGAGAGGAGGAGGAGGGGGAGGGGGAGGGGGGAGGAGGGAGGAGGAGGGGGAGGAGGGAGGAGGAGGGGGGAGGAGGTGGAGGAGGGGGAGGGGAGGGGGGGGGGGGGAGAAGGAGGAGGAGGGGAGGAGCAGGAGAAGAAGGAGAAGGGGAAGGAGGATGAGGTGAGGAGGGGGGGGGGAAGCGCTGAGGAGGGAAGAGGGGCGAGGATCAGGCGGGAGGGTTGGGTGGAGGAGGCCAGGACAGATCACTACCAACTGGAGCGAACCTCCACGAAGTTAGCACGTAGTTTGTTGGACTGATGCCGGTCCCTACCTGGCCGTGTCAGTGATATTTGGGAAGCGTTTGAGGAGGTTCTGAGAAGTCTATGCGAGGCTTCTGCCTGCCTGAGAAGCCTCTGAGAGGCCGCTGAGACGCTTCTGAGAAGCCTGCGGGAAGCCTCTGAAAGGCCCGTGGGGGGCCTATGCGAAGCCCCTTGGGAGGCCTGTGATGAGCTTCCGAGAAGCTTCTGAGAAGCCTCCCGAGAGGCTTGTGAGAACTCTCCGCCCCTCGGCACTCGTCGGCGCCCCCCCCCCCCCCCGTGGCTCTCGGCCGCTCTTAATATCCATATTCGCCGAAGGATGCACTCGCGCTCTCATGGTTTATTTTGACAGTTATGTCTTCCCTGCCTCTTCGAAATTCGCCTGGTTCATCGTCCGAGTTTTCGCACGCCTCTTCGAGCTTGACCTACATCTTCAGTCGCGCTCTGCCGAAAACAATCGTCATGTGGACAACCGAAACCTTCGCTTGCAAATCCATATCCACGTCTCCACTCCCATGATTACCCTCGGTCTCTACCGAATCGCCAGGTAAAGCTCCACCCGCATGTTCAGTCATTTACTCCTCGATCAGCGACCCAGCCGCGACCCGCCCGCGACCCTATCGCGACCCACCGCGCGACCCGCCCGCAACCCACTCGCGACCCACCCCTGACCCACCCGCGACCCACCCTGCGACCCACCCGCGACCCATCCGCGACCCACCCCGCGACCCGCCCGCAGCCCCGCAGATGCGGATGAGTGTGAGGGGGCGTGTCGCGGGTGTGACGCGGGTGTGGGTCGCGGGTGGGTCGTGTGCGGGTCGTGGGTGGGTCGCGCGTGGGTGGTCGCGGGTGGGTCGCAGGGTGGGTCGCGGGAGGGTCGCGGGGTGGGTTTTGGGTGGGTCGCGGGTTTGGTCGTTGGTGGGTCGCGGGTGGGTCGTTGATGGGTCGCGGGTGGGTCGCGGACAGGGCGCGGGTCGTTGGCGGGACGAAGACATCAAACAACAAACAACAAACAGCAGCAACAACCTCAACCAACAAGAACAACACCAACAACAACAACAACACCATCATTATCACCAGCAACAACACCACGACACGACACACAAATCCAATCAGCACCAGCACAACTACAAATATCGGCACCGCCATCAATATTGACAGCAACCACACACAGCATCAACACCAGCATCAACAACAACGTCATCAACCCCAACAATAAGAGCAACAACAATCCGCACTGCGGAAGCCATGTCAGCCACGCGCCCAGGAACCGTGAGTGACGGTTCGGCTCTTCATTTTGATAAATAATTTGGTAAAGGTTCTTTCACGTTCTCATTGACACATTCTGCGTTTACATGTTCACCGAATTCTTTCGCAACGCATACTTAGGCATCCGCATCTAGTGTGCCACCTCATCGCTAATGGTTCGGTACCAATTCCAATTGGGGCAGCCATGTCACGTTAGCGACTCAACACATGTGCAAAAGGTAATCTGGCCATTTCGGTTTCAGGAGCACCGCTGCCCCCTGCCTTTTTGTGGGCCGTCTTGCGGGCCTCTTGGGCCGTCTTGGGTCTCTTGGGCGATCTTTGGGAGCACTTGGGCCGTCCCGGGCCGTCGGAAGGCCGACAAAAAAGCAAATGCCACAATCCTTCAAAAACTCATGGGACAACATCAATGGTTTTGGCATTTTCCGGGATTTTCTGGGGGCCCTCTTGGAGGCCCCATGGGCCGTATTGGGCCCTTTTAGTGCCATCCTCGGCCGTCTTGGTGGGCCTGCCCCGTCCGACGCCGTCGGCAGCCGTTTGGGGGGCCTCTCTGAGCCGACTTCGGGCCCTCTTGGAATGCTCCAGGGCCGTCTTGGAGGCCATCTTGGGCGTCTTAAAAGCATCCTGGGCCGTTTTGGGGGCCTCTTGGGGCCGTCTGGGGGGCCCCTTGGGCCGTTCTGGGGCCTCTCTGAGCCGACTTCGGGCCCTCTTGGAATGATCCAGGGCCGTCGTGGAGGCCATCTTGGGCGTCTTATGGGGGCCCCTTGCGGCCGTCTCGGGGGCCTCTTGGGCCGTTATGGGGCTATCTTGGAGGCCTCTTGGGCCGTCTTGATCCGTCGGAAGGCCGAGAAGATGCAAATTCCAAAATCCTTCAAAAACCTAAGGACAATCAATGATTTTGGCCTTTTCGGGCCCTCCTGGAGAACCTCTTGGAGGCCTCTTGGGCCGTCTTGGAGGCGTCTTGGAGGCTTCTTGGGGGAACTTCGGGTTATCTTGGACTCTCTTAGGCCGTCTTGGAGGCCGTCTTGGACCATCTTCGGCGGACTTGGAGGCCATTTGGGACCATCTTGGAGGCCATCTTGGGCTAACGTGGCCATCTTGGAGGCCATCTTGAGCCGTCTTGGAGGATCTTTTTCCGGGAATTGAGTTCCTTGAAGATCGTCCCGCGACCCCGGCAGGACGGGCCCAAGCCACAGGGGGAGTTCTCTTGGAAAAGAACCAACACCAAAACCGAAATCATCTAGCACGCCAGGCACCCCTGTTGCAAGCAACAGGGGGCGGCGGATCGAAGACGCCTACGGCGAATCACCGCCGCCCCCTGCCTTTTTGGAAGCGCCTATGTGGCCGAACGTTGAGGCCAGACCTGCCAAGCTATCGGACCATGTGTTCCCCGAATCGGTTTGGAAAGCCTTCGGGGAACACATGGGCATCTTGAAGGTCATCTTGATCGTCTGGAGGCCATTTTGACCCTTTCGGGCCTTCTTGGAGGACGTCTTGGAGGGCTCTTGGAATGCTCCAGGGCCGTCTTGGAGGCCATCTTGGGCGCCTTAAAGGCCTCCTGTGCCGTCTTGGAGGCCTCTTGGGGCCGTCTTGGGGCCCTCTTGGGCCGTTCTGGGGCCATCTTGGAGGCCTCTTGTGCGATCTGTCGGCGATCTTTGGGAGCTCTTGGGCCGTCCCGGGCCGTCGGAAGGCCGAAAAGAAGCAAATGCCAACATCCGTCAAAAACCCTAGGAACATTTGGTTTTTGGCCTCTTATGGCCTTCCTGGACGCCCTCTTGGGGGCCTCTTGGGCCGTCTTGGGCCAGCTTCGAGCCAACTTCGGCCATCTTGTTGGGTTCCTGGCATGTCTGACGCCGTCTGAGTCGTCTTGGGTGCCTTTCTGGGCCGACTTGGGGCCCTCTTGGGGCGCTTCGGGGCCGTCTTGGAGGCCATCTTGGGCGTCTTGGAGGCCATCTTGGGCGTGTTGGAGGCCTCTTGGGCCGTCTTGGGGCCTTCTTGGGACCGTCTTGGAGGCCCCTTGGGCCGTCATGGAGCCCTCTTGGAGGCCTCTTGGGCGATCTTGGGGCGATCTTGGGAGCCTCTTTGGCCGCCTGGGGCCGTCGGAAGGCCGAGAAGATGCAAATTCCAAAATCCGGAGAAGATGCACATTCCAAAATCCTTCAAAAACCTATGGAAAATCAGAAACAGCAACGTCAGCAACACGAATAGCAGCAGCAGCAGCAGCAGCAGCAGCAGCAGCAGCAGCAGCAGCAGCAGCAGCAAAGACAACAGCCACAGCAGCAGCAGCAACAACATCAACAATCAACCCGCGGAAGCCCACTTCAACCACGCACCGAGGGACATTGACTCTGCGTTTCGTAGTGAGCGTAGGGGGGGTGTCCCAGGGTCCCCCCCCCGACGGGGATCAACATCGCCACGTCGGCGCACCAGGAAACGGGTTGGAGCGCCGCTTGCGCGCGGTAGCGGTCCGCGACGGGGGTCGGCTGTGGGATTTCGGCGGGGGTGGCGACCCCCCCACGCTGATTGCCAGACGCAGAGTGACTTTCAAGAACCGACGGGAAACCCAGGCGAGGAACCGACGAGAGGACACACAGGAGGCCACCGCCTCCCCTACCGCCCCCCCCCGTCCCCTCCCCTCCCCCCCCTCTCGCGCCCCTCTCGCCCTGCCCTCCCTTCCCTAACGCCCTCGCTGGATGGCTGATACTCGACACCTTCCGCTCCCTCCCCTCCCTCCCCTTCCCTTCCCCTCCCACCTCCGCGCCCGAGCGCAGCGGGCGCAGATGGAGGACGGCGAGCGAGAGGGCGAGCCGCCGCTCGGCGTCCCGCAGCGAGACGAGGAGACGTCCCGGCCGCAGCGGCGACCCAGCGGTGCCCCGCCCCGCCCCCCTTCCTGGCATCTCTCGGACGTGTGCGTGTTCCCCCCGGCGAAGACCATCGAGGAGCATCCCTCGATCAAGGGGCAACGATAGGGGGGTAGGCATAGATGGGGACGCATCGACCCGCAATCGACCATTGTTCGCCGATGCGGGCCTGATAGTCCCAACCTGTCCAGGGAGGTGCGGATTCGCCATCGGAGGCCTATCGCCGATCTATCGGCGCTGTATATCGCCGATCCCAGGTCAAGGACGAGAAAAAATCGTCCCCACATTATGTACTGACTATGTTTGAAGATTCCCCCTGTAGAGGGACGTGCCCGACTTAAGAGGAGTGCCCAGCGGCGGGGCGGTTGCCAGCTGCAACCAGCAAGTTTCGTAGCCCCCCCCCTACCCCTTCCCTACCCCCTATTTCGCATCTTCGGGAGGCCGCGTCCGTCCCTCTGCGCCCCCATCCTCGCGACCCCGCGTCGGATCCGCGTCGACTCCACGCCAAAGCCGCGTCGGGCACAAGGGGAAGCACCCTTCACTGGGACAGGAGGAGCCCCCCGAAGATGCCACGGAACACGGCCATCGCGCCACCACCAGGAGCGAAGGATTGCAAAAAAACTAAGGATTGCACAAAAAAACCCAGGATTGCAACGAAGGATTGCAAAAAGGTTTTGTTGCAATCCTGGGTTTTTTTGCAATCCTTCGTTTTTTTGCAATCCTTCGGTGAGAAGAGACGCGGAGACTGCTCTGGCCACGGCGGGCCGAGGCCACAAGCCAGGATCCACGACGCAAGTCGACGGACCGGCCCGCAAGCCCATCTCCCCCCCGCCCCCGAGCCCAGAGCCGTACATTTGCTTCAGCGTCTTGACTGCACGCCCCCGACCCGTCCTCCCCCCCGAGGGGCGGGGCGGGGCGGGGCATCCCCCCGTCGTGACACGTCCGACCCGAAGGCGCGCACTCGCTCGGGCGTCCGCTCCCCGTGCCGTCTGCCGGCCTGGTGCCGGAGCATCGGACACGCGCTGGGCGACGTCAAGCTCCCAGCCAAGCAGCACGGTCACGACCTCTCGCGTCACCTCTGTGGCACCAGCGGAGGTTGCGAAGAAAGGCGCCCCCGGCAACGAAGCGTCCGATCCAAACAGATCGTCCACGTAGCGCAGGAAAACATCATAGAAAAGCTGAGCAAGAACTGCCCGAACTGCTGCAGCAAAACGCGCCCAAGTCAACCCGCATAGTAGGGGCGGGCACCCTTCCCAAGGGTACCATGGTATCCGTGCCTCCTCGGTCCATCCTCGACCACTTTCGTTGGCCGCACCCCGCTCGAGAGGCTTCGAAATGTCCTTCCAAGGCCCTTGCATCCTTATCGCGCATCCTTATGATGCGGGCCGACTGTAGGACGAGGATGAATCCGTTCCAGAGCGTCCCAGAACGCTCTAGGAAGGCTGCGACGCCCCATCCCATGCATCCTCCAGAGCCGCCAGAGCTCAGATATTCTCTCCACGTGCGGTAGTTTCCCGTCGCGTCGACCGCAGCGACCTTGCCGCCGGCATTCGATGTTGAATGTCGCCTGCGACCCAGACTCGGTCGACGTTTAAAGATCCGAAGTCTCAGGAACGGCCGATCCCTCAAGGTTGAACGCTTCCCGCGTTGTCAGAAACCAACGCCACCGTCGGAACGACACAAACCTGCTGCATCCTCACCTGAATTCGTCCTCGTCCTGGCTTCGTCTTACCGTGGGCGGATCCGCTGACCCTCCCGTTGCTATCCCCCCCCTCTTTGCTCGACCCGACCCGCCCCCCGCGCTCGCGCCGCGCGGGCGCCCTCCGCGGCACGGCCTGCGCTGCGAGAAGTTGACTGTGGACGGCTCTTCGCCGGCTTCGGGGGGCCCTCACTGGGCTCCGGAACGTTAACAAAAGCACTCAGGGGCAACGATACGGGGGTGATAGGCATACAGTGGGGGCCCGCATCAAGACCACATGCTTTTCGTCTGGATATCCTGGGTTTCTTCTCTCCGCGCGCTGCGCGGCGACTTCCCGCGGCCGTTGAAGGAGCTGCTGCGTTCAGAGTGCTCCAGGTTTCCCCTCCGGTGCACTTCGCGCGCGGGTTTTCAGGGTTGGGTTTCTTGCGAGGGTTTTTTGCGGCCTCGCTCGCACTGTAGGGGGGGTGCATCGACCGCCAATGGCCAATTGATCGCCGACATGGGGCCCGATAGCCCCAACGTGCCCAGGATCGCTCGGACTCACTGTCGGGCACCATCACCGATCAATCGGCGATGTGTCGGCGATTCCGGGTCGTTGTGTCCCGCCTTAGGCCAGTCACCCCCTATTGTTGCCCCTCGAAGACTTGTGATGAAGAATCGGCCCCCAAGGAAGGGGTCCAGACCTCTGACGAGTCGACGGTGCCAAGAAATCACGGCGTCGGAGTCCTGGGGGCGGCAAGGCATCCACAGGCGTTTTGTTGCGGCAGCCCAGTGGGAGAGGGGGGCACCCCGACTTGTTCGGGGCACGGGGGCTGGCGGCAGTCTCGGGTTTGGAGGGGACGCCCATGATATGCTTTTCTTGCTCGGGCCCTGCTTCTTGGAGTGTACTTCGGGGCTGGGCCCACGCATTGGGCGAAGGGGCTCAATGCCCTTGAGCCACGTTCGTGGAGATCGCATGGGGGCATCAGGGTTTGTGTTCTGTGCGCGTGGGGGAGGGCCAGACCGGGACGTCGGGCGAGGCGGCATGGGGCGTGTGTGTTCATCAAGCAGCTTCGAGCAGTGAAAGGGGTGATGGGTCAAGCCATGCGCGCCTTCGCCACATCTGAAGCTACTCCTCCCGTCCATCCCTTTCACTGGCGTTGGGTCCCTTTCTGTTCACCCAGTCGGGTGTCGAATCAGACCTTGAGCCGCAGAAGGAATCGGCAGACGAGACCAGGAAGCGCGCGGATGGTCGTGCGAGGAAGACGCGGAAAATTAGGTTGAGGAGGACGTCGAAGACGGAGGGGGACGACGACGATGAGGGAGGCATCCAATATTTGGTGGCTATGTCTAGCATTTGTTTGCAGCAGCTTGTTCCATCGTTTACTGCGTACGTTACTGCCCAGTCGGCCAGACGCCCCGAATGATAACCGAATGAACTCATCTATGGGCATGTTTTGTTGTGAGTGAAACTTCAATCGGGAAACGCATGTGATGGGCTTGCAGAAACTGCAGGCGGGAAAGCGCCCGTACGTTAATCTAGGGTGCTCGCCAGGGAACCAAACTTCTAGGTTGGCGAGAGTTCGGAAGCTTGCAAGCGTCAGAGTTACAAGCGGATGACATTTGGCTGAGGAGGCAGCCGCGCGTGACGCATCGCGGGGCGCGGTGGGTCGAGTTGGCTTCCGCAGTCTCTTAGTCAGTGTTCATCGCTGCATCTCACTCTCGTGGGCGGAAACATATCCGTATGCGCGGCCTTGCGGGCGGGGCCCCTGGGCCGCGACCCGTCGGACACGGAGTACGCAACGTGGCGCTTTTTCGCGGTAGCCCCGCGCAGAACGCATCCGGTCGACAAAATATGCGCGGCATCGCGCCCCAGAATCCAGACCTCGAGGGCGCGGATATTCGGCGGCGAGCGAGAGGGACAATTGAGAAGGAGAAGGCCTTGTCAGAAGGCGGCGTGGCTTCTCAGATGCTCATGCGCCTTCTGACAAGTGTTCTGTGTCTTCGGGGAAGGCTTGGCAAACGTTTCAGAAGGCCGGGGGACTTCGGGACTTCGGAGAATGCCCGCCCCCTCTCACTTCCCCCCGGCTCGCCGCCGAGATGCAGAGATGTGCGTTGCTCGCGAGACACGCCGTCTGCCGCTCCCTCGGGCAGCATCTTTAAGGGCGTCTGCGGATGGATCCCTGGCAAAGTCCCAAGCCAAGAAAAGCCCGCGCGCGCGACGCTGTCCTCAGTGCGCTCAGGCCGAGGGCCCTCTGCCCACGCCCACGACGTGGACCCCCCACGAGGAGGACGAGGAGGAGGAGGAGGAGGAGGAGGAGGAGGACGAGGAGGAGGAGGAGGAGGAGGAGGACGAGGAGGAGGAGGAGGAGGAGGAGGAGGTGGCGGCGCCGCGGGGCGGGCCCCCGTCGAGCAGCGCTGCGCACCTCCCGCTGCGCGCTGGAGTTGTGAGGTCGCCGGCCTCGAAGCGGGAAGAGACAGCAGTTCCAGCGGCGAGCCTAGGGGGGGGGGGAAGGGCAGATCGGGCGGGCCCATGGGGCTCGAAGAAGTCCGCTCCGGAGCGGTCCGGGACGCTCTCGGAGCGTTCTGGAACGCTCTGAGAAGGCCGCTGTGCCCGACACATCCTCCAGAACGGCCGGGCCTCAGAGGTCCCCGATCCATCCTTGCCGGATGTGACCTTTCCTCTTGCTTCGTCCTATCGGACGGGGGCAGTTCTCCGAAGCTTCGGAAGGCCTCCCGCCTTCTGTCAGGAGGGAAAGAAGCACACAGACATTTAATCGTCGACTCCCAGGAAAATATCGGAAAATATGGGAAGTGGGGGGGAAGACGAAAACCCAGAAAATATTGAAACATGTGGGGAAATCTTGGGATTTGTGCGTATTTATTTGTGTGTCCTCGAACCCCTTTATTCTGAGAAGTTTCGTAGGCCTGCCCCGACGATCCAAACGGCTTCGCAGAAGGCGGGGGGGGGGTCTGAGAAGCCCTGCCGCCTTTGAGAGAAGGTGTGCCCCCTTCTAACTTCCCCCCGGGCTTGCCGCCAAGTGCTGTTGAGTCGGGCATACCCCTCTACAGGAAGAGTGTTCAAAATAGGCAAAAATAGTCAGGGCACGATTTAGTGACCATTTTTGACAATTTCCGATTTTTGTGTTCAATTTTTTTTCCGCTCAAAATCCTCCTGTAGGAGGACACGCCCGACCTAGAAGTACTTCCGTTGACCTACATGGAACAACTTCTTTAATCCAAATTGTCGGTGGTCCGCGCGGATATCTTGGATCGGCGTTGGGCCCCCCCCTAGCGGCGCCTCCAGCTCAGCCTGTCGCGTCGTTTTGCGCGCCAGGGCCTTCTTGTCGCTCTGGGTGTATCATCCTTCCACCCTCGGTATTGTAACCCCCAGCCGGCGCCAGCCTCCTCCACAGGATCTTGTGCGTCAGTAGTTTGTGTTTCTTTGCCCAAGGTGTTTTGCACAGTTCGTGGTCTCACATTACCGTCATGGGGCATGATGGGCATCTCTTCGGAGCCTCTGGGCGCCTTGTATGTGTGTGGGGGCCTCTCATCTATGCGGGTCTCTGTCCAGGCCGTTCGGGAGCTGCTTCGAGGTTCTTCGGGCTCTTCTGGAGCTATGTTGGGCGGACCCTCGTAGGCCGGGGATGTTGAAAGCTCAGAAGCACATCTTTGACAATTGTGTTGTCACCTTCCTTGGGACTGTCCGCCTCCGACGCGTATCTAGAGGCTTCAATCACTATGTCGAATCTCATGCCGTGAGGAAGCGCAACCCGCCCCTGCAAACGTGGAAGCTCTTCCCTGGGGAGGTGGTTTCAGGGAGGGAGGGGCAGTACCCTCCTTCACACGCCTCCAGACATCGAGGGTGTCGGCGAGCTTCTTTGCAGTGAGGACGCGCGCCCTCGACAGTGGTTAAGCACACTCCTGCGCTGTCACTGGTCTTCCGCAAGTGCAGAACACCATCCAGACAAGTCTGCGATGAGTTTCGGAAGATGCAGCATGTCTCCAAAGTTCTGGCACTCAGAAGTGAGAGTCAGCAAGGCATAGTGTCGGGTGGGCCAGGCAGAGCCGTGGCAGCGTGTCTGAGTGCCAAGTATCGCCTGCTCTTTCAGGATGTCCGTGGCCCGATCCGATGTACAGTCTAGATGTTGAGATAAGGATCGATTTGGGTTCGGAAAGGGCTCGCTTTTCCTGGGATCATTCCGTGGTGGCTCCTCTAGCATGCTCGTGCACCCAAGCCTTTCTGGTGCCAAACGGGGGCTTCGTTCCCTCGTTGCGGTATGCAGATCACAAGTAGTTCTTCTCTGACAGAATGACCTCCGTGTTTTCGGTTGCGTGGATGGAGTTGTCTTACGCCGCATCGCTGCCAAGTAAGAGCAAGGAAGCGATTAAACACTTACTTCCATGGGCGCAGATAAAGGGTGTCACTCGATTGTGTTCGGGGACATCTCTGTACAGCCTACAACCTAAGTTATGTGATGCGATTGAACTGGTCGACACGCCGGTGAACGTGATGGTGGGTTCGGTGCGCGTGCAGGTGTCCGTGACATCGGCGGGGAGCGATTTGGGTTCTCCGTTGAGTCTGTCGACGATATGCCACTGTTTAGATACCCCATCCCTCCCTCGTTTGCCTGACGGCTACTGGTGTGAGCGCGGGGGCGCCCCGCAGAAGCCTCCGTGGGATCCTCCGACACGATCTTCGAGCACGCCGTCGGCGCCGCGGAGGACTGCGCCATCGGCGCCGCCGGCCGTGGCCCTCTGGCGTCGTCGCGCGGCTTGTGCTGCAGCAGCCGCAAGGGAGGGGAGGGAAGGAAGGCGGGGAGCAGAGAAATATCGGACCGACGAGAAGGTCGGCTCGGGGAGGTTGCCCTGATGTTCTTCGTGTTGGTTGGATGCTCTTGCGCATCCAACTAACTAAGCTCTTCGTGTTAGTTAAGAGGAGGAGGGGCCGCCTGGTTTAGTTTGAACAATCCCCCCAGCGCCAACGAGCCCTGGGGGGGGAAGATGGGGTGCGTCGGCACAGCACCTAAGAACATGGTCCTATATCGATACAGTCGGACTGGGGTTTAAGATCGATGTCGGCTCGGGGAGGGTACCTTGATGCTCTGCGTGTTAGTTGGATGCTCTCGTGCATCCTGGGGAGGCTACCTTTGCATGTTATCTATGTTTTGGCCGGCGGAGGGTCTCATGTTCTTGGAGGGGCGCAGAGAAACGTACCGATATCGATACGGTAGGTTCGCGTCGTGTCTACCACCGCTGGGTTCGCCTCGAAATCCAGGTAAGAGCGCGCCCTGAAATGTCCGCGGAGTTGCGGTATCCGTACTTTTTGGTTTCCCCACGATAAGGATGCAAGGGCCCTGAAAGGGCATGTCGACACTTCGAGAGCGGGGCGCGGCCAGCGGAAGCGGTCAAGGATGGGCCGAGGGGGGGGTCGGAAACTTGAACATATGCATTACTAGTGGCGGCTGTTTTTCAATCCCAGGACTCGTTGACGGTCGGCGACGACGTCGGGGTGGTGTGGTGCCCCGTTCTCCGGGGGAAGCGCCGAAGAATGTATACACACCAGGGCCCCGTCTCTGCACCAGGATCCGACTTCCTGTTCAAATGCCAGTGCAGGGCCAGAACAACAATGCATCGGATATGCAAGGCCGGGTCCTACAGGTCCGACTGTATGCCCTTCACTCGGTCTCGCCCTCGTGGGGTCTCCTGGGGAGGGCCCTCGCCGCTCGCAGGCGATTTCTCTCCCCCAATCCCCGACTTCCGCCAGAAAAGTTTGGTCGCTCAGAAAAGGGGAGGAATCTTGGGATACATCCCGAGGGGGCTATTCGGACGCACTGTCGAGGATGGACGCCCCCCCCTCGTATATCCCAGGGTTGGGCCCCAAATTGTTGATCCTCTCGAAAACCTCACGGAGCCTGGGATAGGGGTCGACGCATCCCCTGTTAGCCGCCACGGCTGGACTCGCTTCGGCGTGCTCGGGGCCAGCTCGTGCCCCCCCACTGCAGGCGGGCCCATGGGGCAGCGGCAAAGGTGCCCCGTGTTGCCCCCCCTCGGGCGGCGACGGGAGAGGGTCAGGGTTTGCAAGTACCGGGGGGGCTGGGACGGTCGCGCACCTTATTGCAGGTTACCAGCTCGGCAATCCTCCCGGCCCCGCACCTCGGCCATCCTCCCCGTTCCAAACCTCGGCCATCCTCCCGGCCGCGAAAGTTCGCCAAAAATCGGCCTTCAAGCTGCCTCGCCCGGACTGCCAGGGCCCCCATGTTCGCCGCAAAGATGCAGACCCCCCCGGGGCTTACAAGTCAGGGTTGTGTCGGACATGTCCTCCTACGTGTGGCAGTCGGAGAAGAGTGGGACGCAGTCCACACAACACTACAAGCAGAGTCGAAAGCAGCAGAAGCATCGTCCCCAGGCTGTTTTCAAACTATCTGTGGGCATCCCTCCTGTAGAGGGACATGCCCGACGCGAGGGCAGGGGGCAGGGGCGGGGACCCGGACCTGATCGCGGCGTAACGAGCAGTCAGGGCGAGAGGGTCGTTGCTATGTTCAGGCCTCGGGCACCCTCGCTGGGCCGGGGGACCGTCAAAGTCGGCCTGGGCTGAGAAGACAGTCTGCAGACATATACATATACGCCTACATACATGCATACATGTATACATACATCCACACACATACACTCATAATCACATGCATACACACATACATACGTACATACATACAGGCAGACAGGCACTCCCGGGGACCCCGGCAATCCGGACGTCGCATGACTGGGCAAGGACAGGGGCGGGGCCGTCACGCGGGGCCGTCACGCGGTCCGCCTGCGCTTCCGCTCTGCTACGATTTTGTTGTGTGCTGTGTGTTTGGTCCCGACGTGCGCATCCAATGGTCGGCGCCTAGCATTAGCACGGGAAGTTCACGCGGGGAAGGTGTGCCGGCGACGCCGGCGAAGGCGTTCCATGTTGGATCCTGCACGATAGAGCAAGGCGGAAGTACTGAAGGACACGGTAACGCCATGAAAGCCGACGGGATTCAACCTTGAACGGTCGAGGTCGCGATCAGTTCAAAGTTGAACTATCGATGCGGTGCAAACAAAAATGCGCGCGCCCGGACCGCGCGAAACTACCGTATTGGTATTTGTTTCTGCGTCGCAGCCGACGTTTTGTTCTCGCTGCACCCCGTGTCTTGGTGGCACCTGGAGATGGCAGGGTTTTCCAGATTATTCCAGAATCTTGATCTTGATAACGAATACGGTAATACAACAGATGGCTTTCCGAAGCCGATCAACAAATGTTTCAGTATTGAAGCCGCAGCCAGAGCCGGAACAAAATCGGCGATGGCATCCGACAAACAACGGCGCCCAGCTGGGAACAACAACGGCAAAACGAGCACGGAAAAACACGGGCCGTATCGTATCATAAGGCGGGCAGGTCGCCCGCTCCATCGGAACCCGTGGTCTCGGTCGGGGGGGGCGGCGGGTGGAGCTGGGTGTGCGTTGGCCACGCGCGACGGCGGCAGCGACGCCGATGGGCGCGCGGCGGCTCGCCGCCGGCTGCAGACCCGCCTTGACCCGCTGGACGAACCAATCCGAATCAGTTCTCGCCTCTCTCCAGGGGATGCGTTTGTCCCTCAGGGCTCCTCCTCCTCTGTATCCTCCTGTGCCGCTGGGATTCGCTGGACGGCAATGAGAAAGTGCGCTGGCCAGGCTGGGGAGGAGGAGGAGGCAGAAGGCGCAGGCCTGCGAGGTGGGTGACCTTGCTCACGCCCCTGCCACGTCAGCACCAGATTCGGAGAAGTGCGTGCCACGAATGGGAGAGTTCAGAGGCTGCCGCGGCGCTGGTCTTCAGATCGGGCCAATCTCTAGGCATCTCATATGGGGTCGGAGTAGGGGGAGTCGGAGAATCGCGCCGCGTCGCCGATGCATCGACGATGCGGCTCGACCCGGAGCCCGGTTTTCTCCACGCCGACGTCGCCGATGCGTCGCCGACGCGTTGCCGACGTCGGCGATGCATCGTCGATGCATCACCGATGCGTTGGCGATGCGGCACGATCCCCTCACCATATTTGCTCGGACACCACCCAGGAGGCCTCTGGCTGTAAGTCGGGCCTGCCCCTCGACAGGAGGAGTGTTCAAGAACAGTAAAAAAAAATCATCCGGGGGCGATGCTTCGCCTCTCTCTGCCCACTTTGGTGCCTCCGAGAGCCCCCTGGGACCCCCCGAGGCCGCCGGGAGCCCCGCAGAACTCCGACGCACGTCGGCCGGAACACTTCAACTGGGGTGGGTTGCAAAACAGCTATGCTTGCCCATTCGGGGGGGTCTTCTTCGGGCGGGAGGGGGCCGCGGGCAGAGCGCGGCGCGGCAGACCCGCCGCGGAGCTCGCGGTCCCCCCGAGCGCGCGCTGCGCCCCTCGTGGGGCGGAGCTGCGCGGAGCGGCCGCCGCGTCGTGCCGGAGAGGCCGAGACAGCCCCAGGGCCCGCCTCCGAGCAAGCCACCCGAGGAGGAAAAGGTACCCATATCTCTACTTTTCCCTCGTTTCCCCTTTTGGGGGGCCTCCTGGGAGGCCGTCGTCGCCACCGCTGGGTTCGCCTCGAGATTCGAGTCAGAACGCACCCCAGGAGAGGTCCGGGGAGTAGCGGTATCGGTACCTTGTGATTTCCCCAAGCCACCTGCTTCTGAGCAGCACGCCAGGAGCAGCTTCTCAGAAGCAGCAGCAGGCTTCTCAGAAGGGGCGCTCACGCCTTCTGAGAAGGGATGGTGCTTCTAGGAAGCCTTTCCCCCCTCTACCCCCCTCCGCGCGTGGCTGAGCAGCGGCTCCCCGGGTGGTTCTGTGGCTCCTGGCCCTGTGGCTCCTAGCCCCTCGTGTGCGGGATGGAGCTCGCAGGATCGACTCGGCTGCCCGTGGCCCGTGCTCCCCTTGCCCCAACCCCAGTCGGATATAGCCAGCACCCCAGGTAAGTCGGGGGCGGCAAAGAGGGGGGTGATGACTAGGGGGGAGTGGATATCATGGCGTGGGCCATGATATTTCCTCAGATCTCATGGCGCCTCTTCTTATTTCAGTACGTCCCTGCCCCCCCCCTGGGCCGCGCACATGCCGCCGGCCATGATTTGCACCCCCCCCCTCTTGGACGCCCCCCTCTTGACCGACCTCCTCTTGGCCGACCCCGAAGGTAAGGGGACCCTTTTCGTAGCAGGGCCCTGGAGCCTCCAAATTGGCCGGGATCGCTAAGCCAGGTCTGCCGTAGCCGGAGTTTTTTTCGGGTGGCGGCAGTTCCGGTTAGTGGAACGGGGCGGGGGGACGTCCCCTAGTACACATCACTAGACGAGGTCCCATTGAACCCCGTTCTGCTGCCAACGCCCGATTTGGCATCGCTCGGAAATGTGTGTGTGCTTATTTTCTCTTGGCCGTCTCCTCCTTGTCTCCCCCCCCTCCTGGGTTGTTGCTCAGCGCTTGTTGTTTCACCTGCCTGTTTAGTGCCACACGCTCGGCGCTCGCAGCTTGCCCTCCATCGCCTGCTGCGCGCCCGCGCTCGCCGAGGGGTGATCCGCGGGATGGCGACGTCGGCGGGGGTGGCCGGTCTCCTGATTCCCGACGGCTGTTTTTTTTCGGGACGGGGACGACTGTCCCTTCCCCCCGTGGAGGGTGGGACGCTCGAGGGAGCAGTTGTTTCTCCCGGCGAGGGCCAGCGAGGATCCTCTTCGATCACCTTTTCCGGCACGTGCGCGCGCGAAGGCGGGGCAGGCACGGGGAGGGGGCGCCCGAGCGAGGGCCGGGAGCTGCAGTTTTGTCGGGCGCCCCCACGGGCCGCCGCTGGCCTGCGGCGCCTCGACCCCGCTCCTCGGGGTGCAGGGGGGCGGACGAGCAGGAGGCGTGGGCGCAAGACGTGCCTGTATTTCACCACCCACCAAATCACCCCAACCCAACCCGAAGGCTCAGATTTACCCTCGATTTCCAGTGGGGGGGGGTTCGGGAAACATCGAAAAAACACATGTGGAACCCTTACCCCCCCCAACCCGAAATCGGGGTCTTCGGGTTGGGTTGGGGTGGTCTGGTAGGTAGTCAGTATTACCACGGCCTCGCGGGCCGGGCCCCTGGGCCGAGACCCTGCCGATGCGGGGCGTTTTGTTCGTGGATGCCCCGTGCGAAACGTTCGAGCAGTGGCGAAGCGTGCTGGCTCGCCTACAGCTCTACCAATGTTCTAAGAACCTTTTGTGGTTCCCACGGGATGTTGTTGGAACATTTTTGGCGGAGACTGTCTTGTTTTATGACATCGGGTTTATGTTATAAGAACGTTGTTTTTGTTCTTAGGGCATTTCTGGGTTTTAAGAACATTCCGTGGTAGGACTATAGGAATGCCGGGACGGTCGGTCCCTGCTCAAAACGTAGTCGTGCGACCGCGTGACCGCGGGATCGCGCCCCGGAGTCCAGACCGCGACGGCGCGAATATGGATGCGCTCGCCGCTTGTGGAGGAGGGAGCCTTTCGAAGCCGGAGTAGTGGCGGTAGCACGGAGGGGTGGGGGTGGGGGCGCAGTTTGCATGGATGCAATAGCTTGCGGGCTTGAACGCCATAGTCGCGCGTGGATGCGATCGTGCGTTATTTCCGTCGCGTAACAGGTCACACCCCGCAGCGACAGTTGCCCTCATCGCTCCAGTCTTAATCGGCCACGCGCAGAGGGGGGTGGGGGGAGGGGGAGCGCTTCTTAGAAGCACACCTGTTTCTCAGAAGGCGCGTGCCTCATCTGTAGATGTATTGCCGGCGCCTTCTAAGAAGTCGTCCCCCCTTCCCCTACCTCCCTCTGCGCGCCGCCAAGAAGGGGGTGGGGGGGACATCATGGCGGGGCTTTGATCTCTCCCAAGATGTCCTGGCGCCTCTTCTCATTTCAATGCGTCCCTGGCCCCCCCCCCTGGGCCGCGCACGTACCGCCGGCCGTGGTATGCACCACCCCCTCTCGGACGCCCCCTTGCGCGCCGCCAACTGAAGCCCTGCGGCCAGCTCGGCCAGGACGACAAGGTCGAGGAGGTCCGGGAGTCCAAGGATCGGAGGGAGGAGAAGCGACACCAACACCACCAGGGGGCCCACCTCCAGCGAGGAGGTCCGCGATGCCTCCCCGAGCGGGAGGCCAGGGATGTCTCGAGCAAGGGGGGGGGGACCACATCACCAGGGAGACCCCGCTTGCCTCCTCGCGTCTCCTCGCCCTGGCGGTGCTGGCGTCGCCCGTCCCTGTCGCCTGCAAGGAGGCGACGCTCTACAAGCAGCTCCCCCGCTGGCCCACCGGGCGCCGGCCGGCCCCGAGCGCCCGCGGGCTCGGGAGAGCGGCCCGGGCCGGTGGGCCGTGGTCAGCAGGTCAGTCGGGGATCTTTCAGGAGGGAAAGAAACACACAGACACAATTAATCGTCGACTCCCAGGAAAATATAGGAAAATATGGGAAGTGGGGGGGAAGACAAAAACCCAGAAAATATTGGAAAATATAGGGGATATTTTTATTTGTGTGTATTTATTTGTGTGTCCCAGTTCCCCTTCAATCTTCTGGCCCGGGTCAATCCAGACCCAGGTCAGTCAGGCCTGGCAGAAGCCAGCAAGGTCCTGCACCCGAAGCCCCGGTCAGCGCGGCAGGATCCTGCAAGATGCTGCAGGGTCCTGCACCCGGGCCCGGGTCGGTGCGACCCTGGCCCTGCAGGATCTTGCAAGATCCGGCGCTCTGGCTGACGTCCGTTTGCATTGACCCCCGTCTCAGGGCTCCCGAAGAAGGTGCGCAAACGGTTATGTTTAAGTCGGGCACGTCCCTCTGCAGGAGGGATATTCGAGAACATTGTTCAAGAATAGTCTGGGGACGATTTTTCTATCATCCTGGACTAACCTCATGAAGCAATTCAGAACCCCCCCCCTCTGGCGAAGGTATAACGCACGGCACCCCAGAAGCATTATCCTGGCACCTCGCACCTCTATGTGAACGCAGACGAGTCTGCTCGCCGAAACAAGCAAACCGCCAACCCGCACCAGCACGAACAGCGACAATGATACCAGCAATAAGAAGTAGATCTAGAACACCAAGGCCAATAACAGCAGCACCAACAACAACATCAAAATCAAAAACACCAGCAACACCGCCAACAACAAAAATACTAACATTGAGTCCCACGCAAGGGAGAGCCCAGTTTTGAAAAGGAATCGTCCGCGCCTGCGCTGGGGGGCGGATAATTTTGGCGGCGCGGGTGGTAAGATAACGCGCCGTGCGTGGCTAGGGCGGTATCCTCGGATGCACTACCCCACCCGACGGCCGGGACAAAACATTTGTTCAATAGGGGTGGTAATAATAATCATATAGGACAAGGTTGATGCAGAACATGGGAAGAAGCAGGGGAGCCCGCCTGTCAACTGTTTTTTTGTTACTATTGTCATCACTCTTATTCTCATTCGTATAATTTGTATTATTCTTAGTCTTTTGCTTATTTGCATTATCATTATTATCCTTGGTCTTACTGTACTTGTTGTCTTTGTGGGCAAGCTGTCGTAATTATTTTGTACGGGTACGGTGCTAAGACAACGCGCCGTGCATGGCGGGGGCGACATTTTCGAATGCAATGCCCCACACGACTGCCGGCAAACAACAATTTTTCAACATGGGGGTAATGAAAATCGCATAGGACAATGATGAGGAAGATAACGAGAAACAAAAACAAAACTTATGCTTATTATTATGTTCACTCTTGTTCTCAAGTATGGTTCATATTAGTGTTACGTAGTATCTTTATTCTGAGTTTTATTCTCATTACTATTATCCGTAAGGGCTTCGCCCCCTGCCGCCGGCCCCCTCTCTCGGAGAATGGGCCATGGAAGAGCCAAGTCATGAGGCCTTGGCGCTGTCGTGAAGCAGGATCGAAACTTCATGCGAAGCCGATTCGCAATCAGCAAAACCAACTGATCACAAGAGGGGTTACCACACCTGGCGATTGGTAAGACGTGTATGGTTTACGGGCTTGGTTACCACACCTTGCGATTAAAGGGCCGAGGGAGTTCTCGCAGTTTGGGTTACCACGCCTTGCGATGGATGTGCGTGAAGGGTGGCACCGAATTTCAGAAATGTGGCAAATCCCCTGTGTTTTTGGACCCTGACCCCGCGGATCTGCGTGAGGGGTGGCACCGAATTTCAGAAATGTGGCAAATCCCTTGTGTTTTTGGACCCTGACCCCGCGGATCTGCGTGAGGGGTGGCACCGAATTTCAGAAATGTGGCAAATCCCTTGTGTTTTTGGACCCTGACCCCGCGGATCTGCGTGAGGGGTGGCACCGAATTTCAGAAATGTGGCAAATCCCCTGTGTTTTTGGACCCTGACCCCGCGGATCTGCGTGAGGGGTGGCACCGAATTTCAGAAATGTGGCAAATCCCTTGTGTTTTTGGACCCTGACCCCGCGGATCTGTGGAGGGGTGCTGATTTCGAGCTCCCCCAGCAATTCAGACAACGCGCCCAGGGGGTGCTAAAAAGCCGGTTTGGGCCTCCCCCCCCTCGCGCGGTCAATCAACTAGTTACAGTAACCAGCAATAAGTCAACTAGTTACAGTAACCAGCAAGAAGCAGAATTGTAACATTGGAAACTACAAGCTACAACTGGCACAGGAAACTGCGAACCTCGCTCCTACAGCCTGGTGGCCCCACAAGGGGGCCAGCGGATTATTATCCTTATTTCTTGTATGTCGCTCTCATTCTTATTCGTATTCCAATTCCAATTGGGATGTCACCCGAGCCGGGGCCCGGGAATTATCTATGTTCGTTCCATTTGCGCGGTGTTAATCATATCGTTCGGCGACAACCGCCCCCCAGAATGATCTAATTACCGTGCTGTGCTAATGATAACCCCGCGGGGGTCCTCAATGATTCCTTGAGGTTATGTTCGAGCATTTTTTTTTTGTATTTTGTCATGTTTCGTCCAAGTCCGCCTGTAAGGGGAAACGCCCGACATAAGGTTATGTCGAGGGGAGATGTGTACATATCCAACCTCCGAGGAATCGATGATCCCCGACAGCCTGAGGCTTCGGTTGCAATTCACGGGAGCGTCGCGTTCCTTCGGAATTCCGTCTTCAGAGCGCACCAGCGCGCAGCAACGGTTTGGTAAGCAGGGAGCGTTGATTTGGTGTCGTTGTGCGTGGATTCGGCGTCGGCAAGCGTTGATTAGTGTCGGTTCACGTCGACTCGCAAAGGCCAACAAGATGACATGGGAGGCTTTCGTGGCTTGCAACAGAGAGGAGGCAGCTTCAATGGACATGTTCGGGCCCGGGTAACTTGTAATCATATCAATTTCTTCTTGGTTTCCACGGCATCGGTTCGCACGGAGGTGTTGAATCCCCGTCTCGTATGGCGCGATCTAATCTATCGAATCGGCCCACCCGCCTCATATATGGAATTGGGCTGTTGGAGAAGTGGTTGCCATACTCTACGCCTGGGTCTGTGGGGAATGATGCAGATGGTATTGCTGGCCTTCTCTTCATGTGATCTGCGTTGTGTGGTCGCTCACGTCCACCTACGTTGCCAAGTCAACGTTGCATGCTAGCTCCCTACAAACCCAGATAGAGTTCGTTACGTAGCGTGGGTGTCAGCAGATGGTCTGATAGACACGTATGTATCAGGTTCAGCGCAGAGGTTCAATTCTCTACACGGGCCCTATATCGGGAACTGGGACATGTACACTACTTGCGGCGGGCTGTTTTTCCCCAGGACTGCTTGAGGGTCGAGGACGACGCTGGGGTGGTGTGGTGTATACTTGTTTTCCGCGATGCCCCAGGGAAACATCGAAAAATGTATACACCATCACCTCTTATACACCAGGATCCGCTTTCCTGTGCGAGTTTCAGTGCAGGGCCGGAAAAGGCGTCGGCGTATAGAGTTCGGTTCCCTACTATAGAACGAGGCTTACGGAAGGTTCGCGACGCGTTGGCTCGACGGCGCCGTCCAACGGTTGAATTCCGCCCCGAGTTGCCAGAGCTCGGACACGAGTGCACGATTTGGGCTGTCGGAACGTGGCGACCATTCAACGCCGAGCTGTCCACGCGCTGTCGGACACCATCGCCCACGTCTCGTCATCGCGACGGGGACATGCCGTACTTCCCGCAGTGACAGGCAGGGCGCAGATCGGTGCAGATCTGCATCTCCCCGCCAGGCCGTCGCAGGTCTCTCCGCCCTCGCTCGCTCGCTCGCGGCGCCCCTCGGCTCGGCGCCGCGAGCGGAGAGCTTGCTAGCGGTGGCCGGCGGGTGAACCAATCTCGAAAGCGTGGCTGGATTTGTCCCACACTGCGCCACGAATGCAGCGCGATACCGTGAGAAAGACGACCTTCGAACTGCACCTCCCCGCCGGGCCGTGGCTGGACTCGCCGCCCTCGCCGCTCGCTGCGCTCCTCGGCGAGCGGCGAGCGGAGAGCCCGCTGCCGATGGCCCGGCGGCTGGAGGCCGCCTCCCCCCCGCCACTGAGGGTACCGGGTCGCCCGCGGGGGCGCGAAGGCAATCGCGCTTCGCTCGTCGCGGCCTGGGCCTCGAGGGTACCCATGTCTCGGGGGTGGGCAGGCCTCCCACCCTGACACGTCGATCCGCGAATCGGCCGTTTTCGGTTCGCGAGAGGTCGTCGCGGCGGTCACGTTCGCGGGTCCAGGTCCGCGGGTTTCGGTCCCAGGCCGTTTTTTTAAGTGGTTGACTAAAGGGAGGTTTGTCCACCGCCGAATGTCTAGGGGCGGCGGCGCGTTCGGTATACCCTCTCAATTCCGTCTTCAGCGTCGGCCTAGCGTCTGTGAGTGGATGAGATGGCGCCGATTTAGCGTCGGTCAGCGTCGGATCAGCGTCGATTGGCGTCGATTCGGAGGAGACAACAACGTGGTACGGGAGGCTCCCATGAGTTGTTACCGAGCATTGATATATCAGCTCACCCGCGGGGGCGCGAAGACAATCGCGCTTCGCTCTTCGCAGCCTTCAGGGGCAACGATCGGGGGGAATAGGCACAGGGGGAATGCACCTGCCCCCAACTGCCCATTGATCGCCGCCAACCCCCGAGGCTCAGCCCCAACCAGCCCAGGCAGGTGCGGTTTCGCTGATTATCGGAGGCCTATCGCGGATTCGTCGGCGGCGTATCGCCGATTCCAGGTCGATGCATCCCCTCCTTATGCTAGTCCCGCCCCATTGCTGCCCCTCAGATATACCAGGTCGCCCGCGGGGGCGCGAAGACAATCGCGCTTCGCTCGTCGCGGCCTGGGCCTTGAGGGTGCCCTTGTCCAGGAGGGTCCAGGGCAGGCGGCGCGAGGGCGCGAGGATAACCGCGCGTCGCGCAGGACGCGGCGCGATGCGCGCAGTTGGGCGACCCAGATCGAGATGTTGAGCTGTCAGCCGTTCAGAGCGGTATGCTTCAGCTTGGCGTCGCTTGCACGCGTGCATTGTTTCTCGGCGAGGACCATGGATGAGCATTTTTAACCATCTTGCAAATATTTACGCGCGGGATATCTGGAAATGCACAGGGGGTGGACCTCCGAGCGACGGCGAGTAAGATGAGGCTCGAGGGCTGCCCACTTGGGGCTGGGCGCCGGCCACCGCCTGAACCTGGTGCTGCCATTGTTTCGGCCCGCCTCCGCCCCCACGCTTGGAGTTGGTGGTCGGGTGGCTTGGCATCGCTCGGACGTGTGCGTTGCTTCTCGGCGGGGGCCATCGCGGAGCCTTTTCGTGACGTCCTGCGAGAGAGTGCGCGCACGAAGCCGCTACATGCACGGAGAACGGACGCCCGAGCGATGGCGAGAGGGGGGTCGGGGCAGGGAGAGCCTCCCTCCCTGCCCCGGCACTCTCCCAGAGAGGATGTTGTCCTCGCTGTTTTTTTATGTTGTCCTTGCTGTTTGTTATGTTGTCCTTGCTGTTTTTTATGGTGTCGTGCATCTGTTCTGCACCTGTGGCTCCATGTCCATCGCCACCCTGCGCCCGTTCTCCTTGTTGGGGTTCCTGGGGGGCCGTCGTCGCCACCGCTGGATTCGCCACGAAATCCTGGTCAGAGCGCATGCCGTGAGAGGTCCAGGGAGTAACGGTATCGCTTCTGTTTGGTTTCCCCACGTGTTGGTTCAGGGACCCGCCTTGCGAGCGCTGGCAGGGCCCAGGGCGCGTTCCAGTGGGCACAGCGGGCGTCACCCCAGCCCTTAACAAACACCACCAGACGCGCAGGGGCATCAGATTTGCCATCCGGCCAGCCGTCCGTTTCCCTAGCAGAGCAACGTCAAGAGGGGCAGGGGATGGGTGGCCAGGGAGCCCTGTCATATTCCGGCGAATGGTTTCTTTGCAAAGGGAGTCTCGAGAATGTGCGCAAGAGTTCATGCAATCGTTCGTGTTGGATCGTGTTGGATGCGGGCAGTTTGCGTTGCGTTTGGGATCGTTGGTCCGTGAGAGGCCACGCGCCATGAACCACAGGATAGTTTTTTTCAATGCTTGACGCTTCGCGTACCCAGACCACCCATGGTTGCTGGGAGTTCGTGGCTGCCGGCTCCTTCAAGGACTCCTCTTTCGGCAAGCGCGTCCTGGGGAGCACGTGTTGCTGACTTCTCATGTGCGTGGTCGTTTTGGCTCTTTTTGGACACCGTCTTCGACATGTGCGTCCTGGGGTGGTATACTGCCGACTTTCCACGCGCGTCATCACTCTGTCTCTTTTTTGTTCTTTCTCTCTCTCTCTCTCTCTCAGCGCTTGCGTCCTAATTGGCAGATCGGTGGGCGTCGCCTCGGTGCTGGTCTGCGATGCATCCCGCGCCATTTTGGCCGCGCTGAGCCCAGCTTCTGAGCCTCGCGCCGCTCTCCTCGCGTTGTTGTTCCGTTGCTTCGGCGCGCCCCGCCCTAGCATTGCCCTGCTTGCGGCTTGTTTCGCGAGCCCGCGTGCCAAAACATTTTCACCAGGTTGACGTGATTCTGACGTTGATGTGTGATGTCTCCCGCGCCATTTTGGCCGCGTTGAGCCCAGTTCCGCTCTGAGCCGGGCGCTGCTCGCTTCGCATTTTTCCCCTTAGCTTCTGCGCGGCCCGCTTTAGCTTGCACGGCGTTCGGCTTGTCTTCGCGCGCCCGCGTACCAACAAAATTCCCAACCAACCCATCCAGAAACGATTTCAAGGTGAGTTAGTTAATCAGGGACGCCTGGAAACACGCGGCCGCACAGCCGTTATAGAGGGCCCAACTTGGGTGGGCAGTACCCTGGGTCCAAATAGCGACCACAAACAGCTTCGCGCAACGAAGCTTCGGAAAGCAAGCTGTGCAAGATGCGCCATGGTGTTCTTTGTGGGAAGCGCGCAGGTTGTTGCATCTACGATCCGACGCCGGCGCTGCGTTGAGTAGAATTATATTCCAGTGGACATATTTGATCGTTCTTGCGTTGAGTTGTATCAGAACTTCGCCCGCGTTTTGAAATTACTCTGGTGCTGGTGTTGCTGCTGGTGTTGCTGCTGGCGTTGCTTCCGATGCTCGTGCCGTTGATGCTGTTGCTGTTGTTGCTGGTGTTGGCGCTGGTGCTGCTGCTGGCGCTGCTGCTTGTGGTGTTCGTGCTGGTGGTGGTGGTGTTGCTGGGGCCCTCTCGGGGTCCTTTTGGGGCCTTTTTGGTGCCCTCTTTGGGCTCTTTGGGGGGGTCTGGGAGGCCTCGTGGGGCTGTTTTGGGCCCCGCTGTTCAAACAGAGACGGGGTTTTAAATTCCCCCCCCGCCCCCCTTCGGAGGCTCAAAAATGGTTTCTTGAGCCCGTTTTTGGCCATTCATGTGCGCTCTTGTGCGCTGTTGGGGCGTCTTGGAACCGTCTCGGGCCCCTCTTGGGGCTCTCTGGGGCCGTTTTGGTGCCATTTTGAGACAAGAGCCCAACAGAAGCGAACAAAAACGAGAAGTCGAACAACAATGATGTTCCAACAGGTTGTTGAAGGATTTTGGCCATCTGGGGGGTCCTTCGAGGATCCGAAGAGCACTCGAAACCTTCTTGTGGCCGTGTCGAGGCCTCTTGGATGTGTGCCGGAGGCAATCTTGAGCCATCTACCGCGATGTTGGGCCATTTGGGAGGCCATCTTGCGCCTCTGAGGCCCTCTTGGAGCCATCTTGGGGCAAACAGGACCCTCTGCCACCTGGTGGGGGAGCCCGTCCAGACCCAGGAAGGGGGGGGGGAGGTAAACTTCCCGAGCAGGGAAAATCGCAGGCGATGTTTCTCCGCCAATCTCCGAGTTTCCCCTCCCTTTTCCCAACGCTTGCCGCTCAGAACAGGGGAGATCGGGGACACACACCAGTATGGAGGATGGATGCTCCCTCCGTCGTGCATTCTGGGGGGGTCGCCAGACACCCCGCTACTCGTGCAGGGCATCGGTTTTCTTGCTGAGGAGAGCGGCGACTCCAGCGAGAGGTCTGTGCCTGGGGCTGGCGGCAGCTCAAGGGGCCCCCGAGGTCGTCTGTCGAGGAGGTGTTCCGACCTGTGGGGGCTGAGCTCTCCCGGTGCATCATTTGGAGAGCCAGTGTTTCGCCATGGGGGAAGCGGAAAACGACTCCGGATGAACATCTCGTCTTTGGGGGAATGCCCTCGGTCCAGGACTCGTTTGCATCAGGACCCGTTTCCTCCATGTTAAAGCGTGACCATCAATTCAAGTTCGTATCAGAGTGTGCCGGTGCCGTTGCGGCTGGCGTTGGAAAGATGGCGTGTCATGTGGTGCCGCTGGCCCTTTTTTGAACGCTTCCCCCCCCCTTTGGGGTAGTGTGCACCGTAGAGGCCCCCCTGGCAGGGGGATGGTGCACACAGAATGGGGCCCTCGCGGGGGGATTCCCTGGCAGGAACAGCGTGCCTTTCCGAGATCGATGTCGCACGCGATCTTCCTGGCGACAACCGTATTTCGGGAGGTCTTCCTCCTCCTCCTCCTCCTCCTCCTCCTCCTCCTCCTCCTCCTCCTCCTCCTCCTCCTCCTCCTCCTCCCCCCCCTCCCCTCCCCCTCCCCCTCCCCTCCCCCTCCCCCTCCCCCTCCTCCTCCTCCTCCTCCTCCTCCTCCTCCTCCTCCTCCTCCTCCTCCTCCTCCTCCTCCTCCGGGTGGCAGTAGAGGGAGTGGAGGGCGAGGCGGCGGGCAGGGGCGGGGCGGAGAGGGGATGGGGGGGGGAGGAGGGCCTGCGGGGCAGGGAGGAGCACGGCAGCGGGAGGAGCGGGCGGGGAAGTAGGAGGAGGAGGAGGAGGAGGAGGAGGAGGGGGAGGAGGAGGAGGAGGAGGAGGAGGAGGAGGAGGAGGAGGAGGAGGAGGTGGAGGGGGAGAGTGGGATGGAAGACAGAACGAGGGTGATGGGCGGGCAGCCGAAGGACCAAAGCCGGCATCAGCCCAGACTTTCGGAGCTTCGCGCGGGTTATGTCTGGAGCCCCGTGGCGGCGGCGCCTCCGGCCCCGCCCCTGGCGTGCTCCGCGCTGCAGGGGAGGAGGGGTCCAGCGCGGATCCACGGAATTCGCCGATCTCTCTCTCTCTTTCTCTCTCTTCCTTTCTTTCTCTCTCTCTCTCTCTCTCTCTGCGGGGAGAGGGGGACGCGTGGGGCGTGCACGCTGCTCGGCTCCAGAGATCGCCTCGCGGGTGGAGGCTGGAGAAGTTCATCGCAGAGAGGCACGGCAAGAAAGGCTCCCGGCCAACTGTCACAGTGGAGGACGTGGATGGCCCAGCCAGCTGCGCCCTGATCGCCGGCGTCTTTCTTTGTCCCTGCCTCCTCATCCCGCCTCGCCAGTTTGCCCTCCCGTGTCTCCTTCTCTCCCCTCAATTTCCATTCAATAGACATTATTGTCTCATCCTCTCCCCTCAGCTCCAATTCAACAACTACGATTCTATATATATATATATATATATATATGTATAGATATATTGTAGTGGCCTTCGGCCAGTGCCGCCGATCCGGGGCGCTCCGACTGATGTGATCCTTCTTCGCCCTCGTCCCTCCTCTCTTTTTCCCTCCCCTCCTCTCACTCAGCATTTATCCAGTGGCCGTCGGCCTATCCCGCCACCGTGCGTGGGTGGTGGGTCAGAGGCCTCATGGATGCTGGTTGGGATCTCGTGGTTGGCTGGGACTTCTGGGGGCCTCTTGGGCGCCTCTTGGGGCTTCTTGGGGGCCTCTTGGGCCTCTTGGGGCCACTAGAGGGCCTCTTGGGGGTCTCTTGGGAGCCTCTTGGGGCTTCTTGGGGGCCTCTTCTGCGCCCCTTGTGTCCTCCTCGGGCCCCGGGGTCCGGGTCCCGGAGGTCCGTGGGGTCCCGGTGGCCCTCGGGCCCTCGAGGGCCCCGGTCCCTCTCTCTCTCTCGACCTCCCCTCCCCCGCTCTTCGGGTTTAGTCGTGGGTTAGGGCTCGGACTCTTTCCGTAGCCCTTTTGGGCTTAGGATGCACTGCTGGTGCCTAGCAAAATATATCCCCCCCCTTCGCCCTCTTTTCCACACCTCCTGCCGTGCTCTCAGCTTGGGACAATGGTAAGCGGAGCAGCTGGTGAGGGGCAAGAGGGGGAGGATGATGCGGGCGCTGGCCGACAGCATGGTCAGACACAGACGACCCCGACGGATCCCTGGGCCGGATCACTTCCAGAGACCACGCGCCCTGCAGCCGGGGCCGCGACTTCAGTCGGCGCCCAAGACCCTTGGTGGCGCCAGACGTGGGGAAGCGCGTGGTCAGGATGGAGTTCGACCGCAGGTTCATGGCAGTGGGTGCCGGCCCCACCAGCGGCGGCGGACACGGCCGCGGCGGGCACGGCGTCCACGGGCGCGGCGGCGGTGGCGACGGAGCAGGACGGGCAGAGCGACTCGAGCCAGTGGGGTGGCTGGTGGAGTGGCTCCTGGGATCGCCCGAACCGTGACTTCGGCGCTCCGCCGACCTGGCTCAACTATGAGCATCTCGACCTCTACAAGGGCAATCTACGTGCATGGGCGAAGAGGACTGGGTATGCCGCGGAGGTTCAGGCAGCTAAAGTTCTGGAGACTCTTCCCGTCGAGATCCAAAGCAAGTTCAAGCTGGTGAGATCGACCTTAGACGTACGCGACGGCGTGGAGAAGTTACTGGACCACTTGGCGATACTCAACGGGGAGCGCCCAGGCGACAAGGAGAGGGAGGCACAGAATGAGGCGCTCTTCGACTACAGCATTCGCCGGGGCGAGAGCTTGACGGACTACGTACTCAGGAGGGACGCCCAGGTCTCGACGGCGGAGACCTTCGGACTGAAGCTTCCCGACGGAGTTCTCGCACGATATCTGGAGGAGGGCGCCAATCTCAGTCAACAAAACAAAATCAACTTGAGGACGTTGGCGGGCGGCGACAAGTCGTTTCAGGCTATTAGACAGGCTCTTTTGCTGCTGGATGTGCGCGAGCGCAGCGTGCTCCCAGGATCGACCCCTACGGCGACGAAGGCCTATGTAGAGCAGGCCCTGGAGGAGCTCGAGGTTCCGTCACCTCCGGCCCCGTGGTGCGATGATCCGGAGGCGGTGTCGTTCTACGAGACGGTGGACGACTCGTTCGAGCTCCTCGAGGATGACGCTCTGACGTTCCTCACGGCCCTCGAGGAGCAGGATTTGGCGGAGGACGATCTGATGCCCGTGCTGGCCGCCATCATCGAGGAAAAGATTGGGAAGGAAAAACGCAGGACCTGGACCGAGGCTCGCAAGATGAAGGCTACTCGCAAGGTTGATCGTGAATTCTTTGACCGTAGGCGCGCGTCCAAGCCCGGATACCGCCGCATCACCTCAGCCGACCTGAAAAAGAAGACGAGATGTGCCAACTGTGGAGAGCGCGGACACTGGGCAGAGGACTGCAGGAAGCCCTACAGATCGAAGCTGGACCGGATCAATAGCGAGAAGAAGGGAGCCTCGTCCTCGGCCGCGACGAAAGGGTCCTCTCCTGGCTTCTTCTGCTACTCCAATGCCGACGGAGACCCCTCGTTCTTGACCGATGTTGTGACGACGGAGCTCGAGTCGGAGGCCGACCTCGACAAGAGCCACTGCGACGAGTCATCGACGTGGGCGACCTTCAGCATTGAACAGTGGGTAGGCCTGATTGGCCAGTTGGAGACACCGGAGGTTTCGCTCAAGAGTATGAGGGATCACGCATTGGTGGACACGGCAGCAGGCCAGGCCCTCATCGGAACCCCGGACGTGAAGAATCTAGTTGAGGCTTTTCGCAAGCGGGGCTACTTCGTGTTTGTCGACTGGACCCCGCTCGACGGTCGCAAGGCCTCGGGCATCGGCGGATTGGCCAAGACGGTGGGCAGGGCCTGGGTCCCATGTTCTTTGGCAGGATGCGGGTTCATCGAGTTTCTAATTCTGGAAGGCCAGGTCCCGCCGATCCTGCCCGCCAAGTTTCTTGAGATGATCGAGGCCAACATCGACCTGAAGGCTGACGAGATGACCGTGACAGATTGCGGAGACAGAGTCGTGAGGCAGCTTTTCCGGATGCCGTCTGGGCATCGCTCGGTTTCTCTAATTCACTGCGCTCCCGAGCACTTCAGCATCCCCGAGGACATGAAGGCGACCCTGCCCATGGGCTGCCTGCCGCACGCCGCCCAGGACCGAAGGGGAGCGGGCAGTGAGGGCCGGGAGCAGCCTGTGTTTTCAGCTTTCCTCTCCTTTCTCTCTCGCTCTGGTTCTGTCTTGGGATCCAGGGTCCGGGATCCGAATGCCTCGGGAGTCCCGGGGAGCAGCGGGTCCGTAGCCTGTCCGGTTCAAGACGTCAGGAAGCTCAACTTGGCCTCGACCAGACCGGAGGACAGCGACGCAGGATCGGATGCCCGATCGCAGGAAGCCCGTCCTGAAGACCACGGGGGTCGGCAGCAAGCCGGGGACTCCGAGGCGCAGCAAGCTGCTGGGCTCCATCATCGAGAGCGACAGCGAGGTGTCGTCAGGACAGGAGTGGGAGCGGCTTCCGGAGACTCTCGAGGACACCCTGAGGGCCGAGGGGATGCAGGAGAGCGAGAAGGAGCTTTTCCAGGACGGCCGCATGCAGCTAGGGAAGTACGAGTATCGTTGGCGCAACTGGTACCTGCGCCTGGTCAGCATGACGTACATCCTGGGCCGGATGAAGCACCTCTGCCAGACTCTTCCGAAGACGTTCGTCGAGAGCTTCCCCGCCGACTCGTGTCCTCACCCGCCGTGGGCTCGCAAGTCGGGGAGCAACTCCACCAGCGTCTACGAGCACTGTCGGCAGTGCTCCCAGCGCCTCTTCCTGAGGGACAAGACGGCGGAGGAGATCTTCGAGGCCGAGAAGCGCAAGATCGACAAGCAGGCGGGCAAGAGCAACCGTGCGGACGCCAAGGCGAAGGCAGCTCAGATGGTGGAGGCGTACAAGAACGGCCATTTCCCGATCCTGCCACCGGATCCGTGGACGCCAGGACCAGAACCTCAGCGGGCTCGCCGCATCCTGGAGGGGAGCGGACCTACGGCGAAGGTGTCGGCGGCGGGGATCCCTCCAGTTCCCCAGAACCTCTACGTGCCGGTGGGCGAGGGGTACGTGCCCTACAAGCACCCCTCCCCGGCGCAGCTGGAGGCGGCCGAGCCGACGATGATTACCTCAGGAGGCCGGGCGATCGACTTCTCGGCGCAGAGGGCGGCGAGCCGAGCGGCCGGAGCCACGGCCAAACCACCAGGACCCTCGGAGTCTCGGCCCATGACGACGACCGAGATGCAGATAGCGCTGTCAGACATGAAGATCTGCATCGAGACCCAGGCCAAGGCCAACGAGAGGGTGTGGGGCACGGTCCAGAACTTCGTCAATCAGGAGAGGGAGATGCGCGCGCAGCAACCGGCGCCGAGCCTCTCGGACCAGGATCTCGGGAAGATCGCGGCCATGATGATGCGCATGCAGGCGCAGATGCAGCAGCAGCAGGGCACGTCCTCGGCGTCAGGAGGGCCGAGCTGAGCACCTCGGAGCACGTCAGCGACGCCGGAGGGCCGCTGCTGGAGGCGCTTGCAGCGCTGAGGAAGCCGGGCGCGCCGCCCGCGAGGCCCCAGGACCTCTTTCTTCGAAACCTTCAGGTCTACCATTCCAGGTCCAGGAAAGAAGATCACGCCTTCGGCAGGGGTTTGATCCAAGGGATTTGGGACCGGTCCGCTCAGAGATTTCTGGAGGCCTCCGATCTTCAGCCTCGTCTGGGGTGGAAGCGCACCCCGGTGGAGGGCGATCTCGCGTCCACCTTTTTCCTGGCTCTGTCAATAGAAAGGTGCGGGGGCCGGGCCCCGCGCTGCACGGTCCCAGGTCGGACCAGGTGGATAGAAGTTGAGGACAGTGACGGCCGAAGCCTCTTGAGCCGACCGTGGGGCGCGGTCACGAGCGCTGAGATCGATGACGCCATCTCAAAAGCACGGGTTGCTCCCGTCGGGAAGCTCTGCCCCCCCGAGGTCTTCCTGTGGTTCGAGTCAGGTCTTGAGGAGGAGATGGCGGAGACTAGAGGAGGAGATCCAGAAAGGGAAGGAGAGGAGGAGGTGGGGGCCCTAGATGACCTTATTTCGTACGTTGTCGAGGACCGCTTCGCGGCCGCCGCCCTAGCCGGAGCTGTGCCTGAAGCCCTGGTGGGGCCCTCGGTGCCGCGCAAGGTTCGCGAGGCCTCGGCGCGGGTCTTAGGAGGTCCGGGCCTCAGGACGGGTCGGCGCCTCAGAGCGCGGGAACTTCAGCGAGCAGAGCATGCGCCCCCGGGTCTCCGAGGAGCTAAGGCGACGGGGATACGCCGTGTCGCCGGCGTTCGACATCCTGACGGGCAAGGATCTCAGCACGCCTGAGGGCCGCAGCGAGCTGTGGCGGCGGATCGCTGCAGATGAGCCCCTCGTGATCCTCATGTCTCCCGTTTGCAAGGCGTTCAGTATAGCTCGGGTGCCATTCTGGGGCACTATGGACCCCGATAGGCTCGTCGAGGAAGAACAGCGAGGGCTCGAATATATGCAGTTGTGTGCCATGATTGCCCAGTATCAGCTCCAGCGCGGCAGGTATTTCTTGTTCGAGCAGCCCGAGCGAGCCAGCTCTCTCGAGCTGGAAGTCATCCAGGAAGTGATGAGAGCCCCGGGGGTCCTGACCCGTCGTACCGATCAGTGCGAGTTCGGGCTGTCTGTGGATAAGAGTGGAGGGCTCTCCCGAAAAAGGACCGTTTTGGCGGGCAACTCCGATCCTCTCTTGTCTCCTTGCGTTCGCACGTGCTCGGGCCAGCATGAACATGTGCCATTGGAAGGGGGGCACAGGACACGTCTCGCTGAACGGTATCCTGACGCTCTGATCGCGGCACTCGCGACGGGCGTCGAGGCCGCCGGATGGGCTCACCATCACCCGGAGGTGCTGCTGGCCCTCCCTGTCTGCGATTCGGAAGAGTACCCACCCTCGTTCCCCGCCGAGGTGCCGGAGGACGAAGGCGAGTCAGATCAGGACGAGCCGGAAACGAGACCCCCGCCTCGACGTTCGGTCCGGGGAACCCCAGTGTCGGAGGCCTCTGGGGGCCGACCCAGTGCCGAGCTGGAGCCAACTCTGCAGCAGGAGGTACATAAGTTGCACGTTAACCTAGGGCATCCGAATCGCTCCGACTTTTTGCGCACCCTCCGAGTCGCTCGTGCGAAGGAGGACGTTCTCAAGTGGGTCAAGGAAGAGTTTAGATGTGCGGCATGCGAGGCACATGCCAGGCCACACTGGCGAAGGCACGCCCACATTCCTCGCACCTATCAGTTCAATAAGGTCGTGGCGGTAGACCTATTCTATATAGAGGTCGACGGCCACTCGGCTCCAGTCTTGAATATCATTGACCACGGGACGTCTTATCAGCAGGCATGCCTTCTCCCTAATGACACGGCTCTTGTGACCTGGAGGGCTTTCCTTCAGTGGTGGATCCGGCCGTTTGGGGTCCCGGAGGTTGTGGTTTCGGACGGGGGCGCGGAGTTCGAGCGCGAATTCAGCCGTGGTTGCGAGCACGAGGGAGTGTTCCACCAGGTCGTCCCAGCGAACTCCCCCCATTGGAATGGGAAATGCGAGAGGCACGGGGGGATTTTGAAGGACGCCTTGTCTAAGGCGTCGCTGGCCCTCAACCCCTCCACGGCCGTCGAGGTCGAGGAGATCCTGGCTCAGTGCGTTGCTCACAAGAATCGATCGTACCATCGAGGCGGCTTCAGTCCCACGCAGCTGGTGTTCGGCTGCAATCCCCGGATCCCTCGGGCCCTCCTTAGCGATGACGCCATGGACCTCGTGGGCTGTGAAGACGTGCTCCGGGAGGGTCCCGACGGGGACTCGGCGGCGGCAGAGTTTGCCCGACGTCATCGGGTTCGGGAGGAAGCCAGGAAAGCTCTCGCCTCGATGGACGCTCGGTCTCGCCTCTCAGAAGCCTCGCGAGGCCGGCTGCATTCAGATAAGGTGTTTAAGCCCGGCGAGTGGGTGTACGTGTGGAGACGCGTCACCGCGGCGAACCGGTCGCACAATTTGCAGCGTGACCGGTGGACGGGCCCGGGGGTGGTTGTGCATCAGACCGGCAGCACGGTCTGGGTCGCTATGCGGACTCGCCTTTTAAAGTGTTCCGAGGAGCAGGTCAGGCCCGCGACTCGTCAGGAGGCTCTCGGGGCCGAGCTCTTGGACACGGAGAGGTTCGATGCTCTGCGAGAGCAGGTTAGGGCCCCGGGGAGGCGCATCGGCGCGGTGGACGTGGCCTCGGAAGGCCCTCCACCTCAGGAGGCCCACGATCGGGCCGAGCAGGGGGAACAGCTTCAGCCATCGCCGGCCACGAGAAGCCTGGATCCTACCGCGGCCGCTCCGCTGGCTCCTCGGGCGTCGCCCGCCGCTCCTCGATTGGCTCCTCTGCCCAGCGAGGCAGACACTGAAGTTCCCCTCCCCGCCAGCTCCATCGGTCGCGTGACGTCTGAGGCGTCTGGGTCTGCAGCTCTCGGCGGAGTTCCGCCTGCTGGCAGCGCCGAGCTCGCTCTCGCTCCGGGCTCGGAGCCGCCAGTCTCGCGTGGCGCCGAGGTTCGAAGGTCGGAGCAGCCGAATGAGCGACGAGTAGCTCCCAGGCTCACGCCGGCCGAGGACCTCGGAGGAGGGCCTCGTGTTGCCAGGATGGTCCATGAGCGAGAGTCTGGGCTTTCTGGGGGCACGGTCCCGGGCCCTTACGGGCCTCCCCCGGTCGTGGGCCGAGCGCGCCCCCTGTGTCGGGACGTCTCGCTTCCCCGGGCTTCCAGGGCTTCGTCGGCCGCTCCCGCGGCCCCGGCTCCCCGAGTGCTGGAAGGCCCCATGGGGGCCAGGGCTCGGTCTAGGACCCCGGAGGCTCGAGCCGCTGATCGGGCCCCAGAGGCCCCCAGCTGGGCCACCTGGGAAGATGACGAGGACGACTGGCAAGACGAGGCCCTCCTGCAGGAGCTGTTTGAGAGGACTGGTGTCCTGGAGACGACCTTCTCTGGCCTGGTTCACGCCGGGCCCCCAGCGAAGCCTCGTGGAGCCGAGGTGGTCTGGAAACACCTCTCTCCCGCCGAGCGCCAGCAGTTTCTCGAGTCGGATAGATCCGAGTGGGAGGCCATCCTCGGGTCCGGGGCCGTGCGTGTTCTCTCTGCCGAGGAATCTCGGTTGGCGAGGAGGAGGTTTCCTGACCGGATACTCTCGTCCAGGATGGTTCGGCGGCTGAAGCCGCAAGAGGGGGTTGGAGCGGCCCCTAAGGCCAAGAGCCGCTGGTGCGTTCACGGGCACCAGGACCCGGATGGTGAATCTCTCGCCGTGTATGCCCCGACCCCCCAATCAGAAAGCATCATGATGACGCTCCAGATCGTCGCGTCCATGGGGTGGCGTCTGCACGTGGCAGACGCCAAAAACGCGTTCTGCCAATCGGACCGTCTTCGCAGGCCCAACGGGGCCATCTACGTGGAGCCCTGCCAGGGGCTCAACATCCCCTCGGAGCAGCTCATAGAACTCGTGGCCCCCGTATATGGTCTTAACGATGCGCCGTTGCTGTGGCACCGCACCCTGACTGAATGGCTGGGCAGCCAAGGTTTCACCAAGTCGCTGCTGGAACCTTGTTTGTGGGTCAAGCGCGGGAAGCTTGACCGGCTCGAGGCCCTTGTTCTAATTGAGGTGGACGATCTCATCGTCTCGGGTCGGGATGACGTGATGGGACCTCTGAGGGACGCCATGTGTAAGCGCTTTCGGTTTGGCAAGTGGAAAGAGAGTGAGTCTGAGTATGCGGGCCGGAGGGTCGTGCAGCACGCCGACCGCATTACGGTTGATCAGGAGAAATATATACGCGAGCAGCTGAGTCAGATGCATCTTGATCGGGAGAGGCGGGCTAGCCCCGAGCTGCCTCTCTCAAAGGATGAGATCTCGTCTTATCGCACAGTTGTTGCTCAGGTGCAGTGGCTGGCGCGCGAGAGCCGCCCGGACGTGGCTGGTAGTGCTTCCCTCTTAGCTGCTGCTCTCCCCTCTCCCCTGGTCTCCGATGCTCTTGTCCTGTCCAAAGTGGTTAAGTTTCTCAAGGGTTCTTGCGAGCAAAAACTTACCCTCTGGTCCCTGGACCCAGTGTCCCTCACCTTCGTTACCGCGAGCGATTCGGGTGGCCCGGGAACCGCTCGGCGAGGTGGAGCCCAGGGAGCGTGGATCGTCATGGCCGCTGACGGTAGCATTCGCCAGAACAAACGATCGAGAGTAAGTGTGCTGTCTTGGCGCTCCCAGAGAATAAAGAGAGCCGTCGCCAGCACGGCGGCGGCAGAGACGTTGGCTCTGTCCGCCGCCACGGCAGAGGCCCAGTGGCTGCAAGTCCTGTTTAGAGATGCTGTTTTTAATGACGTGACGAGACCCGATTGGTTCAACGGGCAGGCCCCATTTACGGTCGTGATGTCCCAGGACTGTCAGCTCAGCGAGGCGGCTTCGTGCCTCTCTGTTGTGGACGCAAAGTCAGTGTTTGACACTCTCTCTCGCAATTCCGCCGGCTCGAGAGCCGACAGGAGAAACGCTATCGAACTGGCCGTGATCCGAGATGCTCTATGCTCGATAGGGTCCCAGGTGCGATGGATGCCCCACGCCAGGATGCCCGCTGACCCCCTTACCAAAATGGACCCGTCTCGCGGCAACTTAGCATTGCATGACTTGCTTTGTAGGGGGACATTGTCTCTGGTAGATGAACATGGCCATTTGACGGAAAGGGCCCTCAACGAGGCCCTAAAGAGTAGGTCCCGCGGGGCCAGTAGACGTGCTCTCGAGCTGGCAGCTAAGGACGAGTCTCTAAAGAACGGGTCAGCTGAGGTGAAGAGGGGCCCAGGGCTCCCTGAGGTAGAGGAAGCAGAGGAAGGAGAGGAGGAAGAGGAGAAAGATGAGGCAGAGGAGGAGGAAGCGAAGGAGGCGGTTGAGAAGGAGGTGAAGGAGGTGAGGGGCGGAGGAGAAAAGAGAGGAGGAGGAGGAGGAGGAGGCCCAGCGCGCGGGCGGCCGCAGAACCCCGCGCGCCAGATTCCAGAGCCTGCCTACATCGTGGTCCAGGCCGGGCCGCGCGCTGGCTGTGCATCGGACGTCGACGTGCGCGAGACCAGCGTGGCGGACGCTAAACCCGCCAAAGTTTGGCCCGCTGTCCTCCTCGGGCCCCGGGGTCCGGGTCCCGGAGGTCCGTGGGGTCCCGGTGGCCCTCGGGCCCTCGAGGGCCCCGGTCCCTCTCTCTCTCTCGACCTCCCCTCCCCCGCTCTTCGGGTTTAGTCGTGGGTTAGGGCTCGGACTCTTTCCGTAGCCCTTTTGGGCTTAGGATGCACTGCTGGTGCCTAGCAAAATATATCCCCCCCCTTCGCCCTCTTTTCCACACCTCCTGCCGTGCTCTCAGCTTGGGACACTTGGGGCCTCTTGGAGGCCTCCTCGGAGCCTCTTGGTGCGGGAGGGGTGGTACTCGAGTTCGGAACCCCCCCGGAGGCCACGATCCTTGTGAGGGGTGTCAAAAAACGCATCCGCCGGAAACTCGCACCCCCCCCCCACCCCACCCCCCCTTCCCCGGCAGAGCCACCCCGGCAACCCCCCCAGAGGCTGAGGCTCAGCCTCGAGGCTGTAGCTGAGACTCCTTGAAACTCACACGCCGGATCGGCGGATATATATATATATATATATATATATATTATATATATATAGCATATATATATATATATATATATATATACATACATACACACATATATGTGTATGTATCCTTCGAGCCGTAATCAATCCAAAGCGTGTCAATGGCGCTTCCGTCTTTCGCAGAAGGCTTTCTTTCCACACATGGTGTGTTTGGATGTCGCCTCGACGTGAGAACACCCCCTCCCCCCTGCCCGCCTCCGATGCACCCCCCGATCCTTCCTCCGACTTCCCGCCTCCCACCTGCCCTTCCGCGCGAAAACCCTTCCGTGAGGGCGCGCGACCGGCCGCGCACCAGCGGAAGCGCGAGGCGCGGAGGACGCCCGCAGCGCGAGGCTCCCGGGCGGTTGCTCCAGGGACCCGGGGGCTCGGCTCTCCCCGCTGGTGGGCTCCGGCCCTCCCCCCCGGTGTGGGCGAACAACAGGTCCGTGTCCACAGCCTCGCGAGCCGGGCCCAGGAGGGTCTCTCCGAAGGGGTCAGGCGACCCTTCCTCCTCCTCCTCCTCCTCCTCCTCCTCCTCCTCCTCCTCCTCCTCCTCCTCCTCCTCCATAGCAGCAGCAGACGTAGCGGAGGAGGAGACGGTCCTGTCAGAGATTGCGCCGTGGAGATGCGAGCTCATGGACGATGTTGCTGCGCCGACGCTGCCAAACATGCCTGTGCCTGCGCCGACTCTCCCAGGATCACAGTGTGAAGGTATGGTGTGCGGGATGTGCTTTGGATCGCGTAAAGCATTAATATCATATATGCGAAGCAAGCACAAGCTCAGCAACCTCGCCTTCCTCCTGACCATCAACAATGAGTGTGTAAATTGCGGTACGATTTTCGGGGAACGGAGCACAGCGGGCAGGCATCTTATGAAGGCCTTTCTGCGTGGACAATGCCCCTCGGACAGAAGCAGAACGATGAAACCAGCGGAGGACTTTGACCAGAGATGCAGAATATGCGGGTATGCGGACAACGACAAACAACAGTTCTTTGCCCACATCCGCAGCCATTTTCCCCGAACAATTCTGCAGCCTCCGACTCCAGCGCACCGACCGACCTCGGCCCCGACCGCGGCCGCCTCGCGCCCAGCCGGCGCTCCACGACAAGATGCCAGGCGAAGCGGCGGCGGCGGCGGCGGCATCAGGCACAGCAGGGGACGCAGCCATGGTGGACGCTTTCGCCACTGGACCAGCGTGGGCGGGCAAGAGGGGGCTCGCGGCGGCGACGGACCAGAACGACCCCAACAAACAGTTCAAGAGCAAGGGCGCGGGCAAGGGCAAGGACTGGGACAGGGTGGAGCAGATCGCGGTCACCTCGGCCAAGCTGGCGTTCGTAGTCGCCAAAGACGTACAGGACCTGCAGGCCACAGTGTACGAAGCCTGGGAGATGGACGCATCCAAGCCGCTCCCCACGTTCGCCATTCAAGCAGGCCAGCAATACGACGCCGACGCCAAGGAGCTGGAGGAGCAACACATGGTGGACAGCCAGACCGACACGGCGGCCCTCGGCCCGCCGCACCTGGTGATCGCAGCGGCGACGATCAAAGGGCTGGCGACCCTGGTGGACCCGGAAGCCAAGAAGGTGCTCGAGGAGTTCTGGCGCACGGTGGTCTGTGCGGAGGGGCCGGAGCCGCTGGGCAGCTGCATCACCCACTTCCAGGCGAAGAAGAACAAGGCCCCCAACAAGAAGGAGAAAGTGCGGCTAATCTTTTCTTTCGACTTGCACGAGCGCAACATGAAGCTGATTCGGGACATCATCATCGCCGAGATCAAGAAAGAGGGAGGCCAGCGGAAGCTGGGCGCAGCACCGCGGGGGCCACGCCAGCGCGAGCTGAACCGCCTCGTCCTCGCGACGAAGTGATACTGCAACTCGTGGGAGAACCAGTTCCATAGGTTCAGACGCGAGCCTGACTCGTGACGCCAGACTTGAGCCAGAGCAGCCGGAGCCGAGAGGCCCCGCGCTCGGCGCCGCCCACGTTTCGCGACAGTCAGCGCTACCGAGCTCTGGAGACCGCGGGCTTCCTGAGTGCCGCTCCTGCTCCTAGTCAGCCAGCGCCAGTTTTGCAATCCTCAGTTGACCCCGCTCTCCTCACTCCTCGCCCCCTGCCTGTTCGGCAGGACAAAGGTAAGAGTTGAGGCCGAGGCAGGCGCGGCAAAGGCAAGACAGCGGCATAGATATTCCAACGTGCTCCGGGAACGCTGTTCCGGAGCACGTGGCTGTAAGTGAGGAATAAAACGCCTCTCAAATTGTTGTCGCTTCGCGAATCCCCACCAGCCCATCCAGAAACGATGCCCAGAGGAATTGCCTCGATCAGAGAAGTGGGCAGCACACAGAGGAAGCCATTATGAGACATCTTGGGATATCTTGAGCCATCTTGGAGGTCATTTTGGGCTCTCCCAGACGCTCTTGGAGTCATCTTAATCCGTGCCCCCCCCCAAGAGGCCTCCATGTGGCTAAAACCTGTGTAGAATCAATGATTAGGCATTCTCGCCGAGGCCTCTTGGAGCATCTTGGGTGCATCTGGGGGGGCTCTTGGGGCCTCTTGGGGGTCTCTTGGGGGCCTCCGGGGGGCCTCTTGGGGGCCTCTTGGGGCCATTTTGGGGCCATCTTGGGACCTCTTGGGGCTTCCTGGGCGCTTCTTGGGGCCATCTTGGAGGAGATCGATCAAACAAGAGGGGGGGTTCAATTAGCGCCCCCCCTCGGAAGCCCCTAAAATCGCCTCTTGGACCCCTCTTGGAACGCTCTTGGAGTGCTCTTGGGCGCTCTTGGGGCCGTCTTGGGGCTCTTTTGGGGCTCTCTTGGGGCCCTCTTGGGCCATCTTGGAACCATCTCCAGGCCTCGGATGGCCATCGGAAGCGAAAAGGCGAGAAAGCAAAAATCATTGATTTTCCTTAGGTTTTGGGACGATTTTGGCCTCTTCGGGGCCTCCTTGGGGAGCTGTTTGGCCACTTGGAGTTATCTTGGGGCCGTCTTTGGGCTTCTTGGAACCATCTTAGGAGCCATCTCGAGCGATCTTGCGCTATCTTGAGCCATCTTGGAGCTCATCTTGGGTTCTCTGAGGCGCTCTTGGAGCCGTCTTGGGCCATCTGGGACGCTCTAACTACCAGCGGCCCCCCCCGTCCAGGTCCAGGGGAGGGGGTAGGGGGAGGGGTAAACCCCTCCCCAAGGGGGAAGAGGGAGGGGTGGAAGAGGATCTGCTCTAGACCACCTACGCCCAGAGGGCTGGTGGGATTCAACCGCCGTTTTTTTGTCCGCCAGTGCTTGAGAGGAGCACGTTAAAGTTTTCGCTGCTAAACGTGCAGAGGCAAGACAGCTGCATATAATTATATATCCGAGTGCACGCATGCCCCTAGCCTGCCAGCGCAGGGGTAGGGTGCGTGCAGTGCCAGAGTGCTACATGGCACCCGCGCGCTTGTGCGTAGCGAGGGGGCTTGCCCCGACAGATCCAGATTGACGCTGCAAGTTTTTATTCCGCACTACATGAGGTCGTGTCAGAGGCAGTTAACGACACGATGGATCCAAGTCATAGTCAGTCAGTCAGTCCTCCTTCTCCTCCTCCTCCTCCTCCTCCTCCTCCTCCTCCTCGGGTCGCCTACGGCCCGGGGGGAAACCATGCAAGCCGGGAACCTAGGCCGCGACCTTTCGGATGCGGGGCGTTTTGTTCGCGGATGCCCCGCGCGCAGCGTGTCCGTGCAACCGCGCGCCTGCAAGATTTCGCGCGCCCGAGTCCAGACCGCGAAGGCGTGGGCGTGGATGCGTTCGCCTCTCGTGATGGTAGGCTCCGGCCTCCCCCCAGGACTCGTTTCGATTCTTCCGATGCGATTCGACTTTGGATTCCGATTTGGAATTTCTTTTTCTCAACGAGGCATGACTATTCTGCCGATATCTGCCGATTCGACTCCTCCCGACTTGTCTGCCGATTTCCGCCGATCCGATTGATTTCGATCCCCGATTCGACTTGCCGATTCGATTCTGGGCTCCCCTCTGCCCCCCCCACGTGGCCGCCCTGTCCGGCGGGGGCTTCGCCCGAGGTGGCCAAGCACACGTCGTTCGAGGATTGCCGACCTTCGAATGGGGGGAGGGCGCCTGCGCACGGGCAGAACCAGACGGGGAGGGGGGGGAGGCCAGCCCAGAGGCAGAAAGGGCTGGAATGGAAGGGATGGGGGAAAGGGAGGGGGAGGCGAGGCGGCGGGGAGGGAGGAGTGGAAGGGTGGAGGGATGGGGGACCAGGGAGGGAGGTGGAGAGGGGTGGGAAGGGAGGGGAACGTGGGAGGAGAGAGAACATCAGAGGCGCGGACCTTCTTTTATCTGCTCTCGTTCTGACTCTCCCTATCTCTCTCTCTGTCTCTCTTTGTCTCCCTCTCTCTCCCTCTGAACTCCCGTGCCCCACCCTTCCCCCTCTGGACCCCATCTGAGCTACAGGTATAACTTGACGAATCCCCTGTAGTTTGCGTTGTACCGGAGGGGCGCGCGGCGCCTTCAGAACATGCCGCGCCAGCGTACTCATGTGTTAAACGCAGTTGGTCGACGTATTCATAGCCGCAGGCATGTTTACGCACGAGCCGCAAGATTGCGAATGCATCGGCACACAGTGGGCTTTTGTGAGGAAGTAGCATGTCAACTCAGAGAGCGCATTGGTTTTTATCTGCGGCCGCTTAATGCTCGTGAAGGCTGATGCGCTGATGCGGGTCTCGCAAGGTAAGTTTGACTTGCTGAACGGCGAATTGCGTGCATCCATCGTGTCTGTTGGATGGCTGCTCTGATCAAAGACAGGACTTCTGGTGCGTGATCGATAACAAGGTACCGCGCTTGGCGCTTGCGCGGCAGAGTGGCGTACGAAGCAAGGCTGTTCTAGTGATTGTTCAACGAGTACAGCGCATGCCATCGTGCTCGTTGCTTAGACTGATCATCGCATGGCGCGGTCAAGTAGGTCAAAACACGACCCGGCCTGTGTTCATTCCGTGTCCAATAGCAGGAACGCAGCGTGCACCGGGATATTTGACAAGCTTTTGTTGATTGTTGCTAGCGTTCAATGCGATTTGTTTGTCTTTCTTTTTGCGACAGATTCGTGATTCACAGTGCACTTTGATGAATCGTTTCTCATCGCTGTCGTTCATACTCCTTGCATTGGTGTTCGCTTCATCCCGAGGTATTCGATATCGGCCCCTTCCTCCGCGGTGAGGCCGACTGCGGGGTTAATGGTTACGGGAGAGAGGGACGATATTTCAGTCGATACCATTTCAGGAAAAATGTTATTATATGGTGTTATATGGTTTGTAGGCATCGTTGTCAAATTTCGCTATTGTTTCTTCCACGTATCCTTGGATGTTCGTGATCTATGATTATACTAGCCGGTCGCTCTGCGGCTGATCGGAAGTTTCTGCTGTGCGCTTCCGGGCGAGAGGAGAATGATCGAGATCAGAATGACCGCGAGGATCACGAGGACGAGGCTTGCGAGGGGAAGAATCAGGAGAGAGGGTCACGCGGGTGAGGATTAGGCGAGTTTGGAGCAGGAAGGCGAAGGGCCTGACATCCTCGCGCCCCATGCGAGGATATTTCGAGCGAGAGCCCTGGTGGGACGCGCCCGGGGCGCCCCGGCGCGCGCCCCGGAGATGGTTCCTGGGGGCGCTGTGGGGCCTGACCTCCTCGCTCGGTTTGCGAGAATGTCTCGAGCGAGAGCCAGAGCCTGCCAGATGCGAGCGATGTGCCGTACGTGCACGACAACCCCAGCTCACGAAAGAGAAGTAACTATCGCTCTGATGATCTCCATCCTCCTCGTCCTCCTCCCCCTCCTCCTCCCCCTCCTCCTCCAACTCTCCTCCTCCTCGTCCTCGCATTTTTCCTCCTCCTCCTCCTCCTCCTACACCATATCCTCCTCCTTTGTGACGTTGCGCGGACCTACTGCGTGAGCATGTGGCGTTTCCTCCTCCTCCTCCTCCTCCTCCTCCTCCCCTTCCTCCCAGCGTGGGGCATGTGGCGACTCAGCGCGCAGGGGGTCGACGTTGCGGGGATGCCTCGAGCGAGAGCCCGAGGCTGGGACACGCCCGGCGCGCCCCGGCGACCGCTACAGAACTGGTCTTCGGGGGCGCGGTGGGGCCTGACCTCCTCGCGCGCCGGGGGTTGACCTCGCGCGGAGGTCTCGAGCGAGAGCCCTGTCGGGACACGCCCGGGGCGCCCCAGCGATGGGGCAATTGACTTCTTCGCGCGCGCCGGGGGTTGGCTGCGAGGCTGTCTCGAGCGATAAGCCCTGCTGGCACACGCCCGGCCCAAGGCGCGGTGGGGCCTGACCTCCGCGCGCGCCGGGGGCCGACTCTGCGAGGATGTCTCGAGCGAGAGCTCTGCTCGGACACGCCCGGCGCGCCTTGGCGCGCTCCCCAGAATTGGTCCCTGCATGGGGTCGCGGTGGGGCCTGACCTCCTCGCGCGCCGGGGTCGATGTTGCGAGGATGTCTCGAGCGAGAGCCCTGGTGGGACACGCCCGGCGCGCGACCCGGAAACGGTCCCTGGGGGCGCGATGGGGCTTGATTTCCTCGCGCGGGGGTGGTCAGAATGATGTGATTCACAGATCATGTAGGATGGCGAGTAATACATGACCGGGGGTCGTGTTGCGTCGTCGGCGCCCCGGAGGATGATTCGAAAAAACCGGCCGCGGGCTGGGAAATTATTTCTTTAATCGTTCCACCCCTGCCGTCCGCACTGGCAAACTACTTTATTGTAAAACTTACATTCGGCGTGGACTGTGTATTTGACGTAACATTTGAATCCGACGTCAAATGAGCACTAGACATAATGTCTGCAGCCGACGTGGAACGAGTATTTGACGTCAAAGCTTGAAGCCGACTTAGAATTGGCATTTTACGTAAAATTGGAAGTCGACGTCGAATGATTACTTGAAGTAAAATTTAACGACGACGTGTAAGGAGTATTTCACGCAATATTCGAAGCCGTATTTTTTGTATTCGTCCTCCTCCCGTTGAAGAATCAGATAGAAATCTAAGACGCTTTTTTTTCAATCGTTCCCCCTAGTTTTTATGAATCGCCATCCTGCATTACTCCCTCAAATTATCAGGGTCTCCAGTGTTCGATCGCCCGCCCATCTCGCAACCAGTTGTGTAGTTAATCGTTATGCCTCCTCAGCACAATTTTGCTCGTTCTGGCCACTGCGATCGAAACGGGCGAGCGCCCCCCTTGCGCCCGCCCGTCCGTTTTGCTCCTTTTCTCCACTGTTGTCCCTCCTTCTGACCTTATCCAGCTGCCTGCGGCAAGTCCCGCCATCGTGCCAGCCCAGCATTCTCGGTGGCGATTGTTGGAGGGGGCACGGGAGGCCATCACTTGTGACACTCCGTGTCCAAAGGCTTGGTGGAGCCGTGATGATGATGGTGGTGGTGATGATGATGCGAAAGGGGGAGGAGGAGGAGGAGGAGGAGGAGGCGGAGGAGGACGTTCTGCCTTTGTGGCTTTGCTCTCCACACTCCTGTGCGCACCTGGCAGGCCCGCCACCCGGGCGGCAAGAGCATCTTCACCAGGCAGCTCGAGGTGTCTGGCGTAGAGGCCTAACCTGCCGCGCATGGCGTTCGCCAGTCGCGCTTGCCACTTTTATTGTTCGGCACGAACGAAATTTGTACGGCGAGAACGGGTACGAGATCCTGTTCATTTCAACAGGACTCGCTGTCCGCGCCGCCGCGAACGTTTTCCATTTGAGACAGAAGGCCGCCTGCCCAACAGCAGCCGCTGTCGATTTTGGACAGCATTTTTTTCCGTACCCGTTTGGGGCGTCCAAATTCAACGGCATCTCGACACGCATTCCCACCAGGCAGGGTTCATGTCGATCCGATCGATCCGATTCGATGTCGGCCTTGGGTCGCCTGGTTCGATTTGATTTCGATGTTCGGGCGAGCCGGAGCGGCCCGAAGCTCGCATGGCGGTGGTATGCTTCTTGGCGCCGCCGATTCGATCCGAGTCCGATTCCGAGCCGATGTGGTCCAATTCGATACACGTTCCGATCCGACCCGATTTCCCGATTCGAGGCTGACTGTTCTGGCCAGGCAGCAGCATCCGTGTGGCGAGACTTCGCTTGAAGCGGTACGGGATCCTGAAGCGGGCATCGTCTCCTGGAATCGTTGTTGGATACTTTCGATTGGGGCAGTCCCCGAGCATCTCCAACAATCGTCCCCAGTTGACACTCGCCATACCTTGGTGGTTCCATCTATGATTCCATGTGTGGGACGTTTCCGCATAACAAGGGCGAATACGAGGAGGACGAGTAGAGGGAGAAGCAGGTGGAGAACCAGAGTGAGTAAGTAATGCTAACTCGCACCACTTTAGCTGCCGTACACCGGCTATTCCCAAGTCACCTCCCCGGATCTGCACGAGCGGCCGCGACACATACCTCGCAATTTCGGTTAGGTGGAGGGCCTCACGAATTTGCTTGGTAGGATCCCCCATTTCGCTGAAAGGGAAATGAATTGCGCACACATGAACATATGAAGATGTCTACATATACATGCACATAAATGTATGCGGATTGCTTAAACGATACATGGCTGCATATAAACACATATGTATATGTGTGTCCATGCTTACATACACACTTGTGTATATTAGGCATACAGTTACAGGCACATATATAGCCATACATCTCTCTCTCTCTATATATATGTCGGGGTACGGGGCCGGGGGGCCTCTGGCCAGCTGCCTCGACTCGCCATGGGGGGACCCCCCCCCGGGCCTCTCCAGAGCCGCTCCGGGACTTCATATTTCGGATGGACAATGGGGCAGAATCATATGTAAATTGCACTACGAGAAGGGGTGTCGAGAATCCCGGAGGGAGGGGGGTGTAGTTCATTTACTGTTTAGAGAAGAGAATCTACATGGTGCAATCCATGGAATGCAATGTATACGATGCGACCGACGTTGTGCAACGTAACCGCCAGACCGATATTCTGGGCCAGCCGACGGGCCGCGACGGGGCGGCGACGGCGACAACAAAGCCGCCAACCCGCCGTTCAGGCCCGGACGCCGGGCGGCGACGAGGCGGCTACGGCGACATCATGGATGCCAGACCGCCATTCACGCCCAGACGATGCGCAGCGGCGACGGGGCGACGACGGCGACAACATAGCCGCCAAACCGCCATGCAGGGCCAGTTCCTTCGAGAACAAGTAAAGACCCCCAAGTAGAAGCACTGCTTGAAGAATGTATTTGTGTATCCCATATCTATACATATGAGTAACTACATACTTATACATATGAGTAACTACATACACCACAGCACTGGAGGGCACCAGGTAATATCAGAGTTCGAGATATGATTGAGGAGGAGGCCCCCCTTCCTAGGAACAAGTACTGGCTTCGGGACGAGTGCGTGCGACAAGTAGGAGATGCACCGGCCTCCGCCATGCAGCGGCAAGGCGTATCAATATTCAGTGTCTCGTCAAGGCAATCGCGCCCCAGTCAAGAGCCGCAGTTGAAAATTTGGGGCCGCACCCAATGACAAGTGCTGGAGCATTTCGAAATAGCCAGATCGATCGATGAGCGGTGTTCCATGCTTCAAAGTTGGAGCGAACGATAGGGCAGCTTGAATCCTGAGTTTTGAGCAGGAAGATCGCAGAATTGGATGCCAGACGGGCAAAAAGCCCGCGGACGCCCACCAGCACGATTGGCTGACCAACTTACGCTGTGCCTGCCTTTGGGGCACGCAGCCGGGTGCTAGCTCGCGCAGCTCCTTCTCAGTGTTCCGTTCCGCTCCGTTTCTCAATGGGCGCAGTTGTTTTAATATTGCAAGTCCCAGTCTTGGACCACCTTTCATGATCTGCACGGTGCTCATGCGTAAGCCGTCTCTTGAGCAACCTGGTGCTCCATCCTTGAAGTTGTTTTTGTCCTGAAGGTTTGCAAGTTGAAATCGATCTGTGTGTTCCATCCGCGCACTGGTTGACAACTGTGAGAGCTAATGTGCGCGGCTTTGAGCCGAGGGCCGTCGTCCATGCGTGTAACAGTTTGAACTTTTCGAGACGTGCGCGCGACGCTGAGGCGAGAGCCAACGTGTGCAAACGACCCGCCGTCCATCAGTGTAACCGTTGGGAGCTTTTGAACCGAGTGCGCTTGGCGCGAAGGCGGGAGCCAGAATGTGCAAGCAACCGGCCGTCCATCCGCGTACTTCTCTGGGTGGAGCTCGGTGCCAGACGTGTCACCCCCGCCGCGCGCAAGGCCGGCGAGCGCTTCGTGCGCTGGCACAACCCCAGCGGCAACGCGGTGCGGCGGGCTCCGGACAGCTTCGTGCAGGGCCTAGCTCGGGAGGGTGTCGAATGAGTCGACGGTCGCCGTCGTCATCGTCCTTGCCGCCGCCGCCGTCGTCGATTTGTTTGTTGCCCCGTTGGGCCCACGGAGCTTCGCGTGCAGCGCCTGGTTCGGGAGGACGTAGTAAGAGGCAGCCCTAGATTACCCAACCCCTTTTCGAGCTACCTTCGTTTACTCGGGGGCAGGGGCAGGGGTATTGCCATTTTGCCATGTGCGACACCGCCACCGAGCACAGCATAGTGGGCATTATTCGGGATAGATGCGGCGAATTTGCGAAACATGGTCCTCCTCGAACTGCGAGATACATACAAAACGAAGCTCGAATCAGAGGATCATCTCCAAAGAAATATCAATGGAAATGTCTTTGAATATGTCAGCCGTCCAAGTCGAAACTACACGAACAAGTCGCAGGACATTGCGCTGCACTAGCCGTGCAAATGCTAATCAGTTTTTCTATATATGTATATATACTTGCTGCGATGGCTTGTGTATATCCTGCTGCATCACCTGCTGTGTCAACACTACCTATATCATTCCCCAGTTCATTCTGCATGTTGAACGTGTTGCTTGGATGCGCGAGTGAGATGGGGATGTGCGCGGCTCGCCTAGACCTGTGGCTCACGAGGCTCCAAGACGCTCCAAGTAGTTCCTCAGAGGGCCCCGAAAACGGCTTTAGGAGGAACGATTGATAATGTTCTGTATATCTTTTTGAAGGATTTTGAATTTCTTGGGGCTCCTGGCTCCTGGGGGCTCTTGGAGTTTGGGTTGCCCTGGGGCCGTGCGGGGCCCCTTTAGGACTTTCAGGGGTTCTGTGAGGGCCTCCTTGAACAGCTCTTGTGAGAGCGGTTTCTTTGAGATCCCTTCAGGGGCGTAAGGTGCTCAGTAAGGACCCTTGAGGCTTTTCTGCGAGAGTCTTGTCCTCCGACATGTTTAGGCAACGCAACTTTGACTTCAGATGGTACTTGCGGCTGTCATTAGAATGCGTGTTCGATTTGCTGTGAGGGCGCGCATCAAGAAACCATCTGCTTTTCGTCAGGGTACCCTGGGTTTCTTCGCTCCGCGCGCGTTGCGCGGTGACTCCCCGCGGCCGTCAAAGAAGCTGCTGCGTTCAGGGTGCTCCGGGTTCCCCCTCAGGTGCACCTCGTCCGCGTGTTCTCAGGGTTGGGTTTCTTGCGAGGGTTTCTTGCAGCCGCGCCCACACTGTATCATGGCACTTTGATTTGCACGTTGAATGTAGCTTGCGATGATGTGTACATGTTCCGTCACTTGGACGTCTTGTAGAGTGTATGGTTTAGGGTATTGTGTTGGAAAGTTTGATTGATGTTTGCTTGAGACAGTATGTTGGAAGATGGACTTCGTGTTTTCGTGTGAATTTCATGATGATGGTTTGGACTTGCTTTTCACAGTGTTGCTCAATCAATTGACGCGTTTGCGCTTCCATTTGAAATGGGATTCGTATTTTTGTAAACTGCTAGAGGCAATTTCAGAGTGCACTGGGGCGATCTGGAGCTGCCCGGAGCTACCAGGAGGTGTTCGAAGCCCTCGAGAATTGAGGATGTTTGTGGTGGCGTAGGAGGGCTTGAGAGCTTCACGTTCATGTACCCGTAAAGCCTGGGAATGCGCGACGCTCTGTTGGGATTGGGGGGAGGGCTCTTCTAGATTCTGGGCCCCCCAGCTTCTAGGGGCTCGCGCCAACATCCGTCGCCTCTTCCCGCGTTTCCCTGGCAACGAAAAGGTCCTTGCCCAGGTAGTCAGTCAGGAGTCGAGCGACGATCGCAACGAGCCGGAAGGCAGTAAAGCAAGCGACGATAAAAACAACCAAACAACCGATCGAACGACGAAGCCGCCCGCCGGAGCCATCGTTTGGAGCAGGGGCCGCGGTCAATCTGATATGTCGCAAGGTGCGTTAGGAAGTCTTCACGCTTCGCGTATCCCCACTTGTGGTACGAGGACCTGTGGTGCAGTTGCGCTGACAGACGGGCCGAACAGCGAGGACTGTTCCCCCTTCGCCAACGGATCAGCACACTGTTGACATCCCTCATGGGGATCGACCGCGCCGCCCTTGCCTACGGAACCATCAGCGTACTGGCCCACCGAGACCCACGCGAGGCAGACAGAGGCTCCACAGCGGCGGCCGAGTCCCCAGCAGCAACCTGGCTGAACAGCAGGCGAAACCGCAGATCCCCCCCCAACGGCCAGCCACGGACCTGTGCGGGAGGACGCTGCTGACTGACTACGCTCCCAGAGCAAACCCCTTCGCTACAGGAGCCGACGGGGGAGACGGTCCTCCGACCGAAGGGAAAGGCCCACCCAACCAGGCAGGCAGAAACGAACGCGAGCCGGAAGGGGTCGACTGGGACGAAGACAAGAAAAGCGAGTCAGACACAGCCAAAGACACGAGCCCGGCGGTCAGCCCAACCCCTGTGGCGTACGATGGAGAGGAGGAGGACTCCTCCGACCCCCTCAACTTCTTCAAGGACCCGCCCAACAGGCCCGATGCCTGGACCACGTTCGATCGGATCGTAGATCGGGACGCCATCCGTGAAGTTACGAGGGCGAGAGATAGCCCACCAAGAGCAAGCAGCTCAACCTGGAGCATCAACGGCGTCAGGGACGACCGCATCCTCAGCCGCGCGACCGGGGACAAGGGCCGCCAACGGCCCGTGCGGGATGACACCAAGGACGGAAAAGGTCGCGCCACCAAATCTCCAAGAGGCAACCCCGCGCGAGTGGAGATCTACGAGGCGCCCTGGAAGGACAAGGACCACGCAGCCGCCCCGCGAAGACCCAAACGATCCCATGGAAGGCATCCCCATGTACATGTGTCCCGTTGCAGCTGCAGACGCTGCGAGGAAGGGGCCGGTGCAGGATAATGCAGGATAATATAATACGCCTGCAAAAGACGCTGGGAGGAGCGTTCAATTGAATTTGGGCCGCATGGGCGAAGAGGGCTGCCCTGAGACAGGAGCTCAGCGGAAGCCAAAAGCACATCCCTAAACTACACGCGGTCCAGTCGTGCAGCGAATTCCTCCAGGCATGGGGCGACGCAGGGTACGACGCCTATAAGATGGACAGTGAGCTAGGGCTCAACGTCCACTGGGCTTCTGTCAAGGACAAGCACATGAAGCTCATGCACCGCGACTCCCGTGCGCACGCTCAACACGATCACGACAGCAACAGCAGACCCGCCCCATGGACAGCAGAGGGCAGAACAGCCACCGCTGCAGCCGCGCATGACCGATGGGCAGGCGCCATCGGCTCAGCCACCCCTGGCCAGTGGCAGGACTGGCAGGAGCGGAATTCCTGGGGCCAGCAGAATGCCCCATGGACGGACACGGACTGGAAAGGAAAGGGTTAGCGGTACCCCCCCAGGGGGGACGGTGGGCTGGGGAGGACTCTTACGCCCAGGGCTAGCAGGGCCCGGCCAACCTGTCACAGCACCCCTGGCCCTCCTGGCCAGCGGTCTCCGCCCCCCTCGCCACCTTCCACCCCCCCGTCGGGGCTTGTTTCACCTCGCAGCGCCCGGCCTTGGCCGCAATGCCATGGGGCAACATCCGCTGGGGCGGAGGTCACCCCACATCTCACCCAAGGCGCAGCATAGCTAGACAGCCCACACTGGATACGTGGACCCATCCCTGACATTTCACCCCCCTGCTCATCAGGGGACCAGCCCGCTGGGCTGACCGGTCCTGGGACCACCCGCTTTGCTGTCCAACGGCGACAGCCACTCGCCCTCCGGTGACAGGGGGACGTCGGCAGAAGCGACCCCCCCTGCGCGCCAGCCTACCGGCCTGTTACTTCAGGCCACAGTTTTGGCAGCTTCGGCTCCAGCGGCGAGTAACTGCGACTCCCCAGGACCACCCTCCGGGGACGCATCTCGCTGCTGGCGCGCATCCTCCGCGTTGGCTGCGGCCCCGGTGGGCCGTCACCCTTTCGCGCGCATGCAACAGAGACTTCAGCGGCGATTAGCTGCGACCCCCGCGACGTAAAGAATAGATCCTAGCGGCGATTAGCTGCGACCCCCCTTTCTTCCATGCAAGTGCTAGCGGCGATTAGCTGCGACCCCCAGGACGATCCAAGTGGCAGACCACGGCCCCTGGCCCACGGCAGGGTACCTGGCCGTGGGGTGAGGCGTTGCGCCCCCTCGCCTCTCCCCTCCCGGGCCTGGTGGGCGTTCCCCACCCGTGGCTCCAGGGCTCGCCCGACGCTGCACTTGCGTTGGGGCAGAGACCCCCCCCTCCCTGTTCGCGCCGTGGTCCGTGCTGCTCGTGGTCCTGCTCTGCACCCCCAGCGTTAATTTCCACGGCCCAGGGGGGGCACGCGGCGTGCGGTGGCGCTAGGGCTCAGGGGAAGCGCCATGCGACAGTCTGGGTTGGCTGGCCACCTCAGCTTCACGGCAGCAGAGCCCCCCTTGCAGGCAGCGCAGACGACGCCACCACCACGCGTGCCGACCATCACCATCCGACGGCGGCGCTCCCCACGCCAGCGGAGTTACCCGCTTCATGAGGCAGCACCGCGCAGTCGCGCCTTGGGCACAGTCGCATGGCTCTCCCCTCGGCACTGCGATGCGGATCGCTGGGGACTGAGCGCTGAGTGGTTGAGCCTACAACGCCTGTGCAGCCTTTGGTTTTCCCCGCTGTCGCGCACTGTTTCTGGCCCCGGCCGCTCAGCCGTTCGGCTTGTGCAGGTCGGCCGCGGAAGTCTGGCGCCGCGCTGGCGACTCACTTCGGGGCATCCTCACGTTCGCCGCGCGCGGCGGCCTGCCCACTGTGGTTTGGGCTGCTGCGCCTTTGTACGTTTGCTTTTCGAGTTCTGTTCATTTTGTTCAGTGCACGTGCAGGTGCGAGCTGTCTGTCCGCCGACTGGCTGGCGGCGAACTGTCTTGCAATTAGCCCCGTGCCGTGACCCGAACGCCGCTTCCGCTCCCTGTCCGTTGCCTTGGAGCCGCCGACCAAAAAGTATCCCCACTTGCCCTGGCCCTGGCATCCACACTCAGCGCAGCTGCAGCCTACCTGAGGCGACGCTTATGCAGCTTGTTGTTGAGGTTACGCCGCTCTAGCTTGCTCTTGTTTTTATTAGTGGGCCCGCGCCCCGGACTTACGACTCGCCGCTTGCGCTCTCGCCTGCGGCTGCGACTAAAAGTATCCCCACCAGCCTATCCCTGGCCGTTGGTTCCCCTGGCCGCCTGCTGCTTCCGGCACGTTGCACGCTTGCACCTTGGCAGCGCTGGTATCCAGCCTACCGCCAGCCTTTTTTCCACTCGCCGGCCCGCCGCCGAGGTGCTGCGTGAGGCTCCGGCCCACCGCTTTAGGTTAATTCGTCTTTGCGCGGCCCGCTTTGATTGGGTTCGCCGCTGGCGCGCTCGCCTGCGGCCGCTGACAAAAATTACGCTACCGAGGAACCCCGCATACTTGACTTAAATCTTGTGTGGTTGCTTAAGTTTATAATCTGCGCGCAATTCTGCGTTCTCAGCCCTCGTCGCGAATGTTCCCCTATGTGTCATCCAACGCCATATTGCTTGAACCTCCTCCCTCTTCCTAGCCTTCTATCCTCCGTCGAGGACAGATTCGAGCCAGCCAGCGGCCGCGGTGAGGGACCACCCCCTGCGCACCCTCGATGGTGTCGAGAAAGTGCAACGCCTGCTACGCCCTGGACGATCGTCGTGCGTAGGTCCGCGGTGAGGGACCACCCCCTGCGCACCCTCTATGATGTCGAGAAAATGACGCGCCTGCTATGCCCTGGACGACCGTCGTGCATAGCAGCCGCGGTGAGGGACCACCCCCTGCGCACCCTCTATGACGTCGAGAAAGCGCCACGCCTGCTATTCCCTGGACGACCGTCGTGCATAGCGGCCGCGCTGAGGGACCACCCTCTGCGCACCTCCTGTGGTGCCGAGAAAGTGCCACTCCTGACACGATCTGCGAGCGTGTCACGGATAGAGGCCGCGCTGAGGGACCACCCTCTGCGCACCCCCTGTGGTGTCGAGCAAGTGCCACTCCTGCCACGATCTGCGAGCGTGTCACGGATAGAGGCCGCGCTGAGGGACCACCACCCTCTGCGCACCCCCTGTGGTGTCGAGAAAGTGCCACTCCTGCCACGATCTGCGAGCGTGTCACGGATAGAGGCCGCGCTGAGGGACACCACCCTCTGCGCACCCCCTGTGGCGTCGAGAAAGTGCCACGCCTGCCACGCCCTGCGAGCGTGTCACGGATAGAGGCCGCGCTGAGAGACCACCCTCTGCGCACCCCCATGTGGTGTCGAGAAAGTGCCACTCCTGACACGATCTGCGAGCGTGTCACGGATAGAGGCCGCACTGAGGGACCACCCTCTGCGCACCCCCATGTGGTGTCGAGAATGTGCCGCGCCTGCCACGCCCTGCGAGCGTGTCACGGATAGAGGCCCCGCTGAGGGACCACCCTCTGCGCCCCCCCAGTGGTGTCGAGAAAGTGCCGCGCCTGCCACGCTCTGCGAGCGTGTCACGGATAGAGGCCGCACTGAGGGACCACCCTCTGCGCACCCCCATGTGATGTCGAGAATGTGCCGCGCCTGCCACGCCTGCGAGCGTGTCACGGATAGAGGCCCCGCTGAGGGACCACCCTCTGCGCCCCCCCAGTGGTGTCGAGAAAGTGCCGCGCCTGCCACGCCCTGCGAGCGTGTCACGGATAGCGGCCGCGCTCAGGGGCCACCCCCTGCGCACCCCCATGTGGTGTCGAGAAAGTGCCACGCCTGCTGTGCCTGGACGACTGTCGTGCATAGCGGCCGCGGTGAGAGACCACCCCCTGCGCACCCCCTATGGTGTCGAGGAAGTGCCACGCCTGCCACGCCCTGCGAGCGTGTCACGGATAGAGGCCCCGCTGAGGGACCACCCTTTGCGCCCCCCCAGCGGTGTCGAGAAAATGCCGCGCCTGCCACGCCCTGCGAGCGTGTCGCGGATAGAGGCCCCGCTGACGGACCACCCTCTGCGCACCCCCTAAGGTGTCGAGGAAGTGCCACGCCTGCTCGCCTGCCGCATGGCTTGCCGTGTGTATGTGTATGATGCGTGCGCGGCCATATCGGGACATATCTCACGCGTTGCCCAGTATGTCGTGCAGACGTCTTGGGTGCATGATGCAGTGAACATGCGTCTTGTATGTGCGAATGTGCGCATGCGTGCGGCTGTGTGCGAGTGCGCGGGTGAGGAGGCGGGAGGTGTGCGAGACGCGGGCGCGGCGCGGCAGGGAAAGAAACCAAAACCCCACGACGAAGCTTGTGGGGAAATATCACCGCCAGCTATGCGGTTACACGTTGCTGCGCACGTACTCCGAGGACGACGGGTTCCTGGCGCGCTTGGGCGTGGTCGCAGGCTTCTGAGCTGTGCCGCGTTAGTCTAGTCGCCCGCTCTTTTTCCCCCCCGTCCGCCGCCCGCGCTCTTCCCCTGCTCTGCCTCTTTCCCACGCTTGCCAGCTGTTGTTTAGGCTCTCGCCCTGCTCGTAGGCCTGTCTTCGATCGGTCGTTGACGCCGCGCGGCTGCCCGCTTGCGGCTGCGAACAAAAGGCATCCCCACCAGCCTCGCGCGTCGACCAGCTCCGGCTAGAACACTTGCGCGTTCCTGGCCATTGGTCAGACACCGCCACAGCCTGGCCGCGTTTGTGGGGCGCGCCCCTACGTGGATTGCTCAGGAGTGGTCCAGCCTTCTTGTTCAGCCATGTGGGATCGTATCTGTTGGCATGCGGCGACGGTGCGCTGGACTGCTTGCGCAGCCCCGCGCTCTGCCACGCTCGGCGCCTGGCGCGACAGGGTACCATTTGTTCGTCTTCCCGGTGGTTTCGCCTCCTGGGATCGCTGCACTTCGGCCGCTTGGTTCACCGGGCAGCTCCTGCAGCCTGCCTTCAGCCCCCGGCGCCGCTCAGCGTCCCTCGGCGGCAGCTTTGGCAGCCGCGAGTGCGCTCGCAGAATAATTAGGTTCCGCCCGTGGCCCGGGTCTACCTTTGACGTCGCTTGCGCCTTCGCTTGCGGCCGCGACCCAACAAAAATCCCCACCAGCCCATTCAGAAGCCTTGTCCACGAGAGCCGACGTGAACAGGGACGAAGGAATCTAAGGAAACAAAGCGAACAACCAGGATGAACCGAGAGATCTCTGGGAGCAAGGGGGTGGCCTTAGAAGGCCTCTTCGGGCCGTCCCTGGGGGCCGCGTGGGGCGAGGGGAAACGGAGGAGGAACAGGAACAAGAGGAGGAAGAGGAGGCCTCTTGGGCGCCTCTTGGGGCACTTTTGGGACATCCTGCGAGTTTCCTGGGGGCGTCTTGGACGGTTTTGGGGGGCCTTTGGGGGTTTTGGGGAAACCGGTTTGGCCGTTTTGGTGTTTTCCTGGCTTGTCTGACGCCATCGGAAGCAATCTTGGGGCCTGTCTGGGTCGTTTTTTGGGCCTTCTTGGGGCATATCAGGGGCTCTTAAACGCCATCTTGGGCGCCTTGGAGGCCTCTTGGGCCGATTTGGGGCCGTTTTGGGGACCTTTTGGGCCGGCGTGGGACCATCTTGGAGGCCTCTTGGGAGATTTTAGGGGGCCTCTTGTGCCGTCTTGAGCGAAGAGGCCCCCAAGACGGCCCCAAGAGGGCCCAAGAGGCTTCCGAGACTGCCAAAATGGCCTCCAAGATGGCCCCAAGATGCCTCCAAAACTGCCCAAGATGCACCCAAGATGGCCTCATAATGGCGCAGGACGGCCCACGAGGCCTCCAAGAGGCTTCCAAAACGGCCCAACAGGCGCCCAGGAGGTCTTCCAAGAGGGCACGAAGAGGCCAACACCATTGAGTTTCCTAAGGTGTTTGAAAATGTTGGCACGTGGTTCTTCTCGACATCCTGACGCGCCGGGAGAGGGAAGGAGGGGCTCGTTTTCATCACGCGCGGAGGAGACGAGGAACAGATCCGAGTCCTGGGGGATGGGGGTGCTCCCCTTTTTCCCCCCTCTCCACATTTTCGCGTGCGGTGTGTGTGTGTGTGTGTGTGTGTGTGTGTGTGTGCGTGTAGTCTTTTCAGATTTAAGCTTTCTCAGTACAAGTCTCGGATGTTTACCCTGTTTTCCTTAGCGTAGTTGTACTCTTGGGGAAGTCTTGGGCCGTAAGGGGTTCAGACTCTAGGGCTTTGGGTGACACCATCTGTACCCAGATGGTGTCGAAGCATGCGTTTATGTGCGAACACACAGAGTGTCTGCTGTATATCCCGCATTAATTTGCCAGCTCTCTCTCTTTTTCTCTCTCTCTCTCTCTCTCTCTCTCTCTCTCTCTCTCTCTCTCTCTTTCTCTCTCTCTCTCTCTGCACATTCGCTCATGTATATTGCTGTTTGTGTTCAGGCCTGTTTAGGGGCACAGGCCCCCCGAGCTGCCGCGGCAGCAGACCGTGCTGAAAGAAGTGCTCGCTCGGGCGGGACAGGCATGAATCATCCATATTCCTTCTACTATCATTGTTGATGAGGGCGAAGGACGCACCTCAGTGGCAAGATTGAGTATCAGGATTTCTCTTCACTATCGTGCGATTGCGCCAACGTGGATTGCATCAGTACCTGCTGCACTGTGCCATCGGCGCCCTTCATATACACATCCATATTTCCATTTCCTTATCGATAGATGTCGATTGAGCACTACCAAGAGCGTTCTCTCCGCAGATGGCTTGCTGTACGACATCCGTTGACAGATCTCGGCAGCAAGCAAGGATATATGCGAAGTAGAATGCACCTTACCTTTCTCAGTGACGAAGTTCAGCGCCGTGTATTGATTGATAAGTCTCTGCTTTTTCGCCGACGGCCTCACCAACATCCACGCATTTTTCATGCTTTCTGGACAGCGACGACATGGCATCTCCTAATCGATCGCCCGAACCCCACCTTCTGTACGGCTCTTGGACACATATACGCTGAGTACCTGCAGCGTGTATCCAACCCCACGTCCACCCTCACCCCACTCGGATGGGAGATTTTTGCGAGCATCACAGTTGCCTTCATGCTATTATCCTTGCGAAATGACAGTGGACGTGGACGCCAATATGTATGGTGGGTTCTAAGATGCATTAATGTCTTAAGCGATGCACACCGTAAGGCTCTCGTTCGACGTGGAGAGGCTGACATCCATCACATCATCTCGATTTGTTCATTGGTCCGCCTACAGACATCAGCCTTATATGGGTGGTCTTCCACAGGCCCCCCTCCTCACAGCTTTGTTTATCAGCTCGGTTTCAAAGGGCGGTACATAGGCCAGACTTGTCAGTATCGCGGTTTGGGGCGTACCACAGGCTTCGTCAGCAGGTTTCGTGAACATGTTCGCGGATGGGCTCGAGTGTTGTCCGGTGAAAAAGGACCCCAAGATACCCGCTACAACATTCTCCTTTCCAAGGATGACCGAAACAAGTTCCCGATTCTTGCAGTTGGTCATGCCCCGACTCATGAGAGCTACTCCATCGAGTCGGCGCACATTAACCTACATCGCCCTGAGGCCAATAATATTCCTGTTCCCGTTCGTGCTCGTCGTCGAAATCATCGCACCCAGGGCCGACGTCGACGAAATGGGCGTACTTCCAGGTCTGGTTCCCGAGCCCTGCAGGATTACATGGACTTTTCGGATGTTTGGCGCTCTCGCATGATGGATCGCTTCGTTCCCCAGTATGTTTCTCGACAACGACACCTCGAACACCGCTCTCGTTTACAAACTATCCTACGCTACCAGTTCAAATTCGTGCACCAGGTCTACCTCCACGCCTTTGTCAAATCGACAGGAACCCAGGGACCACTTGACATCCACCACCCAGGATACCTCCCCTTGTTTGTGAAGTTCCTTATCATTAAACCCGACGATATTGACTGGAAAAAGCCTCCAAGCTACAAGCGTTTCCAGGAGATCTCCCGACAACCGTTTGGCTATTTTGTGCTGTTATTCCACATTATCCTGACAGACTACGCGCACGTGCACATGTAAGTACATACTGTCGCCTTCACGATGTCCCTCTCCCGTGCAAGAACTACCTCCGTATCCCCTCTGGGGATTTTTTGCAGCCAGTTCGCGATTGGCACGAAGAGATCCTACGTTGCCCTGCACGTGCCCGCCCGCAGTGGTCAGCCCTGATGCGAAGGGTGACATGCATAGCGCTGGCACCGCCGCAACCTATCAAACGACGTTGCTTGAATGTCGTTCAGTGTGTGCATGCTTTTCGGTTTCGCGATCTAGCTGACGCCCAGCCCATTTTATTATCCTGCCTTACCTCTGGCCAAGACGTTGGCCGCATCACGCTCTCTGGCAGAACTCCCCTTGAAGGTACCGAGAAGGAGATTCGTCGCGAGGTTTATGCTAGGTGTGGGCAGTGGCTCCGTCAATTTCGTTTCCCTGAGGCTCATCTTCACGAACTCGGGTATCGGCTCCCCCAAGGACTCCGTAACCAAGCTTCCTCAAAACGTTTCTCGGCATCTTTTTCGGCAGTGGTTTCTGAGGCAAAATCCCTTGGGCTCTCGGCTCGCATCACGGTTGAAGACAAGGACCCTAACGTCCTTTGGGTTATGGCTCCCTTCTATATGATGCTCCGATGGATTTATCTGATCAGCCGTGTCCCTCATAGGTGGAAAAAACATACATGTTCCCAAATCCCAAGTTGTATCCTGGTACCGTATGCTATTGGACTTTACGATTCCAAAAAGGTTATTCCGTGGACGATCCCAATTCTCATATGACAAGATGCCCTATGTATACCCCACGGTAAAACTGAAATGCTGGACCCCCTCTGGTGAACATCGATGCCACGACCCAAAACATTCGTGTTTCAGGAATCTATGCTCCTATGTTCGTCTCCCAGGGAGACGAGTATATCGTCAGCTAGGTCGGGGCCCTCAACATATCATGAAATATCTCACGCCTGGATGGGGTTTACGTGATATGGGTCAAGCCTTCCCTCTCTTGGCCGACCGTGTATTGAGGCTACGACGCCCGACCCGCTGCTCTCATACCGGTTGCTACCATTGCCATCGTTGCAGTCGAAAGATGAGCCATCCGACTATTCTCGTGGCTGATGCAGGTCAGGCCTACGAGGACCTCGATACTAGTGCGATCTACACTGCAGTCCAGGAGCTTTTCGAAAGGGTCCCAGAGGTCACAAAAACACATACTGTCCTTTTTACGAACATGGATCGGGGATATGATACACGATGGGGAGGAGACTACAAAATACCGCATGCAGATCTCACTATCTTTTCAATGAAGTCTATGCGACGTGCAGTTTACGGCTTTCTCGGCATGCGAATCTTCCGCATGGGTGACGCTTTCTTGCAGCGGTTGCAGGGCATCCCGATCGGAGGCCCACTTTCAGGCTGCATACTTGAGATTGTGCTTTCTCGCTGCGAGACCATGTATGATGCCGCCAACCCTTCGCGCTTCCGCCACCTGGCCGTAGGCCGCTACGTGGACGACCTGATTCTTTTATCTCGGACCCTCTGCCGAGAATGTGTTCGTACTGTCATCGCCTGCGTCTACAAAAACATAGTGGCGTTTAAAGTTGACGAGAAGTTTGATGTCGTGACTTTCGAGACTGTTGCCCACGCGTTCTTGGATTCCAGGGTCCACTTCAATTTCCAGGAGTTCCTCTTGAGCCCTATACACAAAAACATGAAGTTTGCCTGGACTGGGGGCCCACAATACATCGAGAAGTCGTCAATCCCCCCGCACACCTACCACAATAGTCGACATATTTCCCTTCGACATCGGGCCGAACTTCGGGGTAGACTCTCTCGCTGGCGCAGTCTATCTACACATCCAGCTTTACTCCTACACGTGATTATTATCGACATCCTGGTTTACATCCACCTCGGATACCCTTGCACGTTCATCTATAAGCTCTGGGCCCGCATTCAGCCCTCCTCGAATGTTCAGGATCTCGCCCTGCTAGCCCTACGGTTGGTTGCCCAAGCCTATTCCCCTGCGAAATCCAGGACTACCCGAAGCCTCCAAGGTCATATCCGTAATTATTATGTGGCCCGAGCCCTTCTCCTACGGGCTTCCGAGGTACGACCCCACGGGGACCGACCCTGCCTCCTTCCCTCGACGCCGATCCCACATACTGAGATGGGTGGCAAGCCGTGGCACCCACAAGGAGGGAGGAATCAGTACCAAGGAAAAGGTCCCCAGCAGCACCATTCGCGAGGGTATCAGCCTCGTCAAGGGGGAGGGCTTGCTACGATGGCAGGCCAGTTCAATGATATGATGGGCAATCTAGCGAGCCTTGGCCAGATGGCTCAGATTGGCAGTGCGCTTGCATATGCTCAGACGCAGTTTACAACCCAGGCAGCGGGCGGTGTCCCTCCCCCTGCCAATACCTCTACCCGCGAGCTCGCCGCGGCCCTGACGCACGTGATCAAGGCCGCTCAGCCACCACCGTCCCCACCGCCTACGGGGATGACACCACAATCTCCAGTGCCACGCGGTGACTCTAGGTTGACGGAGACGGTGAACCAGCTGTCTGAGTTCGTACGGTCCAGCCAGTCTGCACCCGCAGTTCCGACTACGCCTCCTATTATGACTACGCCACCGACCCTGCAAAGTGGGTATGATCTCGAGTCGCAGCCGGCCTTCAAGAAGCTGCGACAGGACTTCGATGCCCTAAGCGCCGAGCAGGCAATGCAGAAGGAGGCGATCCAGTCTATTCAGCACACTACTGCCCAGACGGGATCGGACGTGCGTGAGTTGATGAACATGTTCAAATCCACAGAAGGCCCCCTTCCAGCCAGGCGGGCAACCAGGCAGGATAGAGATAAGGGCCCTGCCCTGCCCCAGGCTCCTCCACCTCTTTTCAAGACCACGATGGACCAGGAGACGACCGAGGCCGCTCTCAACATCCTGGGCATCAGCTCAGACCGTAAAGAGGTGAAGTCCCTGGCTGAGAACCTTCCGCTTCCGTGGAAGGAGTGGTGGTCACACGCATGTAAGCTCAAGTCTGTGAGCCAATGGCAGTCCAAGTTACGCAGTTTCGACTCTGAGGCAGAGACCTGGATCCTCGATGTGAAATCTTATACGACGATTGGTAACAAGATCTACCAGTACCTCGACAGTGATGGCGAGTGGAGTGAGACAGCGCTTCAGGACGCTCCACCCTGAGCTGACCTTCCAGTACGCCAGCCTGATCCCCATGTACACCACAGGAAGAGGACCCCGCTCGCTTCCTGGAGTCTCCGGACCGTTTTCTCTCTTGCTTTGAAGTTGCTGTTGATCTTCGCCTTCCCGGAGGCGTGTCTTATCATGCATAAGTTTGGTCTCAGTGCTTCCACGACATTCGAGGACGTTCTTTCAGAGATCTCTCAGAACCTTACCTCCATTACCTGTGCCGTGATGTCCAGCTATGGCCTCAGTTGGTTCCTCTCCCAGGTGTCTACATCTGTACTCCAGGCCTCCCTTGGGGAGGGTGAACTTCTGAGTGGCAAGATTCCCCCGCTTGCTCTCTCACCCTTCCCCCGTATGCTTGGCTATCCATGTCTACTCTATCTTGTACGGTGGATGGGGCCCCTGTACAGATGAGATTGACGCGTGCCATACCCACGCCAATCACCCGCGCGAACCCGCCAGCTTATGATCTCGGGAGCCAAAGGCTCTCCGTCTGAACCTCCCTTTGAAGTGGTGGGTTTGTGTGTGTGCGTGTAGTCTTTTCAGATTTAAGCTTTCTCAGTACAAGTCTCGGATGTTTACCCTGTTGTCCTTAGCGTAGTTGTGCTCTTGGGGAAGTCTTGGGCCGTAAGGGGTTCAGACTCTAGGGCTTTGGGTGGCACCATCTGCACCCAGATGGTGTCGAAGCATGCGTTTATGTGCGAACACACAGAGTGTCTGCTGTATATCCCGCATTAATTTGCCAGCTCTCTCTCTCTGCACATTCGCGCATGTAGATTGCTGTTTGTGTTCAGGCCTGTTTAGGGGCACAGGCCCCCCGATCTGCCGCGGCAGCAGACCGCGCTGAAAGAAGTGCTCGCTCGGGCGGGACAGGCATGAATCATCCATATTCCTTCTACTATCATTGTTGATGAGGGCGAAGGGCGCACCTCAGTGGCAATATTGAGTATCAGGATTTCTCTTGACGATCGTGTGTGTGTGTGTGCGTGTGCGTGTGCGTGTGCGTTTGCGTGTGCGTGTGCGCGTGCGTGTGCGCGTGTGCGCGTGTGCGCGTGTGCGCGTGTGTGCGCGTGTGTGCGTGTGTGTGCGTGTGTGTGTGTGTGTGTGCGTGTGTGTGTGTGTGTGTGTGTGCGTGCGTGCGTGTGTGTGTGTGCGTGTGTGTGTGTGTGTGCGTGCGTGCGTGTGTGTGTGGTGTGTGTGCGAGTGTGTGTGTGCGTGTGTGTGCGTGTGTGTGCGTGTGTGTGTGTGCGTGTGTGTGCGTGTGTGTGCGTGTGTGTGCGTGTGTGTGTGTGTGTGTGCGTGCGTGCGTTCGTGCGTGCGTGAGTGCGTGCGTGCGTGCGTGCGTGCGTGCGTGCGTGCGTGCGTGCGTGCGTGTGTGTGTGTGTGTGCGCGCGCGGGCGGCGGGCGGGCGGCGGGCGGGCGGGCGTGTGTGTGTGTGTGTGCGTGTGTGTGTGTGTGTGTGTGTGCGTGTGTGTGTGTGTGTGTGCGTGTGTGTGTGTGTGCGTGTGTGTGTGTGTGTGCGTGTGTGTGTGGAGGGGGGAGGGGAAAGGGCTCTTCCAGATCCGCTCACCCCCCGCGGTGTCCGAGTGGTTTCTCGTCGTTGGGCATCGTTCCCTCTCACCGTGCGGCAGGCGCGCGGCAGGGGAAAAGAACGGAACTCCGAGTCTCGGTTGGGGGGGGGTCTCGCCCTCCAGCGCGCGAGAGGGGAAGAGAGAGACTGGAGGTTTGGGGGAAGGGAAGAGGGGGGTGTTCCTCCTTCTCCCCGCGCGGAAGGGGAAGAGACGCGAGCTCGAGTCCTGGAGGGAGGGGCTCCCCCTCCCCCTGCCAGGGGGTGCACCCCCCCCATCTCTCCATTCTCGCCCCGGCATGGAAAGGGGGGGGGGCACCTCCTTCCGCCTCCCCCCCATCCCTTTTCGTGTGCGGGGGGGCGGGGAGGGGGGCCCCCTGATCGCCCCCCCCCCCGTTGTGGCTGAGCGTCTTGTCTTTGGGTCTCCTTCCCTGGGATGTTGCCACCTAGGTTTAGGGAAGTGAGAGAAGGCCTTGTCAGAATTCGACAGGGCTTTCCAGAAGCCCTCTCGCCTTCTCAGATGCTGTTTGTGCCTTCGGAGAAGGCTCAGCTTCTCAGCCAACCCAACCCGCCTTCTGACAAAACATGCGCCCTCTCATTTCCCCCCAGGCTCGCGGTCGATGATGAGCAGGAATCATGACTTCTGCGATACGCCCGATCTTCGGTCGAGAGAGAGAGAGAGACATTCCCCACGACTGGCGTTCACGCTGCACTGTTCGATTCCTTCCTCAGGTGCGTTCACGAACATGGTTCGCTCATATGCGTGCTTACCACGAGGGTGGTTATTATGTTCTTCTGGGCCCCAGATGGAGTCAGTGTAAAAGTGAGCCCGGAGGATTCCACCCCATCGGCGATGCATCGGCGACGCGGCGCGATGTGGAGCCCGATGTCCTCCATGCCGGCGTCGCCGATGCATCGCCGACGTCGTTTACGCATGGCCGATGCACCGGTTACGTATCGGCGATGCGGCGGGATCCTTCGATCCTCTCTGCTCGGACTCGAATCCGCGGGGCCTCGAATCTTCAGGACGGGAAGAAACATTAATTATACAGACACAATGGATCGTCGGCTCCCAGAACTTATGGGAAAACATGGGAAGTGGGTGGGGGGAGACGGAAATCGAGAGACCACGAAACCACGAAGAACATATGGGGAATCTGAGGACCTGTGTGTCTTGATTTGCGTGTCCCTGGACCCCCTCGAATCTGCTAATTAGGGCGCGGGGCGGAGGCCGCAACGCACGACCCGAGGTGGGCGACCTCACGGGAACGGTGCCGAGATCCCTGAAGGGGAGGCCGCGCACACGCCCCCCCGCCCCCCCCCGCTTCTCGCCTCCGGGGGCGAGCCGTCGCCGTCGCCTTCGTCGTCGTCGTCGTCGTCGTCGTCGTGGTCGTCGTCGTGGTCGTCGTCATGGTCGTCGTCGTCGTGGTCGTCGTCATGGTCGTCGTGATCGTCGTGGTCGTGGTCGTCGTTGTCGTCGTCGTCGTCGCCGTCGTGGTCGTGGTCGCGGTCGTGGTCGTGGTCGTGGCGGTCGTCGGTCAGGAGCTGGGGGGGGATCGTGCGCCGTCCCTCAAGCTGTGCGAGTCACTCCCTCTGGAGCTGGCTGGGGGTCTGAGGTGGCCGTGCTTTGGTCCCCGCCTGCCGGAAGGGGGGGCAGGTGCGAGGCGTTGGGTGCGACGCGGAGTCCAGGTCGTGAGATTCAAGCAAGGTTACTTGCATGGACGGGGGGAGGGGGGGACGTTGTGAGGTCCGAGAAGAAATTTGAACTTCATACACGGGATTCACTTGCACGCCTTTCCGCCCCAGGGCTCTTGCAAACCTCGAACGGCCTCCCACCTGCCCTCCCGTAGGATGGATCTTGCATCAGTATGGACACAAACTGTATTCGGCAGGCTCGTGACCTGTCAGCGCGGCCACTACCCCAGCGCGGGCGTTCAAGGTTGAGCGCCGGCAGTGGCCTCGATCGATCTAGCGATCGAGAGGCCGCCGATCGTTCAGGGTTTATAGATCCACGCGTCACGCGGTGTCGGAAACCAAAGCGACAGTCGTCACGACACGAATTTGCCGTCCTGGAGGCGCGCAATGCCGCCTGGCGAACGGGAGGCGCGCTCGCGCGGCCCTTCCTCCGACGGCATGCAGACCCGACAGCATGGGCCGCGCACAGAGGGAGGAGGAGGAGGAGGAGGAGGAGGAGGAGGAGGAGGAGGAGGAGGAGGAAGGGGAGGAGGAGGAGGAGGAGGAGGAGGAGGAGGAGGAGGAGGAGGGGGAGGAGGAGGAGGCAGGGGAGGAGGAGGAGGAGGAGGAGAAGGAGGAGGAGGAGGAGGAGGACGAGGGAGAGGACAACGACGAAGTCGTGGGAGATCCTTGCGCTATGCTGCGGCAACAGGGGGTGGGCCAAAATCACCGCACTCACCCACAGCCAGGACCCCGTTGATCACCAGGTCGGGAGTGGGGTCCTGGCTGGGGATGGGGGTGGGTGGCGCTGTCCTCAAGTGAGGCGCTTCGCCGCGCAGGCGAGTTTTTGACAGGGCTGGCGAGGTCAATACATGTGCTTCGCTCAAGCGGGGGCGCAACTTATTGTCAAGTGGTATCTGCAAAACAGAGGGCGCTGTGTAGACCTCCTGGGCGCAGCACCGCTTACGACGACTGGACGAGCGAAGCAGAGCATTGCGCCCGAGCGGAAGCTCCACCGTCAATTGACATCTGCGCACCGCTTGGGCGAGAGCGATACTCCGCACGAGCGCGCACACATTGGCGAGCGCAAAATGCGGGCCGTGCCCAAGCAGAAGCGCAACCTCAGCGCAGCGACATGTCGACATTTCCCAGGCGATGTGCGCCGCGCGTCAGCCCCGACCCGCCTTTTATGAGGTCTACGACACGATGTGCATTTCAAGATGGCAAGTGCCGATTTCGTTTTGTTCGCAGCCCTCCTTTGTTTGTTGGATCCTCGCTTTGAATCCACAGGGCTGCACGTCTCACTCATGCCTCCTCCTCCCTCCTCCCTCCTTTCCCTCGTCATCCTCATTCCCTGCTCTCATCCCTGCTGCTTCTGTTGCTTCTGTTGCGCTTCTTTCGGTGTACCGTTCACGCGGATCGTGCCCTCCCCTGGGAAGCCTCACTTGTGGCCGCAGTGGAGAAACTGCCATGGAGTCCCCGCGCTCCCTTCGGCACAACCCTTCACGAGCTTAGTCAAGGAGCGTGCGACCTCAGGCTCCATGTATGCACTGCCTTCCGACTCCCGGTCGCCCACCTCCCCGCACCCCAGGGACGGCCAGATTGGCGCCGGCCTGTGCCGGCTGTGCTGCCGCCGCCGCGACTGAGCGGCCGGCTGGCGGGCGCGCTCGGCAGGCAGCGTGAGCAGCGACGAGCAGGAAAGCTCAGGGCCCCGGAGACCAGGATTTTGCAGACCACCATTATGCCACGTCCACTTTTGCGGGCAAGACTTGTACGGTAGGTTCGCGTCGTGTCGACCGGCGACGAACCCGCCGCCGGCGTCTAACGCTGAATGACGCCGGCGACCCAGACGCGGCCTATCGTTGAGCGATCTGATGTTTCGGAAACGGCCGATCGTTCAAGGTTGAACGATCCCCGCTGTGTCAGAAGCCAACGCCGGGAACGGCACAACGCCAACCTGTCGTATCCATAATATCCATTACGTCGTGGAGTTTCGGGTCCCATTTCCCCCAAAACCAGCGGTGCAGTGGATATGGATAAAAATCTGACCCCCAGAGGCTACATGTTCATCGATATCCAGAGCGCTTCGGCCTTTGGGTGCCCCATCCCAGAAAGTCCTAGACGCAGTGAATATGGATATAATTTTTGCCCGCACACCTGGGGCAACCGAAAAATGGTGATGGGGAGTGCTTCGACCGAAGGCTGCAGTTTCTTTTGCGCGCCAATGTTCTGGTTAATGAGAAGTCTCAGTTCCCTACCTAGGCTCTGCCTAGAGGGTTCTTACTCTCTTAGCTTAAAGGGGCCGGGCAGTGCAAAGCGCCCCGGGCGGTTCCCCCAGTCCCCGCCCCGCGGTTCCCCCAGTCCCCTGGGAGCTTTAGCTTTAGCTTTAGCTTTAGCTTCAGCTTAGCTTTAGCTTAGCTTTAGCTTAGCGTTAGCTTAGTTTTAGCTTAGCTCTAGCTTAGCTTTAGCTTAAATTTAGCTTAGCTTTAGCTTAGCTTTAGCTTAGCTTTAGCTTAGCGTTAGCTAGCTTTAGCTTAGCTTTAGTTTAGCGTTGGCTTAGCTTTAGCTTAGCTTCAACTTAGCGTTAGCTTAGCTTTAGCTTAGCTTTAGCTTAGCTTCAGCTTAGTTTTAGCTTTAGCTTTAGCTTCAGCTTAGCTTTAGCTTAGCTGTAGCTCAGCTGTAGCTCATGTGTAGCTCAGCTTTACCTTAGCTTTAGCTTAGCTTTAGCTTAGCTTTAGCTTAGCTTTAGCTTAGATTTAGCTTAGTTTTAGCTCAGCTTTAGCTTAGCGTTAGCTTAGCTTTAGCTTAGTTGTAGCTTAGCTGTAGCTTAGCTGTAGCTTAGCTTTACTGTTACTACTAATGCTGCTTTCCTAGGGGCTCCAACTCCTAGGTAGGGTCGCACTGGGATAATTTACTGGGTCCTGAAGTTCCGTTGCATCTTCGGGGGATCTCGTCTGTCCCTAAAGTTGTTATCTTTCCTTGTGCCCGACGCGGGCTTTATGTTGATTCGACGCGGATTCGGCGTGGACTCGACGCGGGTTCGACGCAGATTCGATATGTCCGACATGGATTCGACACGGAATCAACGCGGATAGGGACGCGATTGGACAGACAAGGGCCCCCGAATATCCAACATACAGTCAACATCCATAGCAAGGATACGTTGTTTCTTCAAGGGTTCTCTTGCATTCCTGCTTCTTCGGCCCATCCTGAGCAACTGCTTACGCCCAAGGAGCCCTGACTGGTACAGGGGACAAACAAGTATGTTGCATCCTTGCCGTTCATCCTCATTTCACCTGCTGCTTGCAACGGATGTAGCTTAAGCTTGATCTAGCTTGGCCTCCCTGTCGAGCGTCGCCTCGGCGTCGCCTGCGCCCGGCGGCCCGCGACGGGACTTGCCAAGGGGGGGTTCTTCCGAGGCCGGCTGCGTCTGACCAGCGGCTGCCGAGCCTGCGCGCGAAGCCCCGCCGCGTCGCCGCATGGGTCCGTCGGGGGGCAACGCCAGGGGGGGGACGCTCTAAGTTCATAGTTTTGGGCGTTTGAGTATTCTGGGCTTCTGAATAAGCGTGGGGGGGTACCCCCCTACGGGGGTCAACCTTGCCTCGTCGTCGCGCTGCGACGGGGGTCGGAGCGCCTTCAGCACGCGGTGGCTGCCCGCGACGATGGTCGATGTGGGCCCCCCCGACGCTTACCAAGAAACTCGGAGCGGGCTCTCGAGAACCCTCCAGCCTCGGAGTGCTCTCTAGCAGTGCTCGCCTCGGCGCCCGGGGCTGCCCCGCTCACTGCGGGCGGCCGTCAGGGAGCCAAGGTGCGACACCCGCAACCCAGACGACGGGGACCTCTTGGAGCAGACGGGCCCAGAGCGGGGCAGCATCGACCCCCAGTCGCGCACCCATCGCCGATCGGGGCCCTGGTGCCTCACCGCGCACAGGGAGGCGCGGCTGCGCAATCGGGGGCCCAACGCCGACCTACCGGTGCAAGGCGTCGCCGATTCCAGGTCCATGTTTCCGCCCCTCAGCCAGTCCCCCCGTTGTCGTTCCCCCCCACCTCGTTGGCGCACACTGGCGGGGGCTTCCGCACTCTCCGCCACCTTTGTGCCAGCACCAGGCCCGGGGTGGGGGAGGGAGCGGCTGTGCGGAGCGGTACCGTGTTCGTCTCCTTCGTTTGCTCGCCTCTTTCGTTGCTGGCCCGGGAAGTGTGCTCGGCGCTTGTCCCCCTCTTGGTGGCGCGGACACGCGTGGCGCGAGGGGGACGACTTCCAGAGTGGCCAACACCGGGGTCGTGTGCGCTGGCGCGTAAGCTGCCCGCGTAAGGTCGCGCGTCAGGTCTCCCGTGTGGCATGCCGCGCTGGCGGCCCGCCTAAGCCAGCGCGAAAGGTCTCTAGGTCATCTCACGCAAGTCCCGTTTCTTTTCGTCGATCAGATGGTTTCTTAGAAGCCGTCCCGGCTGCTTGCTGTAGATTCGTTCGGCGTCGGCCCGCGCAAAGGTTTGACACCACGTCGATCGTTCAGCCATGAACCAATCGCGGCCCCGATCGGATTCTGGGGCGTCACCGTGTCCCTTCGGAGCTTCCGCGTCGTTCTATCGTGTGGGGCTCTACCTTGAATGCCTTCGCCAGTGCGTCATCGCCGCATGAGCCTACCGTCTGCGTCATCCCAACATGCTAATACTATGCGTGCTCACCCCAGGGGCGACGCGCGCGCCGAGAACTCTGATTGTGTAAGTTCCGTGTCGGGTTCTTTCTGGCCATTCCGTTCGGGAAAAGATGTATTGCAGGGTGTCTTTACGACCTGGTCGGGTCGGACGCACGCCTCCGAGGAGGACGCGTAGTACCAGCATTCCTTGGTGCGCCCCGTAGCGTAGTGGCCTTCTCAGAAGCCTGCGGAACCCTTCGAAGCCGGCCCCCACCTCCCGACGAGCCCCATCGCGAAAACCGCCCCCATTTTCGCGCGCCGCCGGCCAGCACGCTCGGCGTTTGCCCCCCTCGCTCTGTCGCTCGGGAGCCGGAGGAGGAAGTGCCCATACCCCCACCTTTGCCTCGGTGTCCCTTGATTGGACCTCCTGGGAGGCCCTCGTCGCAACCGCTGGATACTCCAAGACATCCTGGGCAGAACGCACCATGGGAGAGGCCCGGGGAGTAGCGGTGTCGGCACCGTTCGGTTATTCCATGATGTGCCAATGTTCCACCGCCAGTACGATAGGTAGGAGAGGGTGGACGAGGAGGTGGATGATGAGGACGAGGAGGAGGAGTAGGAGGAGGAGGAGGAGGAGGAAGGAGAGGGCCGTTCTGGCCCATGCGGGGGGCGCGTTCCCCACTACCCTAATTATGCTGTGGGGGTCGGCCCGAGTGCGCCCTGTCCGCCGCGCGGCGGACGGCGCGCCGTGCGGTACGTTCGCCACAAAATGTTTCACGCCCCACGTGAAATGCAACACGATCGACGGGATTGTCACTCAGATCAGCGTGATGTGCATCAAGGCCCACGCGAGCATCATTGAGACCGACGTGACATGCCCCGAGATCATTAGAAGCCAAATCACACCGCGACTAAAACGTCAACCACCAGATGTTGAACCACAGGCTATGATACTTACCCAGTGTTTGAAAGAAGTACGAGCAAGGATGTTGAGACCATACACTCATAGAGGAACATGGGCGCGAACAGACATGGCATAAAAACGAGTGGTGTACAACGTCTGGCATGGGATACATACTCGAACCAGCGACATCGTTATCATTGCTACAGCCCACGCTCGCAAGAGCGTCCACGCACGAGCTGCGTAACAGGCAGCCCAAGAGCGAAGAAGATGTGCGTAATAGGCAGACTAAATAGGACCAAGAGCTGCATAAAAGGCAGCGCCACGACCAGTACCATCACCACTACGACATCAAGTGCGCCACCAAGACCGACACCAGGAACGACCCGACCGAGCCGCCCAAAAGGGTTATTAAGTACGTCTTCGTGGAAGTGCCGGTGGACAACGGCCGCGTCGCCTGGCACGGTGAGTACGAACACAGCCGCGCCGCCCACGACGAGTGCGACTACGGTTGTTTTTTTCGATAGCGGCTTGTATTGGTACGACACCAAGGACCACCCGGTCCGGCTTCCTGGACTACGACGGGCAGCAGGGCTACGACAACCGCCAGGATTACAGGAACATTCAGGCAATGGAACACTACGACTTCGACTCGCACCACGGCGATTACGAAGAGAGCGTACCCTCTGTGCTGCGACAGCCTCCAGCAGAGCTACCACGGCCACCAGACGACCTTCGGGGACCAAAAGCGGAACTGCGAGGTCCCACTTTTTCAGTTGCGCCAGCAACGAGCAGAGCTCCGAGAGTCACACGCAGAGCCACGAGGTCCACGTGGCAAGCTACGAGGGCGACAACCTGGGCTTCGTGTGGGCAACGAAAAAAGCTATTACAGCCACCAGCAGAGTTACCAACTCCGCCAGCGACCCGTCGAGGACGACAAGGTGAGCTACGAGAGGCACAGCTACGACAGCCACCAGAAGAGAGTCAAGATCCACCTGCCGAGCTACGAGAGCCACCAGCAGGGCCACCAGAGCAACAACCTGAACCACGACGACCGCAAGCTGAGCCACACGGAGCTCTACCTCCTGTGCTACAAGGACTGGAGGCTGAATTACGAGGGCCACAAGAAGGCGTTTGATGACCACCTGCTCAGCTACAAAACCACCAGAGGAGCTGCTAGATCCACCAGCTCAGCTACGATGGCCACATGCGGAGGTACGATGGCAACTACCTGACTTACACGGACCAGAAGCGGAACTATGAAAGCCTCCCGCAGAGCTAAGCGTGCAGGGTCTTTAATTTTGACCCCCATGTTCAATCTGCGGTGTACCGCTTGGTCCTAAAACCTTGTTCCCCCTCCCCGCTTACCCCTCTCCCTCCCCTTCTCCCTCTCCCCCCCTTCTCCTCCTCCTCCTCCTCCTCCTCCTCCTCCTCCTCCTCTCGACCGCCACCACTACAAACTACGACTGCAAGTCGTGGTAGGACTAGTAGTCATAGAGTTACGACCGTTGCTACTATTTCTCCCACCTCTATTATTGTTGCTACTACTAAAAATAATCAGATGACTACTACTACCACTGACTATCGCTAGTCTTAGGTTCACTACGACTGCGACTGATACTACTTGTAGTATGACTACTACTGCTACTACTACTACTACTACTACTGCTACTACTACTACTACTACTGCTATCACTACTAGTGTTGCTATTATTTTGATTATTGCTACTACTATTACTACTTCTACGACTATTGCTACTTTACTACTACTACTACTACTACTACTACAACTACAACTACTACTACTACTACTACTACTACTACTACTACTAGCCCTGCTAATCGTATTATCACTACTATCCCTATGAGTGCAACGACTACTGCTACTACTACTACTACGACGCACTACTACTACTACCGAGTACCAGCCAATACGATTGGTACTACGGCCATTGCTCGTACCCCTATTGTTTTTACTACTACGTTTCATGGTGCTGATACTATGACTACTTCTACTACTGCTACCACTCCTACTACTGCCACATCTAGTACTACTACTACTACTACTACTACTACTGCTACTACTACTACTTAACTACTACTGCTACGACCACTATTTCGACGACTACAATTCTTACTCTGCAACTATTACCACCGTCGCGGCTTCTACTACAACGACTACTACATTACGACAATTGCTGCTACTACTGCTACTAGTACTACTACTACTGCTACGGCTACTACTACTACTACCACTACTACTACTACTACTACTACTACTACTACTACTACTACTACTAAACCTACTACTACGTCTACTAATACTTCTAGTACTACTACTCCTACGACTACTACGACTACTACGATTGCAAGTATTCGTGCGACGACTATTGTTGGTGCGACTTCAACTACTTCCCCGACGATCATTGCCACTATTTCAAGTCTTGCCAGTGTTACTGCTACCTGGTCGGATAGGAGATATTGATAAAAGGGGAAGCGAGCGGTCTTCACACACACCTCAAGCGCCGACGGCAGAGCTCGGGCCCTGCGCCCTGCATGCCTGCGAACGTCTTGACCGTGCGCCGCAGGTTTCCGACGACGGCTTCTACTATTATTATTGTTACGATTACTACGAACAGTGGTGCAAACAACCATCAACAATTCTTCTACTACTACTACTACTGCTACTACTACTACTACTACTACTACTATCACTACTACTACTACTACTACTACTACTACTACAATCGCTACTACTTCTACTACTACTATCACTACTACTACTACTACTACTACTACTACTACTACTACTACTACTACTACAATTCGACTACTACTATCACTACTACTACTACTACTACTGCTACTACTACTACTACCTCTACTACTACTACTACTACTACTACTACTACGACTACTACTACTACTACTACTACTACTACTACTACTACTACTACTACTAGTACCACTACTACTAGTACGACGACTACTTATGCTACTACTACGACTACTACGGCTACTACGGCTACGATTACTAGTACCGTTATTGCCACGACTCCGACCACTACTGCTTTCATTACGGGTACCATTGGTACTACCACTACTACTGTTTCTAGTAGTACTACGACGACTACTACCACGACGGCTACGACTAATCCTACAACAACGACTGCTACTACTACTGTTCACGGTTTCTGTTACTATTACTACGGCTACGATTGCTACCCCAACAGCGACGCAAGCGGTGACGGCGACGACGACGAGGACGACGACGACGATAATGACGACGACGCTACTACTACGACTACTACCACTAGTGTTATTTCTTCCACTATCACTACTGCGACTACGACCGCGACTACTTCTTGCTACTGCCACTGCTACTGCTCTGATTCTCGACAACTAGTCTTGCGACTGCTACTACGACTATTACTATTATTACAACTACTACTGCCACTACTACTACGCCCTTTGTTGCTACTACTACTACTACTATCACGACCTCAACCGTTGCACGACTACTACAACTACTACAACTACTACTACTACTAGTAGTACCACCACGGCTCTTTTTGATTACGACTACCTCGCTGTATATAAATTTTGTTTTACGGTTGCGACCATTACCATTGCGCTTGCTACTGCTATTGGTACTACCAGTACGACTGCTAGAAACACAATTGCTAACACATGTTTTGCTACTACTTTGGCGACTACTACTACTACTACTACTACTGCTACTACTACTACTACTACTATTATTACTACTACTACTACTACTACCACCACTACCACTACTACTACTACTACTACTACTACTACTACTATTACTACTACCACTACGATTATTATTACTACTACTACTACTACTGCTACTACTACTACTACTACTGCTACTGCCACTACTTCTACTACTACCACTACTACTGCTACTACTGCTACTACTGCGACTACTTCTGCTAAGACGACGACTACTACTACTACTACTACTACTATTATTACAATTACTACTACTACTACTACTACTACTACTACTACTACTACTACCACTACTACTACTACTACTAGTACTACTTCTACTACTACCACTACGACTGCTACTACTTTTACTACTACTACTATGATTACTATTACTACTACTACTACTACTACTACTACTACTACAACGATGTCCCCTGATACTACTAGTGATACCCACTACTACCAATATTATTGTCGCTACAATAGAAGTTCGTATTATTACCACGCTTACTCATACGATTATTACTACCACTACTACTACGAGTCCTACTACTACCACTACCATTACTACTACTTCTACTACTACGAGTACGACTACTACTACGGCTACTACGACTAGTACTACTACTACTACTACTACTACTACTGCTTGGACTACTGCTTCTACTACTACGACTGCGACTACAGCGGTTTCTGCTGCTACCACGACCGCTGCTACGTATATGATTGCGCCTGGTACTACTTCTACGATTACTTTTATTGGTACTACTGTTTACAACCCTACGACTTCTAGTGTTACTGTTGCTTCTAGTACGACTATTTATGTTACGATTGTTGCTATCACTTGTACGGCTACTAGAATTTGTGCGGTTACTATTATAGTACTAGTACTATTACTACTACTACTACTACTACTACTACTACTACTACTACTACGACTTCTACTTCTACTTCTCGTACTACTACTACTTCTACTACTACTACTACTACTACTACTACTACCACTACTAACACTACTACTACTACTACTACTACTACTACTACTACTACTACTACTACTACCACCACCACCACCACCACTACTACTACTACTACTACTATTACTACTACTACTACTACTACCACTACTACTACTACTGCTGCTACTACTACTACTACTACTACTACTACTACTCTACTACTACTTCTTATACTACTACTTCAACTACTACTACTTCTCATCCTCACCCTACTCCCCCGTACTACTACTTTTACTACTGCTACTACTACTACTACTACGACGACTACTACTACTACTACTACGACTACGACTACTACTACTACTACTACTACTACTACTACTACTCATCCCCATACTACTGCTAGTAGTACTATTAATTCGACTACTTATACCACTAACCATTCATCCTCATCCCTCTCCTCGGTGGGCCTCAAAGTTGACAGGATGGGCAGGTGGTCTCTCCTCCTCTTACTCCCCCCGCGGCGTGCGCGGCGGCTCGGCGCTTGCGGATCGGGAACGCCGGACGGCGCTGGTAGAGAGGAGGAGGAGTAGGAAGAGGATGAGAAGAAGGACGAAGAAAAGGAGGAGAAAAGGCCTCCGCATCCTCCAATGTCCCCCGTCCTACCTATGGTATTGGTGTTGGAACATTGGCCTATCATGGTGACCGAACCGTGTGGCGAGTCCGTGGGGATTCGGGGTCACCGCGCGGTTTTGGGGTTTGGCTCGGTTTCCGACATGTGTCGGGCGACTGGGGCCTCCAGGGTCCCAAGACGTGCTGTGACCGACCGCGTGGTGAGGTCCCTAAGGGTTCCGAGGTCACCATGCGGTCCGTCACCACACAGTTGTTGGGCCCCGATGTCACACGGCCTTTTGTCCCCTTCATCCTGAGGCGTTCCAGCAGCGGCCCGCCGAGACGACGTGTCGTGAGCTGGGCCAAGGGCAACGATAGGGAGGATAAGCTCAGGGGAGAAAACATCGATTCCCAGTCGCCCAGTCATCGTCGATAGGGTCCACAGGCGGATGCTTCCCCCCCTGAGCCATCAGTCTCCCCCGTAATCGCTCCCCCTTCATACTGGGGCATGGAAGCGCATGTGCTAAAGTCAACGCTGAGGCTCCGCATGGGGGATTCGAAAAGGCATCCCATGCGGTGCATGCGACACGGTCAGGCAGGGCTGCCCGCGATTCGATGCGACCCGACCCCACTTCCTGAGGAGAGGATTGCCGCACGCGCTGTTGCTTGATCCCACCACATCAGGGGACGAGGGAAAGTTGGACACGAAAGGTCTGATCGTGTATGCCGCACGTGAATGGCCGTGCCCTGCAGGTCGTTTGCGCGGGGATGCTTGCAGGAGGCGGGTGGCTGTGGCCTGGGGGGCGGCGCCTCTCACCTGATCAGCCCCGGGCCCGCGTGATGACCCCCCTCTTGTTGATAGAGAAACCCTGCATCGACAGGCCTCCTTCGCCCGCATGGGAAATGCCGCGGGTCCTGTGCCCGCGCCGCGATGTTTTGTGTTAAATCAAGCGTCCGCGTAGACATGCACTGTGTTTGGCCCTCCTGGATGTCGTAGATCAGCGCTTGACCCCGCTCCCTGGCGCGCCAGCCACCAGCCCGCCACCGGCGGGGCACATCGGCGGTCCATCCAAACTGCGCGGGCCTCTGAAAGTCTCTGAAAGTATGCCAGTCCTTGTTCCTCTAGGGGTCGAGGTGTTCCGCGGCCGCCCCGCGGGCGGGCCCAAGCAAGGTAGTGAGGGAAGATGGGAGATGGGACGGAACGGGGACGGAGGAGGAGACGGGGGAGCTTCGACTACACGTAAGAGTGACCCTTCGCCGGAATGACCTTTGGTGCGGGCCCATTGGGGCCCCCCGATCGCCGAACGCGATGCGATAGGAGCGTTTTGCGCGCTTGTGTTTGGTCCCGCCGCGGCCCCCAGAAAGCCGCGCACCAAAAGCCACTTTCACCCAGGGCCACACCTGGCGTGTAGACGAGGGGTTCGAGGACGAGAGAGGGTCGAGGTGCCCCGCGGCCGCTCCGCTGGCCCGAGAACCCTGCGGCATAGCTGCCCCTGATTCCGCCTGGCCTGGGGCGGATGGCGGCGCTCGCGGGGGCCGCCGCGGGCGGCTGGGCCGCGCCGACCTCGCCCGCCAGGTGCCCGCGGGAGCACCCTAGCGTACCCGCCGGGTCCTCGTCCACGCCCTAGTCATTTTTCTCCTCCGGCCCAAGACCATCATGGGCCTGTACGGGCTATTGCAGAACAAAAGCACGAAGAAGGTTGGTTGACGCGTTCAGATTCTAGGTCCTCTTTACCAGGCTCCAGGACCGCCAACAAATCGGGGTGCAGATTTCCCAAGCACCGTTTGCACTTAGGGCTTCGAATTTAGGGAAAAAAGGAATTGGGCTGGTCTGCCGCTGTTGGGGGAATGTAGTCGCCGTCGCCGCCCAGTCGCCGTCTCGTCGCCGCCCGGGCTCTTGTGCCTCTTTGGCGGCTATGTAGTCGCCCGTGGCTGGCCCGTCGCCGTCGTCCGTCGTCGTCCGTCGTCTGGGCCGATATGGCAGTCTGGCAGTGGCCGCCGTCAACGCCCCGTCGCCGCCTTGTCGCCACCCTAGATCGCACAACATAGACTGCACCGCATAGATTGCACCACAAAGATTGCACCGCATAGGTTATCCTCTCTAAGATAAGAATAGACTCTCCCCCCCGGAATTATCGATCCCCCTTGTTGTATTGCAAGTTACATGTGATTCTGCGCCAGCGTCCATCCTAAATATGACTTCGTACTATCCCAGCCAGGCCGGTATCACTCACCCCGCCATCCTCTGCACAAAATACTATGCGCGCACATCCGTTTATCAACAATGATAAGTGTTCAAGACTCCCTTGCAAAACATGAGACGAAGTGCACACGCGCGCGTCGTCGCGCGCGCATGCCGAAGTCCTTCGAAAACCTTAGGTTTCGGAAGGGTTTCGAAATCGAGTATCCCAAAAGCATACAAAAACACAGGGTTGCGCAATACTGATGTTCTACAAAAGCTTACGTGCGCGCTCTTGCGAAATCTTATGGTAATCATCGGGTTTTCAAGATTTTCGAACAAAAATGCTACCAAACGGGCTTCGCGCGCGCATGTCGAAATATTTCGAACCCCCTTGCGCGTGTGCCGTCGCGAGAATCCTCCGCAACAAACGGGGCGAAGTGCAGACGCGCGCGTCGTCGCGCGCGCGTGCCGAAATCCTTCACAAACCTTTGGTTTCGAAAGGGTTTCGAATTTGTACCCAAAAGCATACAAAAACATGAGGCTTCGCAACGCGGATTTTCATCAATGGCGTGCGCGCGAGCTCTTGCGTCGTCGTCGTCGTCGCCCTCCTCCCTCCTCCCTCGTCGTCGTCGTCGCCGTCGTCGTCCGCTGTCTTTCCTCCTCGTCGTCGTCTTGGCGTCGTCGTCGTTTCCGTCGTCGTTGTCGCCGTGGTCGTCCTTCCTCCCTTGTCGTCTTCGTCGGCGTTTCGTCGTTGTTCCTCCTATTTCGTCGCCGTCGTCGTCGTCGTCGTCGTCGTCGTCGTCTTCCCTCCTCCCTCGTCGTTGTCGTCGCCGTCGTCGTCCTCCCTCCTCCCTCGTCGTCGTCGTCTTCGTTGGCGACGTCGTCGTCGTCGTCGTCCTCGTCGTCTTCGTCGTCGCCGTCGTCGTCGCCGTCGTCGTCGGTGTCGTCGTTGTCGCCGTTGTCGTCGGCTTCGTCGTCGTCGTCGGCGTTGTCATCGTCGTCGTCGTCGTCAGCGTCGTCGTCGTCGGTGTTGTCGTCGTCGGTGTTGTCGTCGTCGTTGTCGTCGTTGTCGGAGTCGTTGGAGACTCTTCCGCAACGTTTACCGTTTTGGACGTTGCCATGATACCGCGCCCGCCCAAGTCGCCGACTCGCAATGACGTGCCCGCTGGTATGCCCAACGATCAGGCCACCGCGGTCGCGTCGGTCGCGCCAAACCAGTTGGCCGCTGCGCGCGCGTGTTTGGGTTGGCTCGGCCGCAGAGACGCACCAGCCAACGCCGAGCATGCATCGCAATCGCCACCTTGGGGATTTTGCAATCCAGGTTGCGGGCGGGCGGGTGGGATATTTGCAAGAGCACGGGGTGCGTCATTTCGTTTGGTAAATAAATCGCACCACGTAGATTTTCTTGTCCAATAAGAAATGGAACCTTAACCCCCTCCTCAGAGTAGCGCCCCCCCTTTCGTATTGAAGTTTACAGACGATTCTGCCCCATCGCCCTTTCTAAATATGAACTCGTAGCATCCCAGGCAGGCTGGTATCGGCCCCTCCCGTCATCCTTTGGAAAAAATGCGCGCGCACCCGACCATCACCAACCATCAATGTCCAAGAGTCCTTTGCAAACAATGGGGCGAAGTGCAGACGCGCGCGTCGTCGCGCGCGCATGCCGAAATCCTAGAGAAAAAAAAAGAACACGGCGATGGTGCCGTAGGGGTTTCAAATTCGAGTGTGAACAAGTCGTATAGTAAACACAAAGTTTCGCAACAGTGATTTCCAAGCAAAGCTTGCGCGCGTTCTTGCGAATCCTGAAGAAGACCATTGGTTGTTCAACACTTTCAGAACATGCTACCACATGGGCTTCGCGCGAGCGCATGTCGAAATCGTTCGACCGCCCTTGCGCGCGTGCTGGGGTGGCACGATCCGGGGCGAATAATACCATGCGGGACACTCGCGCGCCTGCCGCGCGCGCATTTCGAATTCCTTCCAAAACTTGCATCACCGACGCGAAGACGCCGTCATCGTCGCCGGCGTGATCAGCATCGGCGCCGTCACTGGTTGCTCCGTCGTCGCTGTCAGCATCGTCGCCAGCACCGCTACTAACATCATCGGGCGTACCGATGTCTACGTTGCCATGATACCACGTCCCCCCAAGTCGCCGACTCGCCATGAAGTGTCCGCTGAGACCTTGCCGAGAGGTCAGCGCCGCCGTGTTCGCGTGGGACGCGTCAAGCTACCTGTCCGCTGCGCGCGCGAGCATGCGCGGGCTAACGCGGCCGCGCAAATGCACCATCCAACACCAAGCGCCCATGGCAATCGCTTCAACATTGGTTTTGCAGACGAGGTTGCGGGTGGGTTGGTGGGATGATTGCGCGAGCAGTGGGGCTGACAAATACAAATTCGGCAAGGGAGGTCCCCTTCTAAAAGAAGAATACAGTCTACCCCCCCTCCCGGAGTTAAAGGTCCCCCCCCTGAGTAAACGACGGCGACGTCGTCGTCGTCGTCGTCTTCGTCGACGTTGGCGTCGGCGTCGGCGTCGTCGTCGTCGTCAGCGGCGTCGTCGTCGTCGTCGGCGTCGTCGTCGTCGTCGTCGGCGTTGTCATCGTCGTCGTCGGCGTCGGCGTCGTCGTCGTCGTCGTTTTCGTCGTCGTCGTCAGCGTCGTCGGCGTCGTCGTCGTCGTTGGCGTTGTCATCGTCGTCGTCGTCGTCGGCGTCGGCGTCGGCGTGGTCGTCGTCGTTGTCGTCGTCGTCGGCGTCGTTGGAGACGCCGTCGGTGTCGTCGTGTTCGTTGTCGGCGGCGTCGTTGGCGTCGTCGTTGTCGCTGCCGTCGTCGGCGCCGGTGTCTTTGCCACGTGCCATTTGGTACCTACCGTCACGGTCTTAAGAGGTCTTGCGACCAAGTTGCGGGTGGGAGGGTTGGATGTTTGCAAGAGCTCAGAGGAGCATGAAGTATTGATATTGATAGTTTTCAAGATTCAGGTTTTCCAGTTCTTCCGCGCGGGCTACAGGGATGAATGGTCGAGCGCATTCCGTCGCGCAGGTTCTTTGCGCGATGTGCGCGGTGCATTTTTTGCGCATCGGAGCGCCCTCGGAGATGCCGAACTGTATGTTCTGTTGCTCTTGGGGAATCCACGAGTCGCAGCTGCCGTGGCGCTGTTTCCGAAGTGACCCTTTCGAGTGCTGTTCGCGGGCGCAACGCGCGGCGCGCGTTGCGCCCAAACGCGCGCGGCGCGGTGCGTGGATCAGCCGGCCGCGCCCGTCGGACCGCCCGGAAATTATTTCTGGATTGTAGAATGTTTCAGAAAACGTCTCCGTTTTTCTGGCGCAAGCGGTTCCGGAACTTTTCAAGAACGAGCCCGGAAACTTTCAAAAAACAGTTTTGAGGGGTGGAATGCGCCCGCCGCGCAGGACATTTGAAGAATTCTGAAATCCGAGATTTTTCAAAATGGATTCCGGAATTTTCCAAAATCGAGCCCGGAATTTTTCAAAATCGATTCTGCTATTTTTCAAAAAGTAGGCCAGACATGTTCAACGACGTTCCCGGAGCTTTTCAAATTTACCCCCGGAGAATTTTCCAGAGTCGCGCGTGATTTGCCACGCCAGGTCTTTGGAAATCCGCCGAGGCGCGCAGTGCGCGGCGGCGGGCGATGGGACGGCGCGCCGCCGTCCCCCCCCGCGCTCGGCAACGAGAAGGAGGATCAGCAACTGCCAAATTGCCCCCTACGGGCGACCACTCGATTGCGAATGGGTGACCGACCAGCGGCGCCAGACAGAGTAGACAATACTCGACGCAAAGTGTTCCCCGCACGAAAGTTGTTAGAAATCCCGGAACCCCCGGAACGTATCAATAGCACGTTGTGTCAATAGATGCTTCTCGGCCTAAGAGCAGCGGAGAGGACAGTTCAAGTTGAGCAAGTGACTGATTCGCCGAGCGCTCCCCCGAAGTCCCCAAGGGCATTGATTCTGTAAGGTTTTTCCATGGTTTCGGGGCCGTTGACTTTTCCAGCTCCCAGCGCTCCACGACGTCCCAAGAGGCCCCCAAGACCGCCCCTAAACAGACCGCCGAGATGCCCCAAAGACCGCGTACAGACGACCCAATGGGGCCCCGACGGGCCCCAGAGGCGCCCAAGACAGCCCCAAGACGGTTTCAAGAGGGGCCCGAGCGCAGGAACCCGAAACGATACTTCGAGTCTTCTGTCTGAGATGCCGCCACACGGGCCTAGAGGACTCGATGAGCGCTCCCCAGATGGCCGCAAGAGGCAAAACCCAATGATTCTCCTAAGGTTTTGATGTGTTTTCGAAGGTCTCGACTTTTCGAAGGTCCACGACGCCTCAAGAGCCCGCAAGGCCGCCCGGAGACGTCCCAAGAGGCCCCCACGAGGGTCCGTAGACGGCCCAAGAGAACCCCTAGACGGCGCTAGACGCGCCCAAGACACCCCAAGAGAGCTCCGAGACGGTTCCGAGAGGGCCCATAATTAAAAACACATTCAACACAAACCGTTTCTTCGTTAAGGTTGGCGTTGTGTTAAAGTTATGTTCAACTGTTGGGGCTCAGGGGGCGTTCTGGGAGCTCACTTGGCGCCCTTTTGGGGGCTTCCAGAGGCCTGTGCAGTTTCAGGAGAGCCCCCCGGAGGCCTATGGAGGCCCTGGAGGCCCCACTGATCTCCAGAGTCCGGAGGCTCTGGAAAAGCCAAACATGCCCCATGGGCCGGGTCGGTCAACTAGCTGCACCCCGCGCCGTTCCCAGGTTTGTGGCTGCAGTACTACTATCAAAACACTTGAAGCAACCGACGTTCGACTGGGAGCCGGCAGTAAACCGTCAACCAGGTTACGGCCGGGACCCTCATAGAGCTTTGCAAAGACCGAATCAGAGAAAAACGTTTGTGAATATGAGCTTGACAATTGAAGAAATGTTTTTTTAGGGTTTTACGCAACGTCGGTTCCTCCTAGTCGTTTGATCGAAATAATGCAGCTAGAGCCCTGAGAATTGCACCATCGAGCGCGTCATGATCGACTGCAGAGAATAAAAAAATTCATGCCCAAAACGAATTTCAAAATCTCTCACAATCTTCGAAAAATCGACCCCAGGTCACACTGTCCGCCCAGGCCGGGTCGGTCAACTAGCTCCACCCGCGCCGGAATGCCTCTAGCTCATGGATGCCGAAGAGCTCTACACGTGAGAAAAATACGAATTATCAAAACGAACTTCAGAATCTCAGAATCTTCGAAAAACCGCCCCCTTGCCTGGGAAACCTCTTTTGGGTACCTTGGGTTTCGTGGACCAGCGCAAGGCATATGGACATCGACTGCGCAGTCGTCTAGAACCTAAGCGCGCGTAGCGTGCGCGTGGTTATAGTATCTATATATACATGTACATGTATATTATATGTGTATGTGTATATATATATATGTATTGCACTACATCGAGTGCACGACATATGTTGCACCACGTGATGTGCACCGCACCTATTGAACCACATATTATCCAGCCACATAGGTTGCACCATAACACTCAAGCAGCACCACATAGCTTGCACTGCATATGCTGAATCGCATCGGTCCAAAAGCATGGATTGCGCACCATATGTTGGACAACTCTGAGTGTATAACATGTGTGTTTCACCACATATATTGCACCACGTACACTGCACATCAAATATCGCTAGAGATTCACTGTTTGGGGTTCACGATGGCTAACAGTTTGCTTGAGTTATACCGCGCGCTCACATATGCACATGCGTACATACCTACACGATCACCCTTACGGTGATAACAAGGTTGTGTAGACGGGATCCAACGTCTGACTCAATCGATTTCAATATCGATCTCACTGATCTCACTGTGGCTTTTACCACCGACCGCATTATCGATCTCATTATCGATCTCACGATCAATCTCGCCCAACGGGACACCACGGGATACCTGTCAATCTCACCATCGATCTCCCTATCGATTTCAAAATCGATACCACGATCGATCTCACTCTCAACGGGACACCACGGGACTTGCTGTCGATCTCACTATTGATCTCATGATCGATCTCACGATCGATATCATCATCGATCTCACTCTCAACGGGACACCACGGAACACCACGGGACACCACGGGACACCACGGGACACCTGTCGATCTCACGATCGATTTTGCTCAACGGAACACCACGGGACACCACGGGACACTTGTCGACATCACTATCGATTTCATTATCGATCTCACTCAACGGGACACCACGGGACACCAGGGAACACCGCGGGACACCACGAGCCACCGCCAGACGGACGGACGGACGGACGGGCGGGGAAGGGTAATTTATCTTGGAAAGAGCGTGTTCTACTGCTGCTGGCGGAAAACCGGGGGGGGTCACTACCGGTTCGAACCCCTCCCCCCCCCTTCAGAAAACCGGGGGGGGTCACTACCGGTTCGAACCCCTCCCCCCCCCCCCCAGTCCATCATGAAAAGGGGAGGGGGTCACTACCGATTCGAATCCCCCTCCCTCCCTCCTTGAAAACCGGGGGGGGTCACTACCGGTTCGACCCCGCCCCCCCCTCGAAAACCGGGGGGGGGTGCGGACAGTGGTGGGGACGGTGGTGGTGGGGACAGTGGTGAGGGGACAGCGGGACAGTGGTGGGGACAGTGGGACAGTGGTGGGGACGGTAGTGGTGGGGCCAGTGGTGAGGACAAGGGTGGGAACAGTGGGGACAGTGGGACAGTGGTGGGGACGGTGGTGGTGGGGACAGTGGTGTGGGGACAGTGGGAATGTGGTGAAAGCAGTAGGACAGTGGAGGGTACAGTGGTGGTGGGCACAGTTGTGAAGGCCGTGGCGAGGACGGCGGTGGGACAATGAGACAGAGGTACAGTGGGGACAGAGGTGGGGACAGTGGGGACAGTGCTGGGAACAGTGGGACAGCTCAGTGGGACAGCGGAGGAGTCAGTGGGACAGTGGGGACAGTGGGGATAGTCGGGCAGTGGTTGGGGCCGTGGAGAAAGTGGGGAGAGTGGAGCCGTGGTGGGAACAGTGGTGGGGACAGTGGGGACAGTGCGACAGTTGTGGGGGCCTTGTTGGGGACAGTAGGGGCGGTGGTGGAACCAGTGGGGACAGCGGTGGTGAGGACAGTGGTGCTGGGAACAACAGTGGGGGATGTGGTGCGGACGGTGGTAGGGACCGAGAGTCGTTTGCTGGCGGCGAGGGGGGGGTGGGGAGGGGTTCGAACCGGTAGTGACCCCCCTCCGGTTTTCGAGGGGGGGGGGGTTCGAACCGGTAGTGACCCCCCCCGGCTTTCGAGGGGGGGGGGGGGGGGGGAGGGGAAGGGGGGGGGGGGGTAGATCAGGGGGGGTATTTTCGAAGTGGGGGGACCCCGGGTTCCGGAAGAAGAGGGGGGGGAAAGGGGGGGGAATTTTCCATAGTAAAGCGGCGGTGGATCACGCTCTCTTTTATCTTGACTTCGCCCCAGCATCGGCGGGACACCACGGGACACCGCGGGACACCGCGAGCCACCGCCGGACGGGCGGACGGGGGGAAATCATTTGGTTTGACTTCGCCTTAGCAGCGGCGGGGCACCACGGGACGCCACGGGACACCGCGGGACACCGCAAGCCACCGCCGGACGGGCTCGCGGAGGAGAATCATTTTTCTTAACTTCGCCCTAGGAGCGGCACTCCTCTCGCGCGCCCACGCAGCTTCGCCTCGTCCGCACGCACGACACGATCGAAACGAAACGATTTTCCAGTTGGGGGTCTCCGTTTCACTGCGATCTCACCCCCCGACCTTCGACATCGAGTGCGATGGGGGGAGGTGGTTTGTGTGTGTGTGTGTGTGTGATAGTGGGTGTGTGCATATGCACATGTACACATATGTGCATGCATGCATGTAGAAAGGGAGTAAGAGAGAGGGAGAAAGCGAGAGAGAGAGAGAAAACAAATCAGAGAGAGAGAGAGAGACAGAGAGAGACAGAGAAAGAGAGAAACAGAGAGAGAGAGAGAGCATGCCAGACAGAAGCGCGCAGCGCTTGCAGAGGATGTTCATTTGCGGAGGGGGGGGGACTGGGTGACATGTTGTTGCTGATGCTGCTGTTCCTTCTCCTCCTCCAGCCCATGCTGGGGAGCCCATCTTTAGATTGCATCACGAATTCACAAAGTACGATCTGTACGCCCCCCGGGGGGGAAGATGAGAGGGAGTCGGGGCCCTCCCCCTCTCATTCTCTTTTCGGGGGGCTCCCGAGGGGTCTCCCGTGGGGCCTCCCTGGGGGCCATATTGGATTGCAGCTGCTCCTCTCCGCTCTTCCTCCTTCCCGAGGAGACGGAGGAGGAGGAGGAGGAGGAGGAGGAGGAGGAGGAGGAGGAGGAAGGAGCAGGAGGAGGAGGAGGAGGAGGAGGGAGGAGGGGAAGGGAGGAGGAGGAGGAGGGTGAAGAGGAGGAGGAGGAGGAGGGAGGAGGAGGAAAAGGGGAAGAGGAGGAGTAGGAGGTGGAGGAGGAGGAGGAGGAGGACCTCCTCCTCCTCCAGGGAGGCTCCCCAGGCGCCTCCCTGGGGGTCTCCCTGGGGGCCCTCCAGGGGTGCTCCTGGCCGCGGGGGTCCCCCGGTCAAGGGCCCCCCTTCTGGGCCCTCGGCCGTCTGATCGGGACGATCGAAATGGATACGCGCCGGTCGTTGGAAGTTCCCAGGCCGACGATGTCGGGATGGGAGAAGGAGGAGCGGGGAAGTGGAGGGGGTAGCAGATAGAGGGAGAAGGAGGCGAATGAGGAGGACGAGGAGGAGGAGGAGGAGGAGGAGGAGGAGGGGGAGGAGGAGAACGACGACCAGAGTAAACTAATGTTGCACCAACGATGCTGCAAGACCCCATCCCGCCCAAAGTCCCCTCCTCGGAAGTCCTTTCAAGCTCGCCTTCCAAGCTTACATGGGTATTTCCGGACTTCCCGATCTCAATCTACTTCGAGCGCCTTCTGATTTCAATCATCGATATGTGTTTTGTGCTGGTGTTTGTTGTTATTCGGGCGGGCCCGAACCCTATCTGGTTTATTTGCCTTCGATGTCACGGCAGGGGCCATGCCATCTCCCCAGATATCATGGCGCCTCAGTATTATTCTTCCTCTTCAACTTTTTTGTGTTCTTCTTCTTTTTCGTTTTCTTTTTCGTCTTCGTATTGCTGTTTTTCGGTCCACAGCGTCCTCCGGCGCCCCCCCCCTGGGCCGCGCACGTGACGCCCATCATGAGTTGCGACTCCTCCCCTCTTGGACGCCCCCCTAAAAGACGCCCACGTGTCGGATCGGGACGACCGAAATGGGTACGGAAACGATGGGTACAACGCCCAGCACCAATGTTCATTCTGAACCGGGTCCGTCGTCGGCGTCGCCGCGGCCGTCGTCCGATTGAGACGGGGGCCGCCTGCCGAACAGCGGCCGCTGTCGGTGTTGGACAGCACATGTCGTTGGGCATCGTGCCCACTGTTCCCGTACCATTAAGTCGGGCCTGTCTTTCTACATGAGGAGTATGCAGAACTAGTCTAAACATAGTCAGGGGATGTTTTTTGATTTCTTGCCATAACAAAAAAACTGTTGATTTTTTTCCCCAAAAATCCCCCTCTAGGGGGACACGCCCGACTCAGCCTTACCCATTTCGGGCGCCCAGATCTGAGCGACAGCCTCCGTCGAGGCGCCCGCGTCATGGCGACGAGCCGCCGATGCCGCTGGCGCCGCCGGGCGGCCAGGGGCGGCGCGGCGGCGCCGCGGCGCCGCCCTCCGGCCCGGCGGGGCGAGGCCGCAGGGGGGCGGGTCAGAAACCCGGGTTGGCAGATCGGCACGGAAGCTATGGTCTAGAGTCGGGGGCGGAAAAGAGGGGGGTGATGACTAGGGGGGGGTGGATATCATGGCGTGGGCCATGATATCTCCCCAGATTTCGTGGCGCCTCTTCTTGTTTCATTACGTCCCTGGCCCCCCCGCTGGGCTGCGCACATGCCGCCGGTCATGATTTGCACCCCCCCCTCTTGGACACCCCCCTCTTGGCCGCTCCCGATGGAGAGAGGAAAGTCAGGTTGACACAAGAAGGGGGTCCAGCGACAAGGGGGTGGTGCAATATATTGGGGGTCCAGCGACAAGGATCTGGGGTTAGGAACCTAGGCCTCCCAGATGGGGTCGGAGTAGATGGAGTCGGAGGGCCGCGCCGCAGCAGATGGGGTCGGAGTACATGGGGTGTGGCACAATCGAAGAAGAAAGAACGTTTAAACGTAAACTGTTGGCGCTCCGCGCGGATTTCTTGGATCCGCGCTGAGGCCCCTTGGCGGCGCCTCTGGCGCGCTCCGCGCGCCAGGGAGGGGGTCCAGCGCGAATGCAAGACATCCGCTTGGAGCGCCAAACGTTTACGTGTATGTTTTTTCTTGTTTTAGTCTGGCACAAAGGGGTGTGGTGCCAAACGTGGAAACGGAGAGACTCTCCACGACAGAACACTGCCAAAATCAGAATTGGCACCGCACCCCTTTCTGCCACACCCCTTTCAGACCTTCAGGCATGGGTGCGGAAACACTGGATACACAAAGTCCAACGGCTGTTCTTTTTCATTTTGAGCAGGGTTCGCTGTCGGCGTCGCCGCATTCGCTGTCAATTCGAGACAGGAGGCCGCCTGCCCAACAGCGGCCGTTGTCGTCTTGGACAACATTCGATGCTGGGCATCGTACCCATGTTGTCCGTACCCATTCTCGGGCGCCCAAAGCAGAGGCCCAGGCTCGGTTCGTGGCGATCGAAACGGGCACGGGAAGACTGTCAGAGAAGGAACAGGCACCCACACCGCTTCCCTCGACTCGTGCTCCCCTTCTCGGGCGTCCTGGGAGGCCTTCGTCGCCACTGCTGGATTTGCCTCGAAGTGCTGGTCAGAGCCCACCCCGGGAGAGATCCGTGGAGCAGCGGTATCGGTCGAGGGTGGACAGAACCCCCAACAGTGACACGTCGATTAGTGAATTGTCAGTTTTCGGTTCTCGAGATGTCGCCGTGGCCGATATTTTCCAGGCTTGCGCCCGCCAGGTTTGGGCCTCAGGCCGCTTTCCCTAAACCACGTTTTGCTAAAGGGGGGTCTGTCCATCCCCGAATCGGTACATGCTGTTTACCCCAGAATTGGTGCGCAGGCCGACAGTTCCTGATCATTGCGGGGAGGACTCGGTGTCGGCGTCGCTGCGCACGTTGTCCTTTTTACACATCAGGCTGCCTGTCCAACGGCGGCCGCTGCCGGTTTTGGACAACGTATCCTGTTGGGCATCGTACCGATTTTTCCCGTAGTCGTTTCGGGCGTCCAAACCAGCACGATCGAACCGGGTACGGAAAGAGTGGGTTCGGCAGTAAATCATGGGAGTTTTGTGTACCGCCGCAATTCCGATGGACGCACGCACTGGCGTCGATGAGATAGCGCGAGTTCAGCGTCGGCTAGCGTGGATGCGTGCCGAGTTTGCGTCGGCTAGCGCCGATAGCAAGAGCCAACATGATGGTATGGGAGGTTCCCGTGATCTGCCACCGAAAACGCGCACGAAGACCGACAGCATGTCTTGTCAATGTTGTACATCATTCGCTATCGGTGTCGCCGCGGACGTTGTCCATTGAAGACAGCAAGTCGACTGCCCAACCGCGGCCGCTGTGCATTTTGGATAGCATTTGCCGTTGGGCAGCGTACCCATTTTCTCCTTGCTCTTTTCGGGCTGGCCAACAGACCTCCTCGCGGCGATTCCGTTTTGGCCCTTTTTCGGCTACCGGGGTCGTCGTTTGGTTTTGCAGGAACGTATAAGACATCTCGGGATGAAAAGCTGGTCCCAGTCAAGGGGCTTCAACCTTTGGGGGCAGATTTGGGCTTCCGGCCGACAATTCTGCTGAACATCACAGTTGTGCGGTACAGTCGAAATGGGCACGGAAACGGGAGCGACCAGGGACGAAGGCCGACAGCAGCGCTTGTCCACTGACTCGTTGACGATGTCGACGAGGACGTATCTTTCAGTTTGAAACATATCCCTGCCCCTATGGTTGGCATAACCTTACCTCGTTGGCAATCTTAAGGGTTCCCTTAGTTTCTGAGGGCGCATCCCCAAGATTGGCATCGCTTTTGGCCTGCCGACCTAAGAGATAGGGATACATCCGCTCAAGTCAAGAAATCGCCTCCCCAACAGCGGTCGCTGGTGGTTTTGCACAACGCATGCTGTTTGACATCGTGCCCAGGTTCCTCGTATCCGTGGATCTTGGCGGATCATTCCCCTGCACACTCACTCTGCACGAGAACGATTCTCGCGGTCCAGTCTCAACCAGTCAAAGGCACAAGGGCACAAGGGCATGCTTTGCATTTGGGTATGTTTCCCGCTGTTCGCTCCTTCCGCCACCCACGTCTGCGCTTTGATATTGAGGGTCCGCCGTGCGAAGTTAATGCACGACGCGCGTGCAGCAGAGTGCGGCGCAGGCGGCTTCCCAGCATGCTGCTTCGAGGCGGGGCACGCCACCAGTCCTCAAAGGGAGAGCTCGCCTGAGTTTGCCATTTCCCTTTTTCGGCCGCACCTCCCCGCTCTCCTCTTGCATGGTGGCTAATGCGCTCTAATGGCATCCCCGTTTAGGCATTCCATCGCCAGCGCATACGTCCCCTGCCTAGCCGCCGACGCAAAAAGTTGTTGCCATTCCCTACTGAGTCAGAGGGGCATCTACTCCATGTGCGGATTGAGAAGTCTGGCATGGTCCCAGCAGCAATCATGACGACGCAAGACAGCCAATGTTGCCCCACACTGGCAGCGACTGCTGTCGTGCGGGCGCTACTCGGTACACACGGGCAGCGTCCGCGGCGAAGCAGACAGCGAGCCATGTTCGACCGCCTGCCGGCCTTCGTCGCCATTGTCTCTGTCCTCTTTCTCTTGGTCTTGGTCCCCCTGAATGGAGAGGGGGGCGGGTGACATTTGCGAGATCATATTCTAAAACGGACCAAGCTTTTACTCCGTCGTCCGTCTCGTGCCCCCCCCCCAGTGGTGTCTCGTTGGCGCCTCCCGCCACTGCCCGAGCCGCCCGCCAAGTGGAGGGGATCTGTTTCTTCATTGCAGCCGGACCGAGGTATAAGATCGAGGTCGGCTCGGGGAGGGCACCCTAGTGCTCTTCGTGTTTGCTGGGCGTTCTTGAGCATCCTGAGGGGGGGGGGGCTTGGATGTTCTGTTTGCTCTGGCCGACAGAGGGTCTCATGTTCTTGAGGGGGGTTCTTCTGGCCTAGGTCCGATTGCACAAAAAAAATCGCCAGAGCTCAAGAAGCCTCTGGAGGCCTGGGAAGCCCGAGAAACGCTGGAGCACTTCCACGGCGCTCGACATCACCTGCCGATCTTTCGATCCTTTGATCTTATCCTCTCGACCTCCTTGGCCCCTGAACCTTCTCGACCCCAGGTCCTCGATCCTCGGCCTTCGGCCGTAATTGCGGATTTGGGGCGTTTTGGGGGCCCTCCAGGGGAGGCTTTGGGTTTTTGCTCCGGGGTTTCCAGATGCAGGTATCCGTGAATTTGTTGTTTTGGGGGGGTTCTGGACGCTTCTCTTCTCCTCCTGCTCCTTCTCCTCCTCCTGCTGCTCGCCATCTCTAGCCCCTGTTGCTGTTGCTCAGAAGTGATGCCTTGCTTCGGGGGTGGCCCAGAGCGCCAGTCGGGGGCGGCCAAGACGGGGGTGATGAGACTAAGAGGGGGTGGATATCACGGCGTGAGCCATGATATTTCCCCAGATTTCTTGGCGCCTCTTCATGACGTCCCTGGCCCCCCCCCTCCATTCTGTCCCTGGCCCCACCTGGCGCCAGATTTCTTCAGATTTCTCCAGATTTCATTACGTCCCTGGGCCCCCCCCCCCCTTGGCCGCGCACATGCCGCCCGCCATGATTTGTGCCCCCCCCCCTCTTGGACGCCCGCCTCTTGGCCGCTCCCGAGCCTGCACAGAGAAACGCCTGTTTGATATTTCTGCTGAATTTCGCTGCTGGCAGTCTGTGTGCACCAGCGGCGAAGGGGAGTGATAACGGGGCCTGTCCACGAGTCGTTCCGCGTTGCCCTTCCATATTCCGGTGCGCCCAGCATAGTCACTTGGGCCTCGTACGAATTTCTGTGAACCTCACATGGTCGATACCCCGTCGGTACTTCCGAAGCTCATAGTTCGAGTGGCGCTCACCCGCCTGCAATCTTGCAATCTGGCCGCTTTGACATTATTGTGCCGATGGTCTACTTCCCACCTCGCCATCCGTCAAACGCGAAGGCCGCGAAAGCGGCAATGTTTCTCGTTCTCATATTTAGTATCGTGTCTCGGTGGGCGTTCTTCGTGATTCGTTTTTTTTAATTTTTATTTAAAAAACCAAAAAAACTACACTGACTTGGTCCGACAGCCGATCCGCCTTATTTTCAGGGTTCGTTCTGAGCGACGGATCCAGCCTGCGCGCGCACTCCCACGGGGTCACCAAGGCGATCGCCTCTCCAGCTTCAAGTCCGTTCGGCCTGGCACTTTAACGACGTGCAGCTGACATTTTGGTCGCACTGACCGAGGACCTCGGTGCGCGCACCGTCACGAGCGAATGAGACATGGACCCCACTTCTCATGGCAAGCGCAACGCCTCTCACCTAGATCAGATTGCCACGTTTCAGTGGCAGACCCCCTCGGTCAGGCAGCTAATTCCGCTGTGGCGATCCAGCCTCCGGCCCAGGCCGAACCCACACTGTGGCCTACAGGGCCATGTGACATGTGCCTATTGTGGTGGGCAGTGCGCTGGACCCCCCCCGGCCCCCCCGCCCTTACCTCACATCCTGTGGGATTTCGATGCGCTGAGTCACGCGCTCACGACGGGCGTTGGGCCGGAAGACTGTCGCTGGCCAGCGGAAGTAAGTCTCTTACGTAGGCGCGTTTTCGAGTTGAACGGTATAGTCCACTGGCAGAGCGATGGCGACTTCGCGAAGAAGGCTCGTCGTCGAGGGGACTATCTTCACCCAGCCTCATCGATGATCCTCGGGACGTATGTTAACACAATGTGTATTTTCCCCGTTGAGCGCCCTCCGATGGCACGCAGCCTATTCCGGCCCTAAGTGCACCGCCTGCGTTGGTAAGCCAGTTCACGTTGGCGCTCACACACGTCCTGAGGATCATCGATCTTAGCGGGGCCTCCGATCTCGGAGGCGAACAGAAGAGAGCGACAAGGTGGAGCTGCTGTTTGACGGGGTGGCCGATGCAGTGACAGGTCGGCAGTTCGTCGAAACGCGGGGGGTCAGTCTGTCACTTGTTGCCAGCCGCCGCGGACCGCGATGCCGACGCTGCAGCGTCGCCGACGGCGTCGTCCTGGGTAATAACGAGATCGTCGCGACGCTGGCGAACTCTCGTGCGGCGCAGTCTCCTGGGAAGTGGGCCCACAAGTCTGAATCTGCTGCTGGCGACCCTCGCGGAGTGCAGTCTTTTTGGGATGGAGGGATGTTTGGTGCGCGCGATGGCACCAGTTACGGCAAGAACCAAGCACGGGCCTGAAGAAGGACTTCAGAGGAGTTGGGTAAGAGTTCCCTTTTCCGCTTCCAGCGTCCAGCCCGCCAGGTACTCCTTGTGTCGTTCGTCAATCTCCCTTCCCGCGGCGTCGTCTCAGCGCACCCCGTCGTCCGTCTCGACGTCCCCTGCTGCTTCACGCGCCTGGCCTGACCACCTGTAAGTATATTCGTCCTCCGCAGTCTTCGAAATGCCGACCCACCGCTTCCTGTTCGTCCCATCGTTCCCCGTTGCCTTAAGTCGGGCCTGTCCCTCTACAGGAGCAATATTCAAAAATAGTAAAAAATAGCCAGGGGACGATTTTTTGACTGTTTTTACCCATTTGTGGGGCACTTTATAAGTATAGTATTTTTGTTTTTCGCCCAAAATCCCCCTGTAGGGGGGACGCCCGACGTTACCGTTGCCGTCTCGGTACCCCTCGTCGTCTGCTTCGGAAGCGCGAATGCTCGTACCTTCAACCGGTCAGCCAGCGCGAGTCACCGCAATGCCACATTAACCGTGCCCCAACAGAAATTAACAGTTTCAGTCTATTCGATCAGTTTCGCGTGCTAGAAGCTCATCGTTTCTAGTCGTCCGAGGTTGAGCGAAGGCAAAGGGCCCCCCCCCCTTCCACAGGGGGCTTCTATTATTGTACGCGCACGCGGCAGGGCGTACATATCGTACTTTGTGATTTGCGTGAGTGTCTTGTGTAATTTTGACCCGTGGCTCGACGCAGTCCATGCCTTGCCTTGCTCGCCGCTTTGTTCCCCCTCCTCCTGCCTCTCCCCCTCGCAGAGACATTCCTGAAGCATCGTAGGTTTGTTGCCATCGCTGCTGATACGTCCCTCGGACGCCTTTTAAGATTACATGTTTCGCCCCTCTCTAAGGCTAGGGCTGCGGACGGTTTTCCCGATCATGGGTGGCGCCTTCGTTGACCTTCCTCCCGGCCAAAGATGGGGGGAGTTGACGAAACCCAAGACGTAATGGAACGAGGAGGCGACCGAACGTCGGAGACGATGGCAGGAAGGTTGGTTCATGGGCGCCTGTACTCGACGCCGTGTCTTAAATAACCCATATCGTTACACGTGCGAAACAGCCTTTTCCACCGCCCCGCCCGCAACTCAGCTTCTGCTCATCAGCATCGTCCAGCAACAAGCATGTCGCCGCTACCTAGTTACACAATGCACAATGCGCCATGTACCACGGAACCTGCATCGTGTGTTTTTGCTTGCGCCTCACCTCTTCCATTGGTGGCGGACGCGTGTTCTTGCGCAGCTTGGGGCACTATGGTGGGGAGCTGGCAGACTTCGCCGCCGTCCCTTAAGGAGGGCGGCCCCTCGGGGATGGCCCTCTGTCTTGTACTGCGGCCGCTGACAGCGCGGCCAGAACCGCCTCATTTCCTGTTCGTCCTCCTCCCCACTCCCCTCCTCGTCGTCCTCTTCGGGGACACGGTCCAATGTTCTGCGCACCCAACTGTGCCGATTGTATACGCCCACGCTAAAAGGCAGTGAGCTGTGTGGTTCGGGAAGCTCTTTCCCGATGCGCCGCGGGCAGTGCAGCTTTCGGAGCTGAGGGGGAAGGCTCTTCTTCTCCAGTCGCTATTCCATTCGTGTTGACGCCCCCCTCCTGCTGCTCCTCCTCCTTCTCAAGGCGCACGGCCTTCCACTGGGAACCACGTGGGCATGCGCGTGCGATGGTGCGGGCCAGTGGGCTCTGTGGGCCCCGGGTCTCAACCCGATGTTCGCGACGGGCTTCAGAGTGCAGGAGATAGTGCGGCGTTGCGCGGTGATGCTAGCCGGCGCCCAACAGAGTCATCGGAGAGCAGAGGAAGTGTTTTTTCGCCCGCCAATCAAGCCGTGGGTACTAGAGGCGGAGACGACGCTGTCTCAATTATCTAACAAGTCGACAGGGAGACAATCGATGAGAAACACGCGAGGGAGGTTTGCGCGATCCCGCGGGAAGCGGGAGCACGCGCAGTGGCAACGAGGATTATCAGAGGTCCAGTGGTTATGGTTGCGATCGTGGTGTTCCTCCTGCCTCAGCCCAGATATGTGTTGGACCTCCCACCGTACAGGGCCACGGTCCAGATGTCTGGCACGTGGTATGAGGACGTGTTGCAGATTTTGCCGCGTCGATGCGTTCCCACAGCAAATGTGGATGTGGTTGTTGGCCAGGGTGTTTCTCGTCTTGCTGGGAGACAAGGAGGACACTACGGCAGCGTGAGACTGCACGCGCACAGATCAGCGACGTGAAAGGGGCAGGGGAAGTATTCAGACATCTGTGGGAATGAGCGCCTCCAGCTCATTGGTTTGCAGTTGTGTCCTCCAACGTTTGCCTGTGTGCTTGAACATACAGAGAGGGGTGCGATGTCCGTACCCATGTTGGCTCAAGCCGTACGTCCCTCACAGCCCCTCTCTGTCAAGCCCAGTCACCTTCCAATACATCCTACCATCCCTCCGATATCCTGGCTGGCAATCGCTGGTGGCCTTGGGACATTGCTCGGACGGGCTCGAGAAAGAGGCAGCATCTCATCCTGAGTTGACATCGTGGGGGGACAGTGGTAGCGGAGCGTCGGTACGACCGGCGCTCAGTCGACTTTCTGCGGACCGATGCCAGCGGACGAGGAGGGTGCTGATAACCAATCTCGAGGATCCGAACATAGTGGCCAAGGGCCGGTGGCAACAGCTATTGGGACAGCGAGACAATGGGCAGACGAGGACGGACGCATCAGGCTCTCAGACGAGCAACTACGAGGCCTGCTTGAGAGTGCACGACAATCTGAACGGACTGCTGAGCAGCACCGCGTCTCAAACCCGCTCTCGGAAGCGCAGCTGAAGCAGATCCTCACCTACGTGCGTAGCCAAGCTCAACAGCCTAGTCCAGAGCCAGAGGCGGACGAACGGCGAGCAGAGGGCAAAGCACACCAAGAGGATGAATGGCAGCGAGATGGTACGGACCCGTGGGCCAGGGACAGAGCCGCAGCCGGCTCAGTGTCCAGCAGGGCCCCCGAGCGAGCCGACCAAGATCGCTGGTGGCAGGGCCGCTGGAGTTGGAGTGAAGCCCAAAACGACGGCAACTGGAGGTGGGACGACTCCAAGGACGGCGGCTGGAACTGGAAAGAAAGGGGTTGCGACTTCGCGGACCCCGAGCCATGGGCCGGATGGCCAGAATACAAGCTATGGCGACGGAAGACCATGAGGTGGCGCCAGAGCTCAGACGTCGGCGAGACCAAGCACGCCGATCGTATCCTGAAGGCGCTGCCCATGGACCTCCAGAGGAAGCTAGAGGACATTCCAGACGAGGTTCTCATGTCGTGGGAAGGCGCTCAGAAGGTGATCGACCGTCTGGACCTCCTGAGCGGCGAGCGCGTCGGAGACGAGAAGCGCAAGGCCGCGAGGGAGTGCCTCTTCTCCTTCCAGAGACGGCAGGGCGAGGGTCTAACGGAGTACGCCGCGAGAATAGACCTGGCCTTCGACCGAGTCGGCACATTGGGCTTGCCCGTGCCAGAAGACTGGAAGTTCATGTTCTTGGAAGAGGGCGTAGGACTCGACGAGCGTGGCCAGCAGTTGAAGGTTCTTATGGCCACGAAGGACTCGTATCCCGATGCTCTCAAGGCCATCCGAGAGATGGACGCGACGAGAAAGGAGCATCTTGCCCACCAGAGGGCACGCACATATCATACTGATCGAGGAGCCGCGTCGTCGTGGACATCACAATGGACGAACAATGAGCCCAGCTACTCCGTGGAGGACGACGAGGACGACTCGATGGTGGACTACGACGACGTCTCGTCCTTCAACACCGAGGGAGAGACTGAGATATACCTGGCCATCGAGAACCATAATTTATACGACGACGAGCTTTCGGCGGTTTTCGCCAGCACGCAGGAGGACAGACGGAAAACGTGGAAGCAGAACAGGGAGCTCAAGCGAAAGATGAAGGTCGATCGCAGGTTCTTCGACAGGACGAAGGTGACGGTCAAAGTGTCGACCTCGCGAGAGAATAGAGGCCATAGAGGGGCAGATGGCACTTTCCGCCAGAGAAAGACCAGGCTTCCGCTCTCAGAGCTCATCAAGAAGACCAGGTGCATGAAGTGCAACGAGAAGGGCTACTGGGCGCGTGAGTGTCCCAAGCGGAATGGCCAGAGTCTCAGTGCCAGTGCAGCCGCAGGAGGGATCACGAACGTCACGGGCTTCGTCTTCGCGAACGTGCTGGATCCTGTCGTGTCGGAGACGGAGCAGAACGAGAGGGACCAGGCCGCACAGGCGATGGTGCTGCCCACGGTGGAGGCCGGCGAGGCAGTGGTGGACACCGCCGCCAGCCAGGGCCTGATTGGGGCCCAGGCGCTCGAGCGGCACTCCCAGAGGCTGAAAAAGCGAGGCCTGAAGATTCCTCTGGTAGAGCCTAGGAACAGGAATGCCAGAGGAGCAGGAGGTGGCACTAGGGTCTTGCACACGGCCCTGGCCCCGACCGGAATCCAGGGCAAAGAAGGTATAGTAGAGCTAGACGTTTTACAGGAAGACGTGCCCCCTTTGCTTCCAGTGGGCCTTCAGGAGATGCTAGGTTCCAAGATAGATCTCGACAGTAATGTTATGAGTTTAAGGCGCTCGGGCGTGGAGACTCCGATGAGGAGGATGCCCAGCGGCCACAGGACAATTCGAATAGACGAGTTCCAATCCCCCCCGAGCTTCAGGTGTCCGGCCTCCCTGTTTCAGCAGCATCCAGGAGTTAAGGAGAGCGATTTTCAGTGTGACAGCACTGTCGGGGCATACAAGACCTCGACCATCGTCGGCCCTCCCTCTCACCTCTTCTACTTTTCCTCCTCTCAGTGGGCCGACTTACCCAGCTACGACGGTCTCCGGGAAAGGTTGGGGCTCGGTCCAGGGGTCTGTCTGGGGACCAGAGGGCCCCGCGGCGGTCTCGACACGCCGACAAGGGCCAGTGAGCCCGACATAGACCCAGGGAATCGTTCCGAAGACGGCGTCGCGATGGGGCTTAGCCAGCCTGGATCGTCAGCTAAGGGGTCCAGACACTCAGGGACGAGACGACGCCAGGGGAGATTTCGCGACGACGCCTTCGGAGCGATGGTGAGCGGGGCCCCCCTCCGGAAGAATCTCATCCACATGTGGGCGGTGACATTCATCACAGTGAGTCTTATGCTACAGCGGTTCGGCTCGAGCTTTCGAGCTTCAGAGAGGAGCGAATTCCGCTCGCGGCAAGGGCTACAGCCACCAAGCCTACCGCGTTTCGGAGATGCCCAGTGGTCCTTCAGTCGGCAGCGTCAATGCCAGCCAGCCGTCGGAGAGGAAGAAGAAGCAGCAGACCGAGGCTCAGCGTCGAGCTCAGCGGCCGCTGACTTTGGTCGACCACCTGATGGACCCGAGCTCCACGTGGACGCACGCGGTCACCGGGACGCAAGTCCCGTCCAACCTGAACCGCAAGGAGAAGGGGTGGGCGGCCATCGTCGGCAGCATCGTGCTCTGGCTCAACAAGCTCGCCGACGAGTTTGGGCGCATGATGCTCGACGAGAGGTTCTGGCCCACGAACCTGATCGGGCGCTTGCGGGCGATCCCGGACGCGTTCTACACGTGTCGACACTTGCCCACCAGCGTCGAGTACGGGCGCAATGGGCATGGACAGTGGCGGGTCTGTTCATCATGCACTATGCGGGTGGCCTACCGCGAGGTCAAGCCCGAGAGGGGAAAGCCGAAGGTCGACGTTTCGTGCGTCTGCAAGCGCACGACGGCCGCGTGCACCTTGCGCGGCAAGGGTTTCGCCCAGTACGGGGCCCCCTCGCAGGACTGGCAGGCCCTGGTCAACGCGCCGGCCCCGCCGCCCAGGTCGTTTCAGGGTGGAATCACGCTGGCCGGCGCTCTCCCGCCCTGGCCGGCTGCTCGCGACCGTCGGGCAGCCGAGGAGGTCTACCGAGGTCACGAGGAGGAGCAGCCGGACGCCGTGATGGAGGATGTAGAGGAGCAGGCTCGCCAGGTGAGGGCTCAGAGGCGCAAGGACTCGAGTCAGGCCCCCGCCAAGCGCGCCATGATCGAAGGGGCGGCGAGCTCGGACGACGCCGGCAACTCCGAGGAGACGCTCCAGATCTTCGAGAACCTCGCGGCCAAGCAGGAGGCACAGGACCGCGTGATTGCGGGCCTGCAGACCACCATCTCAGGGCAGATGAACGCTTTGGCCACGATGCAGTCGCAGCTCCAGTCGAACTCGCAGCCAGGGGCGCCGCCGAAGCAGCAGCCCGAGTTTCCCCCGCAGCAGGTGCCGCCGCAGCCCACTCTGGCGCACCAGCTCAGCCCGCAGCCAGTCCCATTGGCGAGCGCTCCAGCGCGAGGGCCGGGACACGGCGGGGCAGCAGCGATGGCGGGCCAGACGGACGAGGTCGGTCGCCAGGGGCCTCCAGGTCTACATCAGCCAGCAGGAGTTCCTCCCGGCGCGCCGCAGATGTCGATTGCCACGCCGCCCACGCAGGTCAGGCAGACGATCGGGATCGGCATGACCCCCCAGGTCGCGGGCCTCCAGGAGTGGGGAATCGTCGGGGCGGCGCCCGTGACCCCCGCCTACCCGTCGTACGGCCTGCCCCCCTCGCAGGCAGCGGCCGCAGCGGGCCCGTCGGTTCCGTGGCCGCCGCCAAAGGTGCATGTGGCGTCGCAGAGGAGCCTGCTGAAGAAGGACACCGCCAACCCGAGGGGCATCCGCGACAAGGAGGGTCAGCTGGTGTCTTCGTCCACCATCAGCAGCATAGCGACGTTTCCTTCTGTTCAGCCATCAGGGGCCGGCGCCAGCCACGCCGGCGGGGCGTCCCACGGCGACCGCCTGGCAGCAGGAGACTCCGTAGCCAGGAGCGTCCTGGTCGCCCACAGAAAGCCTCAGACGCAGCTTGGCAGCGGCCCGAGGACGAGCGCGCATGGGGGGCCCAGGAGCACCAGAAGGACGTGGAGAAGCGCAGGCTGGCCCAGGAGGGCTGGGCTCCGACGGGGTGGCAGGACTACCGCTACGACAGCAGCGACGCCAAGTGGAAGTGAGTAGGGCAGCGAAGCCACCCAGTACCAGTACCAGGATAGGGGATCCCAACCACCCAAACGAATACACCATGGAAGCGGGGTCCCGGGAGTCCCTCACGAAGTCATGTTCGCTCTTCGAAGTCACCGAAGCGGGGGGGAGTCAGGACAAGATCCGTTTCAGATGCCGGGAGCTCGACGACACCATCTTCGGCGATTTCAATCCCGACGACAGGGAAGTTCTCCTCAACAAACGGGAGAGAAAAGTATATATGTCGATTCGGGGATCCCCAATAAGATCAAGAGTTTCAGGGCTCAGCTGCGGAGGCGAGCTTTTGCGGAGGTGTTCTCACCTTCAAGAGTCGCCAGGCACGCGGAGCATGCTGGCATCAGAGGTGTCGGCAGCTTCGATCAGGAGGGGGGATGGACTTCAGAAAAGAGGATCACAGGCGCAAGCTTAGAACCCGCCTCCGAGAGGAAATACCATGGCTGGTGGCTCTCGAGCCTCCCTGTGACCAGTTCTCGATAGCCCAGAATGGCCAGCTCCACCAAGAAGTCTCAGAGCATCAGCGACGAAAGCACGCCGAAGCTCTGGTCCTTCTCGGCTTCGCCATGGAGGTGGCTCTGGAACAGCATCAAAACCACAGGAAGTTCGTTTTTGAGCATCCTGTCACGGCCAGCTCTTGGTGCACGAATGTGGTCCGGTTAATTTCGGAGCTCCCGGAGGTGCTTGTCACGGATGTCGACATGTGTCGATTCGGGCTTTCGATCGCCAAGGGGGGGGGGCTCTCGAAGAAACCCATTAGACTGATGTCAAATTGCGAGGTTTTTCTCCGGCGCTTCGAGGACGCCCGATGCCGGGGCGATCATCCTCACGCCCAGTTGATAGGAGGAGCCATGACCAGTGCGGCCCGAGTTTACCCTCCCAAATTCTGCAAGGCTCTGGCCGAGGCCATCCGTTCCAGCATCGAGGAAGCTTACCCTCCCCCGACGCCAGAGCAGGTCGCCCGTGCCAGGCAGCCGGAATATAGACAGCTCTACGCGGCCGCGAGTTTTCCGGCGGAGGCTGAGGAAGGCCAAAACGGGGAGGAGCCTGGCCCCGAGGAAGCCGAGGAAGACAATCAGGTTCCCTTTAGGCTCAAGATTACCCCAAAGGTTCGAAGAATGATCCACAAGGTACACGTCAATCTGGGTCGCCCCCATAAGGGGATTTTCGTGAAAATCTTGAGAGCTGCCCAAGCCAAGCCAGAGGTCCTGCAGTTTGTTCGTGATGAATACCAGTGCGGAGTTTGTGCCGCACACGCTGGTCCCGACAGCACGCGACCAGCTGCTGTTCCCAGGACTTTCGAGTTCAATAAGATAGTGGCTATGGGCACCTTTTTTTGTCACCTTTCAGGATCAGCAGCTGGCCTTTCTCAACGTGATATGTCACGGCGCTAACTTCCAGACCGTTGAGATGTACGATGGCGCGGCGCTGGGGGCCTGGAGGGCTCTTATGAGGCGTTGGATTCGACCCTTCGGGGCCCCCCTCTTCGCTATCGCGGATGGAGGATCGGAGTTCAAGGGGGAATTCGAGCGGGGAATAGAATACCTCGGAGTTGTCCAACGCGTCACGGACTCCGAGAGTCCGCGGCAAAACGGTTGAGCCGAGAGATATGGGGGCTGGGTGAAAGACATTCTCGTGAAGGCTTCCGAGGGGGTTCTCGTCGCCGCGCTGGCCGAGCTCGAAACTCTCGTTCGCGAAGTCGTCTCGGCCAAGAATCGGTATCTTCATAGGGGGGGTTCACGCCGCATCAACTCGTCTTCGGGATCAACCCCAGAATCCCGAACGACCTCACCGGGGACGATCCCCGCCAACTCGTGGGGGCCGAAGACCTCTCTCCAGGATCCTGGGGCAGCGACGCGGAAGCGGCAGAACACGCCCGTCGGGGCGCCATCCGCCGCCTGGCCAGGTGAGAGCTCTTCGAGAGCTCCAGTCGGCGGCGCCTCGCGGACGCTGTCCGCTCCTCGGCGCACCGAGAGAAACATTTCAGTCCCGGGCAGTGGGTTTACGTCTGGAGGAGGGCCCCCAGAAGGGGGCCAGAAAACTTTTGCGCTGCAGAAGGATAGGTGGGTCGGTCCTGGGCTGGTCGTTCTTCACAACGGCACCTCCGTGCGGGTGGCGATGCGGTCCAGATTGTGGAAGTGCTCCACAGAACAAGTTAGGCACGCCATGACAGAGGAGTCCCGGGGTGCCGAGGTTCTTTCCGACGTTTCAGTTCAGATGCTGCTTAGGGAAGCTCAGACGAGTAATCACCGGGCGGGGACCAACGTCGCCGCAGAAGGCCCCCCCCCCCCCCCGAGGCCTGGGGGCCCAATGCTCAGGTCGCCGAAGCCGGGCCGGTTGAAGCCCCACCTGTCGAGCAGGACCCAGGTGCTGGACCCGAGGAAGCGCTGGGAGAGCATCCACCTCCTCCGCCAGGACTGACGATGGGGTCCGGGAGAAAGCATGGGGGGGCATCCGGCCGCGGAAGCTGGTGGAAGCGCTCTTCGACCGATCCCAGAGGAGGACTGGCTCGATGTGGCTTCAGAAGCCACCAGAGCTCCCGGGGAGGAAGCGGCGGAAGTCTCCGACGTTAGCCAGTCCCGACAGGTGTCCAGCGGAGGAGGATCCACCACTGTCATTTCAGGGGGCCCCAGTGTGCCAGAGAGCCGGTCTGTTTTGCCCGTCGCCAGAAGCGTTACTGACAGGGGTGGCTGTCCAGGCAAGACCAGTAGGCGTATAGGCAACCACTGCCCCAAGGGGAGAAAAGAGGCAGAGGGGGCGGGGGTAGCTCTGGAGCGTCGGCCAACCCCCCCTTTGCCGCCTCTCCCTCTTCTTCCTCTGCTCCGCCTGTTAGTGCTCTCAAGCTCGATGCTTCTGACGCGGCCAGTCGACATCGCAGCGCGGAGCCAATAGACCCTGGTCGGCTCAATCGCCTGATGCAAGACAGTGCTCGGCGAGAGCTGCTGGACCTGGGCTCTAGGATTCAGAGATCCCGCACTCTTGGAGAAAGATTTGGCGGCGCTACCCAAGGCAGAGTCCAGCAGCAGAGAGCTGGAGAGACGCCCCGCCGAGGACCGCCGCCCCAGGTCTCCAGAGAGGCTGGGATCCCGGGCGGAGACACTTTGGGCTTCTTTTTGCGACGAGGAAGTAGATTAGGACACTTTCCGTAATCAGCTTGACGAAGAGGTCTGGAACGAGGGATGGAGCGGAAACTGGTTTAGTTATTCCAACGGAAGTGCCGACGTTGAAATCGTCCCGGGGCCAGGGGGGAGCTGTGACCTTTCTTTGCTCGTGAACCGAGGGGCCGAGGTCAGGTACAAAGACCTGAAGGGGAAATAATAGAAGCAGTTCGATAAGTCTGATGAGAGCGAATGGAAGGCCATCGCGGAGGGCACTCGCGCCGTGATCGTTCACCCCCCCGAGCAAGCCAAAGAATTGAGACGTCTTTTTCCCATTAGGATTGTCTCCAGTAGGATTGTTAGGGGATGGAAACCCCAAGAGGGGACACACGCCCCCCCCAAGGCTAAATCTAGGTGGTGCGTGAGGTGTCACCAAGACGAGGACGCGAGCGAACTTCAGGTTTATGCCCCCACTCCGTGCATGGAGGCTTTGATGCTGTTCTTGGTGGTTTCCCTTATGTACAAGATGTGCATCTACATAGGAGATATTAAGAAAGCGTTCTGCCAGTCAGAACCACTCAAGAGGGCCGGGGGGAGGGTTTTTGCAGAGCCCTGCGAGGGGGTTCCTGTTCCTTCGGGGCCCCTCATTGAGCTGATCGCCCCGGTTTACGGTCTCGACGACGCCCCTCCTGAGTTTCACAAGACCGCCGCTAATTTTCTTAAGTCACGAGGTTTCGGGCGGACTCGTCTCGAACCGCGTTGGTTCGTGGAACGGGCCAAGCAGGCCCTCCAGGCCCAGGCCCTCGTTGAGGTGGACGATTGGGCCATCGCGTTCAGAGAAGGGTGCGAAGATAACCATCTGAAGCCGTTCCAAGCGAGGCTTACGTTTGGAAAAATGAAGAAGCTCGATGCCGCCGGTGTGGAGTATATAGGCAGGAGGCTGCGTCTGGACGGAGACAGGGTCCTGGTGGGCCAGGAAAAATACATTCTGGAACAGCCTCAGAAGATCCTCTTGCCCGAGGTCGGAGGGGGAATCACGAGGCCCCTCTTGTCGGCGGCGAGGTGGCCGCCTTCGGGTCGCTTGTGCATAAGCTGCAGTGGGTGGGCAGGGAGACCCGCGCCGAGGCCGCGGGCACGGCCTCGATTCTTGCCACCAAGGTCAACGGCCCTTCGGTCAAGGACCTGCTGGATGCTAGCAAGATGGTGGACCAGTTAAGGTCCACCGCATCTCTTCCCATAATAGTCTGGAGGTTTCGACCAGGCGGTTTTGTGCCGGCCACGGCCAGCGACTGCGGAGGCGCAGGGGCCGAGGATAAGAAGGGGGCCCCCCAGCACCCTCAAGAGGCCTGGCATATTTACATTGCCGATAATTCTTTAGCTCGCGGGCCCCGGGCCCGGGTGATCCCGATAGCATGGCGATCGGGAAAACTGCGTAGGCAGGTGGCGTCCACCCTGGCGGGGGAGACGTTGTCTCTCTCTCTCTCTCTCTCTCTCTCTCTCTCTCTCTCTCTCTCTCTCTCTCTCTCGAGTGCTTTAGGCGAGGCGGAGTGGCTGCAGATTTTGCTGCTCGACGTCACTCGCGGCAACGTTGTCCATGAGCGGTGGCGGGAGAACCTCGGCCCGTTCGCAAGTCTTCTTAAGGAGGACTGCGCCGTGCTTGGAGAGCCGGCGACCGGCAACGTCAGCGTCGTAGACGCGAAGGGGATCTATGACATTTTCCCGAAACTCACGTCGGGGACCAAGTCGGATAGGAGGGCCGCCATAGATCTAGCCGTCGTTAGAGAGACCATGGATCGGATAGGGGGCGCGATCAGATGGGCCCCACACCCCCATACGCCCGTGGACTGCCTCACCAAGGCCGATCTGGCCAAGACGAACGCCGCCCAACTTGCTGTGCTTAAGCCGGGTATGCTTAGGCTCAGATCCGAAGATGATTCCCTAAGAGATCGCAAGGACGACCCCCGGGTCAAGAACCGATCCAGAGCCGAGTCCAGGCGACAGCTGCAGTGATTTCTGCCCTCTGTCTCGCCTCTTTCCCCTCTCCCTTTTCCAGGCGCTGGCGTGGCAGAAGTTTATTTTCGCATAGTTTTGGAGCGCAGCTTTCCTGTCCAAGTGTTCTCGCTGTGCCGGTGACTGCCCCCTTTCTTCTTTGCGGGGGACACCAGGTGGCCAGAGTGTGTGTGATCGGACGCAGGAGTGTGGACTCTTGCTCAGTCAAACCGCTCTGCCTAGCCACGAGGACGGCGTCCAACATGCTGCTTTCTTTCGCCCACCAGCGCCAGCGCTGCTAGCATTAATCGTTTTAAGAACTCCAGATGGGTCATGGATGTTGCACCTCTGTTCAAGCCCACTATTTTTCGGGGGGCTGTGGGAATGGGCGCCTCCAGCTCATTGATTTGCAGTTGTGTCCTCCAACGTTTGCCTATGTGCTGGAACATACGGAGAGGGGTGCGATGTCCGTGCCCATTTTGGCTCAAGCCGTACGTCCCTCACAGCCCCTCTCTGTCAATCCCAGTCACCTTCCAATTCATCCTACCTTCCCTCCGATACCCTGGCTGGCAATCGCTGGTGGCCTGAGGGCATTGCTCGGACGGGCTCGAGAAAGAGGCAGCACCTCATCCTGAGTTGACATCGTGGGGAGACACATATCAAATTGAGGCAGCACGTGTTCGCTGTGAACACGATGAAAATCACATTGGAGCACACGTACTACGGCGCACATGGCGTCAGCAGTTGCAGTTGTTTCCTATTGCCCCCAGAACGCTTGACGGATATGGCTTCGAAGTGCCCACCAATGTTTGGTTTGCGCGCGGAGTTCCATGCGTTTCGAGGGCCACCGCCGCGTGCCCATGTTCGATGATATGTCGATATGCAGGGCATACAGGTTCGGCACCGCAGAGTATGCGCCGGGACTTGGAAGGTCTGATGCGACGCTTACCAAAGGAGCAACTCGTCGAGCGGAGTTTCTTCTTGCGGCGGAAGCGCCATTGCGAGTAAGTGAGGACACGTGGAGGGCGATGTTGTCGCACTGGCGACTTGGCGAGATCCTTGCGCACATGGAGCGCGCACCCGCGACGGCAGGGCAACAGTTTCTGGGCCATCAAGTGTCCGACGATGCTCTGAATCGGCAAAGGGGATTTCAGAACGTGCGGAACTCCTGCGGGAGAGAGCTCGGCTACGATGTTCAAGGGTAGTCATGGCAGTAGAGAGCGAGGAACATTTGAAATGTGAGCAGCGGTTGGCGCCAGTCACTCAACATGTGCGACGTCGGTTGCAGCATTTTGCTCGCGCCCGCCAGCAGGCCCTCAGCGAGGATATCGGGGAGGCGTAGGAGACAAAACACATGGCGGAAGCATGGACCGAAGCGTCAGGATGGTGGCCTGATTCGGGGAGGTCATTTAGTGCGGACGCGTTGGCTGCCCATTGATCTCAGCTAGGATGCCAAGGGTGGGGTCGGCGGCTACAGTCATCCCGAACTTCCACGAGTGGCTGGAGTTAGTACCCGCAGGGCCCAGACCGAACATCGGGACGGAGGATTGCGCACCGGCAGGTATGGACAGCAAACTTGTGATCACACATGTTTGTTCGGCCACGCAGCGTCGAGCAGCGCTGGCGGGCACAACGCCCGCTGGTGCGCGGCTTCTTTGTCTGCGCCCAGACGCGAATGTCAGCCAGGCCAGGCAGGGACTGGGCTTCGAGCGGGATGCTCAGGAGATGCACCTGTTTGAGGAAATTCTGGAGAGGGGGGGCTCAGGCCCCCCAGGGCCACGAATTGCACGCCGTTGAGATGGCGCTGTAGTTTGGGGGTCCAGTCGATGACATATGCAAAGCCAGGGCCCTTGGGGCGACGGACAGATCGCGTTTCCCCGACAATGGGGAACATGTGTTCTGTGGATCTTCTGCGCGTGCTTCCGATGGCGACCACGTTTTGTCGCGGGGGGGGGCCTTTTTAGCAGTTCAGCTTATGTGTTGCCGCCTCTGTCGAGCTGGTCACAGCTTTGCGCGTGCGTTACAGGACACGACGGATACATTCACGCGCGGGTCTTTGGGACGAGCTCACCAAAGCAGAGGAATCACAGTCGGCCCCCGAACTCCTTGATTGCGTATACAATGGTTCCAACATCCCGCCATGCGGTTGGAGTCTCTGGAGGGAGAGGGCTGCTTGAAGTCGAGCGAGGGAGGCGCGACTACATCCCCAGGCACCTTTTCCTGGGCCAGTAATGCAGCAATGCAGCGGTTTCGGTGCAATCGTAAGATCGGCCCCTCGCCGTGCAAGCCGAATGCGCATTGGAGAAGGATTCAGAGCGGACGCCGGTACGACTTTATGCGCCGACGACACGCCTTTTCAGCGGGAAATTACCGACTGGTTCTTCGGGGGCCGACGAGGCCATCGGAGGAGTTGCAGGAGCTCGGTTACGCCAAGACTGTCTCAAAGCAGGATTTTCAAATGTTTCCAGGACCGGGCGCGGGGGGCGGGTCGACTGAAATTATCCACTGAATTTCAGGATGACGTACGTTGCCTGAACCCTCGAATAAATCTGCAGCAATCCGTTGTTGAAGTTCGTCGCCAGATTCAGGCCACAGCTGAGGCGCACAGTTCACTTGGCAACGTCTGGAGCTTGCCTGTTCCATTCCGCTGGGGGGCGGATGCAATTCTTGATTCCCGCCCAGAGCGCGGCGTTGTCGGATATGGATCCAACGTGGGCAGAGCGGCGATCCCCAAGGAGGAGGAGGAGGGGAGGATTCGAACTCTTTCGAATTATCGGGTTCTGCAGCATCGGCACCTGGCAAATTCCACCGCGGAGCTCCTGGTCCGAAGGATCAAGGACCGCCGTGGAAGGTTTGGCGGCATCCACCTTCGCCCCCCTGATCTTTCCCCCTCAGCCAGGCAGTTGGGCTGGCACGCGTTGGGCAGCAGGAGACGAACCCCTACGGGCCTGAGTCTGATCCTGATTATCTTCTTCCTCCTGGTTCCTCCCTGCCCCCCCTCCCTGCAAACCCAAGGCAAGACCTGCGCGGCCCAACACCTCGCCGCCGCGGGCGCCGTGTGCGGGGCCGCCATTTCCGCGGGGCGCTCCCGCCGCCGGGGCTGCGGGCGGCCGCGGGTGGCGCTTGCGGAAGGATCCCGTAACGCAGTCGCACGGGGTCTTTGGGGGATGGCCCTTCCTCCCCCTCCTTCTTCTTCCTTTTCCCTTTTCCTGCCTCAGCTCCTTCTCCTCGTATGTAGCTCCTCCCTGGCGCATCCCGGGGAGTGTCGGGATTTCGGGCCGGGCGCTTCGCCCGAGGTTTCTTCACCGTTCATGGTCCTTGGACGGCATTTTGCAAAAGGCGTTGTGTATGGAGGGAGGGCCGTCTTCAAAATGTGGTTTTCGCTTGAACACCTCACGCATTGTTATATACAGTTGTGTCTATATAGCTATACACACATACATACATGCATACATACATCCATACATGCCTATATTCATATACATACATGCACCGTTCCGTCAATGTCTATATGTGTATACATGTGTGTGTATGTGCAAGACCCGCACGGATGGAGGGCGGGATGTGTTCAACATAGGTTGTTTGCCTCAGCGTTGCGCACATTCGCTTTGAACGTGCCCAAGAGTTTCACGGATGGGGGGCCAGCGCTGTTTCCAAGTGAGGTTTTCACCTTGAACCTTGCGCGACCCAAATTAGGGGAACGTCTCTTAAGTGGCGTTGTTTAGAATTGTTTGACATTGCATTGTGTTGCGTCGCAGTGTATCGCATTGCTTGACATTAGTTTGCATTGGTTGGTGTTGCTTGTCATTGCTTGACATTGCTTGGCATGGTTTTGCATTGCTTGGTGTTTCTTGGCATTGGTTTGCATCGCTTGGCATTGCTGGGCATTGCTTGGCGCTGCTTGGCGTTGCATCATTACTTATCGTTGCTTTGCATTGCTTGGCGTTGCCTGGCACTGCTTGGCGTTGCTTGGCATCGCTCGGCATTGCTTGGCGTTGTTTTTCACGACTTGGCGATGCTTGGCGTTTCTTGTGATGTTTTGACATGATTCGGCATTGCTTGGCTTTGTTTGGCGTTGCTTGGCATTGCTTGGCGTTGCTCGGCGTTGTTTGGCGTTGCTTGGCGTTGTTTTTCAGTGTTTTGATCTGCTGGGCGTTGCTGGACGTTGCCTGGCGTTGCCTGGCACTAGCGGGGAACAAGACACACAACCAAAGCGGGGATCCCGAGGAACCTCCGAGGAGCGGGCAACGTAACAACAGGAGGCACCGGGGGCGGGTTACTCGGGGAGCCCGAGGAACCTCCAGGAAGCGGGCAACGTAACAAGAGGCATCGGGGGCGGAGACCCCGAGGAAAACGAGGAACCCGAGGATCCTCCAGGAAGCGGGCAACGAAACAATAGAAGGCGTCGGGGGCGGAGAACCCGAGGACCGAGGAACCTCCGATGAATAGGCAAAGTAACAATAGGAGGCAGGGACAAATCATATAGAAATCAAAGAAACTGGTCTTTTGATCGTTCCCCCTATTTTTTTAGGAATCGCCATGCTGCGCTAGGAGGCATCAACTTCTAACCAAGTAGGAACCCCTTCGGCAAGCCTAGTTGGGGAATGTTGCACGAGCTTCACGGATGGACGGCGGTGCCTCTTCGAAATGTGGTTCGAGCCGTAGCGCCGCGTGCATTTGCTTTCAACATGTGCGAATATGAGGAGGTCGCAAACATGGAGTGAAGGGGGCGTGGATTAGCGACGGGTCCCGTTTCCATGGGAAATCGCGGATTGTCGCCGCCGAGCGAGGCGGCACGGGCCGCATTTTGGGGAGGGTACCTCCCCCGATCCACGGATTTGGCGACCGCGCGCCACATCCATGGATCGCTAATCCATGTTTGCACGCCCCCGAAAATGATTCACGGATGGACGGCGGGCCGGTTTCAAAATGTGGTTCTCGCCGTAGCGCCATTTTCCGAAGTGCGTAACAGGTTCAAGTGCTTTCGGGGTGCACGTGCCAACAAATGGTGTTTTGGCACGATGTCGGACTGTCGGCGCGACAGGAGCGTCGATCCGCGGCGTTGAAGTCCCAGGAATGGTGTCCTGGCACGAGACGCAGCAGTAATGTCGAGACTGCGGCGTTGAATGAGGAATTGCACAGTTCGAGATGTTTAACCGTTGTCTTCCAACGGGGCAGTCTTCTCAGTGCAAGACCATGTATGGGCTTATGAAGAGAGAACTTGGAGCCTCCTCCTCCCCCTCCTCCGTCCTCTACCTCCCTCCTCTCTCCTTCCTCCCTCCTTCTCCCTCCTCCCTTCTCCTCCTCCCTCCTCCTCCTCCCTCGTCCTCTACCCTCCCACTTCCTCCCTCCCTTCCCCTCCCTCCATCCTCCCTCCTTCTCCCCCCTCCTGGGCTGCCGCAGACGGGGGGGGGCAGCAGCCTTGAGCTCACGCCTCGACGACCTTGTGACGAGGGGCACGCCGCCGTGACGCTGGCGGATCATGCGGGAAGCGGGCCCAGACATGATCGAATCGTAAAAAAATCAGGGCGGCAAGTTTTTCGCCGTTTTTCGGCCCCGGGGGGCCCTCGCCAGGCCCGGGGGGCCGACAAAAAACGACTCGGGACGAAAAGCCGGTCCTGGGGATCGGGGCGGGACTTCCGGGGATGCCGTCTTGGAAACATCAGGACGCCGCATGTCTGGGGGTCCCGTGCGCGGCGCCACTCGGGCTCCGGGGGCCCTCCCTGGGCCCTGGGATCGGACGTCGTGCACCGGGCGGGTGGCAATGGGGGGGTGACCCACATGGGTCACACCAGGGCTGGCCCTAAACGGTGTTCTGGCGAAGTCGTGGGCCGTTTTCGTTTCGGCTTCGTTTTGCGGGAAAGGCGGACTGAAGACAAGACGAGGGAGAACGGAAACACAACGAAGGCGAACAACACCGCTTAGGTTCAGCCCTGGGTCACACCCCACTACCACCCGCCCGAGAGTGAGCGCTGTTTCTCCGTCGCCGCCCTCGGGCTCCCGGGGCCCCCCTCGGGCCCCGGGATCTGACGCCGAGTAGGGGGGGTACGACCGCTGTCAGGGGAGGCCACGGTGCAGTGGGGCGCGCATCAAGAAACTACTTCCTTTTCGCCAGGGTACCCTGGGTTTCTTCGCTCCGCGCGCTGCGCGGTGACTTTCCGCAGCCGGTGAAGAAGCTGCTGCGTTCAGGGTGCTCTGGGTTTCCCCTCAGGTGCACCTCGCGCGCGGGTTTTCAGGGTTGGGTTTCTTGCGACGGTTTTTTTGCGGCCGCGCCCGCACTGTATCGATATTGCTACCCTTCCCTCGTTTTCCCATTTCTGGGCTTTCTATGTGGACCTCGTCGCCACCGCTGGCTTCCCTTCGGAATTCTGGTCCGGGGAGTAGCGCAATCGGTAGTTTCTGGTTTCCTCGGAAGTGGGGGGGGAACAAAGGTGCGCCTCTTGGCGCCCTGGGGCCCAAAAGGTGCACGAAAGGTGCACGCCCCCCCCCACCCCTTTCATTGCCCCCTCAATAAGTTAATTCCAAATGTGACCGTCATAAAGATTTGTTTTTGTTTTCTGTCGACGCAGGCCAGTTCATTTGCATGGCATTTCCTCCCGCTCCTTCCGCCGTCGCCTTTTCCAGCAGCGCTAGGCCGAACAGGCGTACAAGTAATGTTTGACTTGCGTGAAGTCCATATCTCCTCTCAGCACTCACCATGCCCCCTTACCCCCCCACTCCATCCATGCAAAACAACTTGCCAGGATCTAAGAAGAGCTGCCTCGAAACGACCCTGTATGAGAAATTGGTCCTGGTCCAGGACCCGTTTCATTCAGAACCCGTTTCGTTGATAGCAATTGGACCCGGCCAGCATGAAGTGTTGGGTTGCAGTTGCAAGTTGCAGTTCGCGCTTCGATGACTCATGGGACGACGGATTCGAAAATCACAAATGTTAGCGAGCGTGGATCCCAAACAACGCTTTCTTGCGGCTAGGCGTTGCATTCTAGGTGGTCAATCAACGTGATGCAATCTGAGTAAGTAGTGCAATCCATGTGGTGCGGTCTATGTGGTCAAAGCACTGCGAAACAACGGGCAATGCGGTTTCTGCCGCTGCTGTCATTGGGGGTGGAGTTCAGCTCCGCCCCCAGAAAAGACCCTGCGAAGTACCCAAATCCATCGGCACCAAGGGATGATATATGGTGTGCCGACAATAATGTAACGGTGCACGGCGGATATCGATGTAAGGGGAAGTGTGCGTGGCCCACTCGCAGAACAGAGTTACACACGGCCAGGAGGAATTGTATCGGGAAGGAGAAGCAAAAGGAAGACATCGGGGTGGAAGAACGATCACCTCGGCATCAGGAGTAAGATGATGGCTTGGAGTTTTTGGGATCCGCGTAGGACCCCACTGTGCTGGCCCCCCCAGCAGCCATCGAAAGTGGAGACAGCTTCGCAGCGCTCCAGGGATGGCGAGGTCCCGTTTGGGTATGCGTGGGGCCCCATTGTATTGACCTCCCCAGCAGCCTTCGGAATTGGCGACAGTTTCACACGTCGCAGCCCCCCAGGGATGGCGAGGTCTCGTTTGGGTGTGCGTGGGACCCCACTGTGCTGGTACCCCCAGCAGCCCTCGGAAGTGGAAGCAGTTTCACACGCCCCAGACCCCCAAGCACGGCGAGGTTCTATTTGGGTGTGCGTGGGACCCCACTGTGCTGGCCCCCAAGCAGCGCCTCGGCCAGGCGGTCGCCTACGCCCTGCCAGGGTCCGAGGAGGGTCCTTGCCAGGCACGGTGGTGGTGTAACGTCCAGCACTTGTTCAAAAAAATATGACCCCCCTGGGGCCCTCGCAAACGAAGCAGTATGCCTTCTGCTGTGCTTTTAACTGTCACCCCACATGGTTTTGCTTTTAAGCAGAAGGTCCTACCTGTCTGGAAACAACAAGCGCCTGCGTAACCTTGGCATGCTTTTGGGCTCACGGCCAGGAGTGCCCGCGTACGGCGTCGCCCTGGAGGAGCCGCGGGAGCCCGAGCCCGTCCCGCCAGCGAAGGCGAAGAAGGCCAGATCATTGAGTGCCTCGGCGCGCGGCGGGGCGCGGCTGGACGAGCAGGACCCGCGGGATCGACCGACACGGGACTCCCGAAATGGGTACGGAAAGAAGTGTGTACGATGCCCGAAAGCAAGTTGCGTCCAGAACCGACAGCGGCCGCTGTTGGCCAGGCGAGCTCCTGCCTCGAGTGAACAGCAACCGACGCAACGACGACAGCGAATCCAGTTCAGAATGGACAGCAACTGATGTTGGGATGTGTACCCATGATTTCCGTGCCCATTTCGGTCCACACGGGAGAGCGTCGGTCCAGCCACCAGGAAGGGCGGGCAGGTTCGAGGTTCTAGGTTGGAGAAGGTTTTTACCTAACAGCGAAGACTGATAGGTTTCTAGTGGTATAAAAAGAGAGCAGCACATTACTCCACAGGGGGGTCTGGGCAGCCGTTGGGGGGCCGTTGGGGTTTGCCGGGGGGGATCGTTTTTCGCATACAGTCACACACTTCGTGCTCTTCGACCTCCCAGAACTCCATTCCCGGGCCACATTCTGAATGCCCGGAGCCAACTGTAGGCCACTTCGTGCTCTTCGAGTTCCCAGAACTCCATTCCCGGGCCACATTTTGAATGCCCGGAGCCAACTGTAGGCCACTTCGTGGTCTTCGAGTTCCCAGAACTCCATTCCTGGGCATGATTTTGAATGCCCGGAGCCAACTGTAGGCCACTTCGTGGTGTTCGAGTTCCCAGAACTCCATTCCTGGGCATGATTTTGAATGCCCGGAGCCAACTGTAGGCCATTTCGTGTTCTTCGAGTTCCCAGAACTCCATTCCCGGGCCACACTTTGAATGCTGAGGCAGGCTGATGCTGAGGCTGAGGCAGGCTGAGGCTGAAGGCAGACTGAAGCTGAGGACGAGGCTGAAGGCAGACTGAGGCTGAGGCTGAAGCAGGCTGAGGCTGAGGCTGAGGCAGGCTGAGGCTGAGGCTGAGGCAGGCTGATGCTGAGGCAGGCTGAGGCTGAGGCTGAGGCTGCAGGCTGAGGCTGAGGCTGAGGCTGAGGCTGCTGAGGCAGGCTGAGGCTGAGGCTGAGGCTGAGGCTGCTGAGGCTGAGGCTGAGGCTGAGGCTGAGGCTGAGGCCGAGGCTGAAGGCAGACTGAGGCTGAGGCTGAAGCAGGCTGAGGCTGAGGCTGAGGCAGGCTGAGGCTGAGGCTGAGGCAGGCTGATGCTGAGGCAGGCTGAGGCTGAGGCTGAGGCTGATGCAGGCTGAGGCTGAGGCAGGCTGAGGCTGAGGCCGAGGCTGAAGGCAGACTGAGGCTGAGGCTGAAGCAGGCTGAGGCTGAGGCTGAGGCAGGCTGAGGCTGAGGCTGAGGCAGGCTGATGCTGAGGCAGGCTGAGGCTGAGGCTGAGGCTGATGCAGGCTGAGGCTGAGGCAGGCTGAGGCTGAGGCCGAGGCTGAAGGCAGACTGAGGCTGAGGCTGAAGCAGGCTGAGGCTGAGGCTGAGGCAGGCTGAGGCTGAGGCTGAGGCAGGCTGATGCTGAGGCAGGCTGAGGCTGAGGCTGAGGCTGATGCAGGCTGAGGCTGAGGCAGGCTGAGGCTGAGGCCGAGGCTGAAGGCTGAGAGGCTGAGGCTGAGGCTGAGGCTGAGGCAGGCTGAGGCTGAGGCAGGCTGAGGCTGAGGCCGAGGCTGAGGCTGAGGCTGAAGCAGGCTGAGGCTGAGGCTGAGGCAGGCTGAGGCTGAGGCTGAGGCTGAGGCAGGCTGATGCTGAGGCAGGCTGTGGCTGAGGCTGAGGCTGATGCAGGCTGAGGGTGAGGCAGGCTGAGGCTGAGGCCGAGGCCGACGGCAGACTGAGGCTGAGGCTGAAGCAGGCTGAGGCTGAGGCAGAGGCAGGCTGAGGCTGAGGCTGAGGCAGGCTGATACTGAGGCAGGCTGAGGCTGAGGCTGAGGCTGATGCAGGGTGAGGCTGAGGTAGGCTGAGGCCGAGGCTGAAGGCAGACTGATGTTGAGGCTGAAGCAGGCTGAGGGCGAGGCTGAGGCTGAGGCTGAGGCTGATGCAGGCTGAGGGTGAGGCTGAGGCAGGCTGAGGCCGAGGCTGAAGGCAGACTGATGTTGAGGCTGAAGCAGGCTGAGGGCGAGGCTGAGGCAGGCTGAGGCTGAGGCAGCCAGGCTGAGGCTGAGGCAGGCTGAGGCTGAGGCTGTGACTGCGACTGCTGTTGCCACTGCGACTGCCATCGCGAATGCGACCACGACTGCGAGAACAGCAGAATTCTACAACAGGATTCTTATCTGAATCTTAAGGGGAATGCTTCCAGATATGCTCCTACACATCGCTGTTAGCTTGCTTTGCCGGGATAATGTTGCCTTTTCTGGCCTCCAGGGGGCCGTTTTCGGGCCCTGGCACCGTGCAGAAAAACGCATCTGGGGGGAAAATGCACCAGATGGATCCCAGGAGGTGTCGGGGGACCGACTTTGAGAGCGGATTTGTCCTCATCCCCCCTGCGTGACCGATTTTCTGGGGTCATAACCAGTTCAGACCCCCTGGCCGCCTCCGACATCGGTGGGCGTTTTGGGGGACAAGCAAGCCTTCTTCGGAGGGGTGCCTCATGTTTGAATTCTAGACGATTCGTGTAGCCCCACCAGCCCATCCAGAGACGATGCCCACGCGAGTTGCCCTGATCAAGGATGTGGAGGAGAATGCAGTGGATGCGCTCTCCCAAGAGGGAGAGGATGGAGGAGAAATCGAGGAGGAGGAGGAGGGGGACTGGGAGGGCGGAGGGACGAGGACGAGGAGGGCGGAGGGCGGAGATAAGGAAGAATAAGAGGAGGAGGAGGAGGAGGAGGAGAGGGAAGATGAGGCGGGCGAGCAAAAAGGCCAGAGGCCTCTTGGATGCCCCTCGGAGTCCCTTTGAGAGTCTCCGGGGAGCTCCTTGGAGCCCCTTTAGGACCGCTTGGCGGTCCCGGGAGCCTCATGGAGCGTCTTGGGTGCTTGGAGGAGCCTCTTGAGGGTCTCTTCGGGGCATCTTGGGGACCTTTTGGGCGCCTCTTGGACTCTCCTGGGCGCCTCTTGGTGCCCTCTTGGGTCACTGCTGGGAGCCTTGAAGGCCATCTTGGAGGACTTCGATCAAAGAAAGATGGGGTCCTAAATTTGCCCCGCCCCCCCCCCCAGAGGAGGCCAACATGGGCCCAAAATTTGTATATTCATTGTTTGGTGCCTTGAACGATGCCTTCTTTAACTCTCCAGTGGGTCGCAGAGCGCCCCGTCCAGGTCCAGGAGAGGGAATAGGAAGAGGGGTCAAACTACCCTCCCCGCCCGCAAGCCACTTCGCCCACTCCCACCATCCCTCCCGGCACATAAGTAGCACTCGAGCCTCAGCATGTTCAGCCGAAGTCCTTGGATGGGCAGAAAGAAAGCAGACCCCATGTGCGCGACGCTGGGGCGAGGTGCGCCACGCGTACCAGGCGCGCCAAGCGCGCCATGCGCGCCAGGCGCCCCCTGGCCAGGCACGCTTGATGCGCCAGATGCTCCATGTGTGCCGTATGCTCCAGCCGTGCCAGGTGCGCCACGTTCGGGGCACGCGCAGAGTGTCCTCGGTGCGCCCGCGCACGTGACAGCACACATCGGGCAACACGTCGACGCGGGGTGGCCATCGTGGTGTCTGGTGGGCCTGCGCACAGGAGGCAACATGCCAGCACCCCCGCCGTCCCTATCAAAAACCAGTGGACAGTGATCGCGGGGTGGCCCCGCACGATCCAGATTTTGCTGCGAAGTGCATTTTGTATTGTCTGTTGAAAGGGAGGGTGGCCCCGTGCACAGCAGGCAAGATGCTGGCACCCCTGACGTCCTTGTCAACAGAAGATGAGACAAAGTGTTCGCGGGGCCCACGAGCATGCTCCACCGTATGCTGTTTGTTGACATGGATGGTGGGGGGCTGCCCGCATGGGCGCCCGCATGGGTTGGGGTAGGTAACAGCCTTAATGATATAATGATATAGCCCTTCACGAAGGGTAACAGGGAATATGGAAGAGGACACGCTGTAAACCACTTCCCAGATGGTTGATGAGATTATTGTACTGTTTCACCTCAGCTTGTCAATGCTGACGATCGCACGCCCCCGCATGCTCTTGTTACTTCCGAGCCCGAGTTGGCACGATGTGGCTGCATCTCGATATCATGTGTGATTTTTCTGGACGTGGAGTTTCCACGCGGTGTTCGCATTGCGTTCTCCTACTGAGATCGGCGGGGTGGATCGTAAGTACTTCGGGGGGGTCTATGTAGATAGCAACCCGCATGTAGGTAGGATAGATCCGACTTGTGAGTGGCCTATGTCCCCTTATCTACTTACTACCCAACCCTAAGTGGATAGGGTAGATACTAAGTGGGGCCGCACGGGACCTTGGACTTAGGTCCACTTAGTAAGTAGGTTAGGCTAAGTGGGCTAACCACTTAGGGGACTTAGGCTAAGTAGGTTAGCGGGGATAGCTAAGTAGGTTAGCGGGGTAGCTAAGTAGGTTAGTCAGGGTATCTTGTACTCCCCCCAGCCGATCTTAGAACCCCCCAAACCCTCTTATTCCTTCCCTCCCCCCTCTCTTATCCCCCTCCCCTCTCTCATCATCCCTCCTCATCCTCGTTATTATGCGCCTGAGGGGGGCTTATGCTGTTCTTGGGCCGTCGTCACCCACAGGGGCCGAAGAGTACGATGAGAAGGAGGAGGAGGAGGAGGATAACATAGCCGTTCTGGCTCAAGTTTCGAGGCTTGGCAACTCCAGCGCCCTTCGCTTTTCGCAACCTCGTGGTGGCCATGGCGATGGTGACGGCCATCGAGGAGGCCATCAACGAGGTGAAGCCGATCATCATGGAGGTGATCGCCCAGCACGAAGCTTCGGGCGACGACGAGGGCACGAAGCAGATCATGGTGGCGGCCGAAGGCATTATCAAACTCTTGGTGGGGAAGAAGCTCGCGACGGAGAAGGTGTGGATCAAGATCCTCCAGGTGGGCACACATCAGGAGAACAGGTTCGGAGTAGGTCTGGAGGTCACCGACGTACACGACTTCCTGGAGGTGATCATCTTTGGCGGTTTCGGGTACGATAAATGCGTTGGGGCGGTCTGCTTCGAGATGGCGCCGTCGGGCAAGGCTCGGGAGGCTCAGTGGGCCTTTAACGAGCCGCTCACTTCTTCGAGCTCTGGGTACCTGCCAGCGTTCGAGCCCCCCGACCTGAAGTACCTCTCAGTGACGTGCTCGCACACCGTGGCAGGTGCGAGGTGCGTGGCGCCATCGGCGAAGGGCACCATGGATCAGATCTTGGACGACCGTGGCAACATCGCTCGCGAGAAGGTGATGTCGATTTGTTCCTCATACGAGCAGCCCCTCGTGCACGGGATGCCGTGGACCGTGATTTGCCGCGAGGTGGACGCGGCCATTCCAGAGTTGGCGTCGTTTTTGCAGGAAGCCGACAACGCCGACCACGGCGCAAACAGACAGCAGAGCAAGATGCAGACACTCCTGCAGATCCATAGGATGTCGAACCAACACCAGAAAACCTTCGGCGAGGTCAGGTGGCACAACTCCGAGCGCCAGATCGAGAGGATTCGGCCGCATCTCAAAGGACAGGTGGCTGACTTATGCTCCTTCGTGGAGTTGTACTCAGGAGGTGTTGACGGCTGCCTGCTGAGCGAGCTCCACGCATTCGCCCAGACGGTGGGCGATTGCAGGAGGGACGTCCACGGCTCCACCTTCGGCATGCTCGCGAAGCTCAAGTACATGGCAGGCCCCGGGTACATGACCGCCTGCATCAAGGCGCGCCTCTGCGCTCCTGCCTCGCAATGCCGCGACGGCGTCGCGAGGATGCTCAGCAGCGCGGACCTGGCCGTGACCAAGGGCTCCAAGAAGGCGGACGTCGCGGCGTTCCTGGCCACCACGGCGGCTGCCAAGAGCTTCCTCAAGACGCTCACGAGCGTGCCTGCGGCGGCGAGGGCAAATGTGCTGGGCCACATGCAGGTGAGGTGCATCCACATGGTCCACAATAAGCAGGCGAAGGGCCAGAAGAAGTACCAGAACGTCGGAGGGATAAAGGACACGTTCCTCGACGAGGTCGAGGCCTTGTGCGCTGGGGCCACGGCGGAGGGTCCCTGGGCGAGGTCGGGGGCGCCAGGGGCCAGCGGGTCGACTTCTTCGCCGCCAGCGCGCGGGCGTGGCCTGGTCCAGTTCAGCGCGACGTCCAGCGGCATGGTGCTCTCCGATGCTGCGCTGCGCGACCTAGGCTTCAAGACGGGCGCCGTCGCGTGCAAGGCCTCGGCGGATGCGGACAAGAGCAAGAGCGTCATCTTCGACATCGCGGATGGCAAGGTGACCCTGCAACCGTGCGAGGCCGAGAAGGCAAAGGGCAAGAAGCGCAAGGCCGATGACGACGAGAGCACCGTGGAGACGGACAACAAGGTCGCCATCGCCAGCAGCGAGCTGGCCGACGAGTACGAGGCTGGGATAGGGAGTGGTGCTAATATGTATGCGAGTTTATTTATATGTAATATTATGTATATGAATATATACATGTAAACATATATACATATATTTGTGTATATTTATATACATGCGCGCTCTCTCATAAAGCTTGTTTTCATCCCTCCTCCGTCTTTCCCCATCCTCCCTCGCCCCTCCACGTGTCCTGTCCTTCTGCTCCGCATTCCGCCTCCTCCTCGCCCTCGCCCATCCGCAGGTTGCGCCTGCGAACGCGGTGGTTCGGGTCCCGATCAACAAGAACGCGACTAACACCTGCAACCTCAAGGACTGCCAGCTCGAGAGGCTCAGGTCACAGGCCCCCAGCTTCCCGTGGAGGGGGAGGAGGGGGAGACAGCAGGAGGAAGAGGAGGAGGGAGAGGGGGGATCAGGATGATGAGGAGGATAAGGATCAGCAGGAGCATGACAAACTTTTTTTTTTGAGGAAAAAAAAGCAGTTAAAACATAAACCCCAACAACGGAAAAACAAACATTAAAACGACAGAGAGAAACCGACGCCCGAAATCCAGAATCCAAAAACCGCCCCCCCCCCCCCCCCCCCCCCCCCCAAAGAAAAGCCAACTAAAAACACAGCTTTGTGTACTGATGCGCGTTGTTTTTCCCTCGGCCCTTCCAGCCAGGTGCGGCTGGCGCTGCTCGAGGCCTACGACTCGAACTTTGAGAGCGTTGACGTCACGATCGCCTTGCATGACAGGAAGAACCGCCCGGTTGAGAGCAACCTGCAGCACCCCAAAGGCAAGCTTCTTCTGATTCCTTTTGAGCACGGGCATGAATGTAGGGAGCAAGCTGTCAAATGGCGCTATCGAGGTTCCGATCAAGCCGCCCCTTAAGGACGCCGGGCGTCCCATCGCCCCTCGTTGCGAGCTGCCAGAGCAGAAGCAGCCCACAGCTACTCACTTTGTGGTTCACCACTGGTGCGCGCAGGCGCCGTCGCAGGGTCAGATTGCGAACGTGGTTCGCACGTTTGTCAAAGTAGCCGTAGCCATCGAGATCGGATCCAAATCTGTAGACGTCACGCTGGACATCCCAGCCACGACGAACTCTAGAGTTGTCAAGGCGGGCGATGTGCTTGCAGCTGCTGCGCCAGCGCAGCAGGCATCTCCCAATAAGGCTTAAGTGTATGTTTGTTTCCTCTGCAGGGCATGTGGGGCGCAAGTAGATGCAGCGCTCTCAACTTGGATAAGATGAGGGGATGACGGATGAGCGATGAGGAAGAGGCTGAGGAGGATGAGGTTGAGGATGGGGGAGACGAGGGAGAGGAGGCAGAGGAGGGAGAGGAGGCGCAGGAGGACGACGACTAACTCTTGGAGAGCGTGCCATGCGAGCATGGCAGTCTAGCATCAAGATGCGCGAGCTCCGCTGCAGATTCGAGCTGCTGGTTGTCCCACCTTCCATAATTCGCAAGTGTTTTTTATTTTTAAAAAAAATCGGCAGCGGTTTCCGTGCCAAGTGTAACAAGCCCAGCACGGGCACTGATCGACCTCTCGAGAAAACAAAGCTCTTGTGCGAGGCACTCGGTAGCGATCAAGACGCCCAGAGTGCGTTCGGGCACGTTCTGACCGATAAGTCGAGGCGAATGCGGCCGTGGCGACCCACAGAAATATAACTGGCGAATGCGGCCGCGGCGATTCGGAACGCAACAAACACAAAGCAAACCTAACAACAGCACAACTCAAACCCTCAAAAAGGCCGGAGAAAACCGACATCCCAAATCCAAAAACACAGAAGCCGACCCCCAGAAAAGCATGGTAAAATAGCAGTCATCCGAAAAGGTTAGAGAGAGAGAGAGAGAGAGAGAGAGAGAGAGAGAGAGAGAGAGAGAACGAGAGAGAACGAGAGCGAGAGGGAAAACAGTAAACTAAAAAACGCAAGCGCTGAAGGAGGATGTTGATGAGGACTCAACCTCAAAACAAACAACATCAACATGGTCATGTCTGCTATCACCAGCAATCATTCCACCATAACCTGATAGCTATAGCCGTTTTGGCTCAAGCATCGAGCAGTCCTTCGCCCCTTCTTCGCCCCGTGCAGGCTCCGACGATGCCTGCGGTCATCAAGACTTCGATGGCATGCATCGCCTCTTCGGATGAGCGGTGCAACGCGACGGCAGGCTGGGTCGCGGAGATCACCGAGCTCGACGGCCACCAGTTCGTCACCACGGACAAGCAGGACACCAAGTTCATGAAGTACGTCAGCCACAAGCTCGACATGTTGGCCTTCTTGACCACAGAGCGTAACAGTGCAGTGGACGCTCTCATGGAGGAGGCCGCCAGGGCCGAGCGAGCGGCTGCGGCTGGCCCAGCAGTGGACCGCGAGGAGGACGGAGAGGCAGTGCCCAAGAGGTCTCGCAGGGATGCCTTCGACAGCATCCCGAGCAGCGTCCAGGTCAAGGTCCGAGTGCGCGGTGTGGAGCACACGGTCAGAGTCTCTACGTCCGCGACCCATCGCGCGAAGTTGGCGATCGAGCTCACCAGCGAGGCCCTCTCCCTCCTGTTGGAGGAGCCTGACGTCGCGGTGGAGCCCGAGCCCGACCCCGAGATCGACATCGAGCACATCGAGTGGGTCCGCTGCAAGAGAGCGGTGAGGACGAACTACTACAATGCTGTGAAGCAGACGTGGCGCACCAAGTCGATGGCTGTGGGGGCTGGCCCCAACTTGGCGGAGAGGGCAGTGAGCATGGCCAAGGTGCTGGTCGCCTTTAGGGGGCAGCATCACACGGAGCCCGAGGAGTGATTGTGACGCAGCGGCGATTTCTAGTTTTACTTTCGTTCGACCTCCTAGCGCTATCTGCATTTGACGGGGGCATGCTGCAGTCGCGCTGTGGCGCACATATGGGTTTAGCCAGATGCGCGCAGTGCTCTTGGGGGCGGACCCTCTTCTCACGCATCGGCCGTCTCTCAGATCTAGTTCGGTTGCTGGCCAGTTGTGCAAGACAACTCTAGTAGCAATGCTACATGTACTCAGCCCGCGGCATAGTGCCACACCCAGCGAGAGGACAATGCATCACCATCACATCAGCATCACAAGATGGCAAACACAAAATATGGTTATATGGGCTCATGTGATCACGATTATTGGCGCTCGTGGCTGCCCGTTCCGCGTTCGAGCGGCGCGCTTGGTCTTGGCCTTCAGCGGAGCGATTTCCCCCTGGGCAGTCCATTCCAGCCGGGCCAACTTGCTGGGGGGAGTTGGGGCAATTTGTAGGACAACAAATTGCCTCGCATGTGCGACAGTCACACACTTTCCTCCTCACCAGCAGTTGGCCCAGCGGGAGTGAACTGCCCAGGGGCAGTTCGATCCCAGAGGTCGACCTGGCCAGGGCCAGTCCGGAGCCGGCTTCTGTTTATGGTGAGATCTCCCTCCCAGAACCTTCAGGGCCGCTAGAGTGCTCGCGTGACCCTAAATCGTTCGACCTGTGTGCGTTTTCGGGGGCTCTTGGAGGCATCCCTCATCGGCACGCTGGACCTGGTCAGCGGCATGAGGAGGGGCATCAGCGACAGGGGCGAGGGGAGTGGGGAGGGAGGGAGATGGAGGAGGAAGGGATGAGGAAGGGCAGGAGGAGGAGAGAAGAGGAGGGAGGAGGGCAGAGGAGGGGGGAGGAGGAGGAGAGGGTGCCTGTTGCTGGTGTATCCCCCCAAAGACCTCAGAGACCCATGCTAGCTCCAAAACCCAATCGAGAAATCGCTCGAGCTCAGACTCGGACGAAGAGGCGAGGCCTTTAGCTCGCCTATTCTGGTCCCTCATGCCTCCTTCCTCCTCCCTCCTTCATCCGCCTCCTCCGTAGCCATTTGGGCTCAAGTAGCTCGGTTATCTTTTTCTGTGCCTTCACGTGCTGACACATCCAAGTCTTTCTCTTCACACCAGCATGGGCGAATCCACCTTCCATGCTCAGCGCCTGATCGGGATGCTGCGCGAGCGCGTCCAGTTCGTGAACGCCCAGGCCCATGCGGGTCTGGATCGCAATCTCCTGGCACAGGCGCAGGTCAACGCCCTGTGCGCGACCTTCTCGGTGGCCCCTGGGATCGACCTCGCCGTTGCCACGGCTGTCACTGAGGAGATCTCGAACGGGCCTTGGACGCAGCAGCAGAAGATCTCCATGGCCACGGCGCTGAACCAGCGGGCCGAGGCAGCTTCGGACGTCGGTCGCGCTGGTGGCGGCACGGGGCGCCCCTGGCAGAAGTGCCATCGGCTGCAGCACTTCTTCACGGCCACGGACTGGGAGGGGATCGCCAGCCAGGACCACTCCGAGGTCATGAAGATCCAGACCGTGGCCAGCAGGATGCACAAGCTGGGCATCTCCTGCGCCAGCTTGAAGCTGCTCATGAGGGCCGTCGCTATCGTCATCTCCTGCCACCAGTCGTTCAGGCAGACGCCGCCGTCCGCGCTGGCCAAGAGGACCATGTGCCAAGACCTCCAGACGCGGCTGAGGCACCTCGACACCGCGAAGCCCTGGCCCTACACGCACGTCGAGGTCTCCCCAGCTACGCCAGACCAGCTCGGCTCGGACATGATCTACAACCACGCCTACGGCGACGAGCGCCCCGTCGCGCCCCCTTCCGAGCTCGACAACCTGGAGGTGGATGTGCAGGCGATGTGCTACAGGCGCTCGAGCAGGAAGCTCGGTGGTGGTGCCTCGGCTGGCGGTGCCTCGGCTGGCCAGCACGGCCCTGCGCCTCTGGCCGTGCCAACGGGTCCGCAGCGCGACCCGCTCCAGATCCTCATGATGCTCGCGGCCCAGGCGTGCGGCCAGGTGGGCGCCCCAGGCATGCCCAACATGTTCGGCGCTGGCGGGGTGGGCGGCGGTGTGGGCTGCACCATCACGTACAACAACAGGCCGCAGAGCGCAGTTGCGCCGCGCCCGAACACCATGGCGTTCGGCAGCGCTGGCGTTTCTGGAGGGTCGCCGCCAAACGACTCCCCTCCTCCGATGGCGTCGGGGACGCCGACGCCTCCGTCGACTCCGACGGCTGCGACGAGTCCAGAGCAGGCAGCGCACGTCTTCGGCGCTGCTGGCAGTGACGAGGTCGAGGCTTTCGAGGCGGAGATCGCGGCCGCTGCGCCGTCGGCCAAGCCGAAAGGCAAGGGCAAGGCGAAGGGCAAGGCAAAGGGCAAGGCCAAGGCCAAGGCCAAGGCCAAGGCGAAAGCCACGGCCAAGGCCAAGCCCCTGCCCAAGCCCGTCAGCCACACGATCGACAACTCGAACTGGTTGAAGCCTGCCGACGCCAAGACCCGCAGCGAGAACTCCTTCACGAGCCGCGCGCACGATGCGGCAAAGAGGATGGCGGTCGCAGCTGGGAAGAGCGATGCCGATAGCAAGGCGATCGCCAAGGAGGCGTACCACAAGGCCAAGCTGGTGCACCACAAGCACGGGAAGAAGTAGGGCCCCCATTGCGCTCGGGCACTCTCGCACGTTTAAAGTCTGTCTGCTCCCCTCGCTCTGTCGGATCAGCTCCGAGAAACGGCACCATGAGGGTTAGGTGTTAGGGCTGGTAGGTGGAGCCGCAGGTTTACGGACACACAGCTAGGTGCAGCATCTGTACGCTTTTGGTTGCTAAAGATACGTAGGGACTCGTAAGAGGTGAGCGCAGACCTCTCCGAGAAAGCGAGCGATGATGAAGCATCGTCGCCGCCATCATCACCACCGCCATCACCATCACCAGTAGAATGTAGCAGTACGCGCTCATCATCATAAAACTGCTCATCACCGCCACCGCCATCATAGCAAAACAAATGAAGACCAGCGTGCATGACCTGGGGCGCGTTCCGACCACAGAGAGGACGTCGTGGCGAATGCGGCCGTGGCGACGAGACTCACAGAGAGAAAGCACAACACATCCAACAACGACGAAAGCCAAAACCTTCAAAAAGGCCGGGGAACACAAACGCCCAAAATCCAGAATCCAAAAACCGACCCCCCAGAAAAGCCGGCTAAAATCACAGGCCTCCACCCTCCTCCCATTTTCCTCCGCGGCTGTTTTTGCTCGGGCCGATTCGACAGGGTTGGATATGAGCGAGCGCAAGCGAGCTCGATTGTTAGACCTCGGGCGGGACCACCACATCAGCCATGCTGCCCTGGAGGGCCTCCTGAAGCAGCTGTCCGATGCGGACCTGCCAGAGGCTTTCAGCTCACGGACCCAGCAGAGGCACCGTCAGAAGGAGGCCTACCAGCAGACGACCTTCGGACCGCTGCGACAGCGCATCGAGGTCGAGACCGACGAGGGCCTCGAGCACGTCTGGGCCCAGCACCCGTTCGGCTTCATCGAGGCGGCCTGCAAGAGGAGCGAGCCCTTTCGCAGGCTGGTCACCCGAGTTCTGGACCGAACTGGAAACACGGTCAGGATTGCGGCGTACAGCGGCGAGATCACCCCTGGCAGCCCGCTCAAGGAGGTGAACGGCCGAAAGCTGGAGGCGATCTACTGGTCCATTCTGGATTTCCAGTTCCCCACCTTGTGCAACGAGCAGGCGTGGATGACGGCCTGTGTGTGCAGGAGTGACCTCGTCCTTCGGCTCAAGGCCGGGATGTGGCAGCTCTTCCGCATCGTGCTGAAGGTGTTCTTCGGAGCGCCTCTCCAGCCCGACCTGCGCATAGGAGTCGAGCTCAATATCTTCGGAGAGGCGATGCCTCGCATTTTGCGAGGCTCTCTGGCCGTCATCCTACAGGACGAGAGAGCTTTCAAATTCAGCATGGAGGTCATGGGCGCGACGGGGATAAAGCTGCGCGCCCTCTGCCAGAAAGTGGTATCGTTCAAGTGCAACCTGGCGCAGGGTGACAGGACTGGCTACACAATCCCGAGCACGGAGCTGGATGTCTCCAAGTTCAAGCTCCACTCGAGCGCCAGCATCCGAGGCGTCCAGGACAGGCTGGCCGAGGTGGAGGCGACGCGGGGCACGACTGCTCGTAAGGAGCTCGAGACGCTGCTGGGCTACAAGTTCAACCCCGAGTCCCTGCTGCAGGACAAGGACCTCGCGATCCAGGTCGCGGACGTCTGGGCGTACGACTGGATGCGCAACTACCTCGTTGGCGGAGTGTTCATCATCGAGCTGGATGCCGCATTGGACTTGCTCTCGGCAGAGGACCTCGGGGGCGCCACTCTGCACGAGTACTTCAAGCTCTGGGCGTGGCCAAGCGGCTACGCGAGCGGGAAGGGCCTGTGTAAGAATATCCCTTCACATGAGGCGTCTGGTAGCGCCAGCGAGTACATGTCCGCGGCCCCTGCGATCAGAAAGTACATGCTGGACGCGGTGCTCAAGAGGGCTCCGAGGCTCCAGGGCGCAGTGGATAGCATGGTGAAGCTTTGCGACGTGCTCGACCTGCTCTCGATTGTCAACGCTGGAGCGGCCACGCCTGTTCAGTTGATGAATGCGATCGTAGCCCACTACACAGCTCAGCAGGCATACTGGGGCACAACGCTCTGGAGGCCGAAAAGCCATTTTAACATGCACCTGCCGTCGCAGTTGCAGCGGCACGGCCTTTTACTTTCGACGTTTCTTATGGAGCGCGAGCACCGTGCGCCGACACGGTTCGCAAACGAGCGCCTGAACACGAAATCGTTCGAGCGCAGCCTGATCGAAGAGATCACGTGCCAGCATCTTTTCGAGCTCAAGTATGAGCTCGAGGGTGTAGACCTTCTCGAGCCCAGGCCCGCAAGCAAGAATATGCTGCGTGCCATTTGCTCTGCCATGCGTATTCGGCCAGAGGCCGAGATTGTGTCAGGGCGCGCTGCATATGTGCATGGCCGTGTGATCCAGATGAATGATGTTGTCTGCTACACTGGCGACAACGACGGCCGCTTTGTTTTGGGGCCGTCTGCGGCCCCACTCGAAAGTGGGCGGCGAACTTGCGTCGTGCATCTCGCCCTTGAACGTTCTAGACACCAGGGGCCATTGCGTTCAGTGCCGAGTAAGTGATGCTCCTCGTATGTTGCCAACCGAATGCTTGATCGAGCCTTGTATAGCTGGGGTTGCTTCAAAAGTCTCAGTGGTGCAGGTGATGATTTCTGCGAAGTTGAGTCATGGACATGGACAATAGACTTGGGATTCTGATGGGTGGGATCTCGGTTGCAAAACTTGAAAATTCCAGGAGGCCTTTCGGCCGTTTGCCGCCTGCCCCCTGTGCCTTTTCCTCCCTCCCAACTCCTCCTCCTCTGCCTCCTCCTCCTCCTCCTCCTCCTCCTCCTCCTCCTCCTCCTCTTCCCCTCTCGACCCTTCTTACTCCTCCTGCTCCTCCTCCTCCTCGCGCTGCCCCCCCTCCTCTTCTTCCGCCTCCCCCCCTTTCTGAGATCGGCGGCCCGCGAACGGGATAACCCCTGGGGGGTAGATATACGCTAGGCGGGGCTTCTCACCCCACGCCCAGCCCCTTATGTTGTCTCCCCTGGCCCCCTTAGCTGACTCAGGCTAAGTACTTAAGTTGGGGCGCTAAGCCACTTAGCCTACTTAGGCGAAGTCCTTGCCAACCTACTTAGGCTAAGTACTTAGAACCTACTTAGGCTAAGTGGCCTAAGTGGTCGGCTAACCACTTAGAAGTGGTTTAACCACTTAGTAAGCGGGCCGCCGATCTCAGTAGGCCCCCCAGTTGGGATCGGAGGATCGGCGATGCGGCTCGGTGTGTAGCCCGAGGTTTCTCCACGCCGGGGTCGCCGATGCATCGTCGACGTTGCCGTTGCATCTCCGATGCATCACGGGTGCATCGGCGATGCGGCGCGATCCGCCGACCCCATCTATTCGGACCCCATTTGGGAGGCCTCTAGTTCGTATGGGGAGGCCGGCGGCGCATCACCGCCCGCTACCCGGGAGTTTGGCGGAGTGGCGCGCAGCATCGAGAGACGCGACGCGGTGCGCATGCCAGCTTTATCCTTTCTGGTTCTTTTTCGGAGTAACCGCCAAGCCCGCCACCGTGCCTTGGTCGTGGACAAGGCGCCTGTTGGGTGGCGTCTTGCGGTCTCTTAAACGGCCTCTCTGGGGCCTCTTGAAAGCATGCTTGGGGCCTATTGGGGACTGTTGGGGGCCTCTTGGGGCTCATGGAGGGGTATCTTGGGGGCCTCTGTGGGCCCTTTCGGGGGAAGGTGAAGGTACTGGGGGTAGTACTTTGGGGGAAAGGCTCTGCCCCTTCGCTTGCCCCGTCTTGGCGCCTCGTGGGGCCCTCTTTGGGGTCTCGTGGGGGCCTCGCGGACCCTCCTGCCTGCCCCCGAGGCCGTCTCTGGTTCTTCTTGGGAGGCTACTAGGTCGTCTTGGGGCGATCTTAGGGGTCTGTTGGGCTGTCTTTGATCAGTAAAAGCTCGAAAAGACGAGAACGTGACAGTCGCTCCAAAATTTAATTAGAATTGCTGACTTTGTATTTCTGGGGCCCTCTTTGGCTTCAATATGGAGCCCTCTCAGGGGCGTCTCGGGGGCCTCCGAGGTCGTCTCGAGGCCATCGTGGGCCGTCCCGGGCCCTCTTGGGCGGGCCGCCTTGGGGCCCGCGTGAAGCTCTTAAAGCCGTCTTGGAGCGGCTCGGTGGCCGCCCTGGCACCGCGGCCCCGCGCGAAAAAAACCGGAGGCGCGGAGGGACCATTGTGCAGCGAAGCGTTCGTGGCAGGAAGTTCCTGAGCATTTTGACCAGAGGCAGGCCACAGTCGACTATCGATCCTCGATCGTCTCCCCCGATCCTCCCACCTCGGTCGCGGATCCTCGATCAGGCCCTTTCGATCACCCCATCGAGTCTCACCCCTCGATCATCGATCCTCCCCCCTCGATCCTCATCTCGAGCGCGCTTCCAGCACACAATTGTTTCAGTCGGCGGCGCAAAGGATCCTCAGGCGCGGACGGCAGATGGAGATGCCATTCGCGATCGAGTAACTATTGTCGAAGGCACAGTGCGCAGCCCGTGCTCACTGTCAAATGCAGCGATCGGTGGCGTGAAGACATCTGCAAATCCACGCGAGCCATGCAGCGGCCAGAGAACCGATGAAACAACTCGACTCGAAGTAAACTGAAGCGCAAGCAGTCTGAAACACCAGTACCCACACAACATACACACACACACACTCCCTTCTCGAGAAAGGTTTCTCGCACGGCCCAGGCCGCAGGCGGGAGCGGCTAAATCTGAAGGGCTGGGCCATTGTGTGGTCTCTCGCGGCTTGGACAGTATCGGAGCTATCGTGAGGCTTCTTGGAAAAATCTTCAGGGCGTATTGGGGTAATCTTTGGACACTGTCGGGCCATTCTGGGCGAGTGGGGTGGCATCTTGGCCGTCTGTAGCCACGGGGCTTGGGGCTACCTTGGGCAATCAATGTCGGGGGCTCTGGGGTCCGTCCTGGGAGCAAAACGTAGGACAGGCAAAACAGCGAGCACACAATGATTGTTCAATGTTCTTTTCGCTCTTGGGGGCGTCTTGGGGCCCTCCTGGGCTATCTTAGACAAACTGTGTCCATGTTTGCCCGTCTTTGCGTTTGAGGCTCTCTTGGAAGCCTGCTTGGGCAGTATCCGAGGCCTCTTGGGCTCTCTTGGCCGTGCGGTTTCCTCCATGTGGTCCTGCACCAACCTAAAGCGGCCAGGAATGTGAGGGCTCCCTTGCCCGCGCCCCCCCCCTATAGAAACATAGAGGCAGGACAAGTCCGATTTTTTTGACAAGAGCCACCACAAAGAGCAAAATACTACAGTCCAGCAGCAGACAGCAGGAGACTTCACAGCCTTGCGCTTCTTAGGAGGGCTGGCGGATTAGCTTACAGAATTGCATGCGTAGCGCTGGAATGATTTAGGTAGGCTCCACGGCACACAGCTCAGACCGCCAGCGTATGTTTGGTCGGTTCGCCACTTGCCCCCTATTGGTCCCCGCTGGCAGCTCCGACCAGCTCCGACTGGGCCCGCTGCCCCGATTGCTCAGTGCAGGCAGGATGCCGGTGGATTTGCCAATTGCCCCAACCAGTCAGCAGAGTCCAGCCCCGCTGCCCTGATAGTCCAGTGCCACGGGCATGTCGTTTCGTTCGCCAACAGCCCCGGCTGGCCCAGCTGCCTTGATTGTTGGAGGCCGCGTGAAGGGGGGCGATGAAATGGGGGGCAGCGAGGGCTTCAGAAAGGGCCCCTGAAGGGCCCCAAAGGGGGCCTTAGGGCCCGAAAAGGGCACCCTTCTCCCCCTCCCTATACCGTCACCACCCACCGAACCACCCCAACCCAACCCGAAGGCCTCAATTTGCTTTCCATTTCCAGTGGGGGGGGGTCGGGGAAGATTGGCAACAACACATATGGAACCCGTACCCCTCCCAACCCGAAATTCGGGTATTCGGGATTCGGGTTTGGTTGGGTGGCCTGGTAGGCAGCCTATATCGCCCCCCCATGCAGCGAAGCCCAAGGCTGAGTGCCAGCGGCCAGGGCCTGCAGAACGTGGGCAGGCTCCCCCCTCACCCCCGGCCAGCTCTGGGCAGCCATGACCTGCCCCGATAGGCCCCGCTGCCCCGGCAGAGCCGAGCCGCCGGACCTTGCGCTGTTCCCGACGGGCCCCGCTGCCAGGATCTCCTTCGGCGTGTCAGGAGGAGAAAAAACACAGACACACTTGATCCTCGATCCCCAGGAGAAGATGCGAAGTGGGGGGGAGTCGAAAACAGAGAATACATTGCAAACGTATTGGGGATCTGGGGAGGGTGTCTATTTATCTGTGTGTCCCAGGGCCCCGTCAGTCCTGGGGTTCCTCAGTAGCGTGCTGGCCGTCGCAGCCTGGTTGGCGTGCCTCGGCAGCGTATCCGAAAGGTCTTCTCAGGGGCTCGTGCGCGCAGGGAAGGTTCGGCGGCGAGCTCAGGGGAGAAGTTGGAGGGGGCGGCCTTCTCAGAAGGCTGGGAAAGCCTCCTGCCTTGTGAGAAGGCTTCTGAGCCTTCCCCGAAGACACAGAACATGTCTCAGAAGGCTGGGCGGCTTTTGGGAAGCCCCGCCACCTGAGAAGGTGATAGTTTATCAATTATTTTGCCGATCGGCGCGGGCCCTCGTACCCCATCTCCCCCCATGGATTAGATCTAGGCCGTTGTTGGCGCTTGTTTCGAGCAGGTGGAGTCTCCCCCACACGACGCACGGTACCAAACAGTCGCACTAAGCAGAGGTCCCGAGCCGGGACCCCCCCCCTCCCCTCCCTTCCGCCCAATGTCGGAACGCCGAGTACAAAAAGCGTTCATAGGGCTTTCTCCCTTTCGCTTCCCCCCCCCCGGGCTGGGCTGGGCGGGCTGGGGGGGATGGCAGGCCGCACGGGCAGCGACGGGAGCACGAGCAGATGAAGCCGCAACCACGGTCCTGCGGACCAGAACCCTGGGAACGCCACCAGATGTACTCGAGCGTGTTCCTTGATGCCGAAGAAGAGAAAACCCACATGAACATAAGCTTTGAGCGCTCCGCGCGGATTTCTTGCATCCGCGCCTGGGCCCCCCGGCGGCGCCTCTGGCGCCGCCCCTGGCGCGCTCGAGAAGGTCCAGCGCAGATCCAAGAAATCCCCGCGGAGCGCCAACAATTCATGTGTATGGTTTCTTCTTCTTCTTCTTCTAGCCAGAGCCATCATACGTACTCAAGCGTGTTCCTTGATGGTCATTTCGATCCCCATCATGTCGGATGTATCCTTTGGCCTGCGCGGCCCATCCCGTCATTGCCCCTGGTTCGTGAACAAAAGAGTTGCTTGAGGCTCGTTGGGCTCTCCTGGGGTGCATCGAGGACCCCTTTCAGGGTCTTGGTCGCCGTCTTTCGGCATCCCTGTGGGTCTCGTGGGCCCGTGTGCGCGCTCGTACCACGACCGAGGAGGCGGCAGTTTCCAGATCGCGGGCGACTTGCAGTGTCCCCACATCCTGTCGGGGCCTTTCTGGGTGCCTCATTGCCCTCCATCTTACGCCTCCCTGCTCCGTGGCGCTGCGCTGTGCGCCTCGAGACCCAGGACGGGCGGAGAGGCTTCGGGGCTGGAGGTTGGACAGCTGGGGGCTCGTTGCGGAACGTGTTGCCTCTTCTGGGAGGCGGATGTGGCCTTGCTGGGGCCCCGTGGTGCCTCCAGTAATCTCCGGGGCGCTTCATGGACTCGGGGGTGGACAGACCTCCTACCCTGACACGTCGATTAGCGCATTGGCCGTTTTCGGTTCGCGAGAGGGCGTCGCAGCCGTCATTTTTACGGGTCCAGGTCCGTCGGTTCTGGGCCCAGGCCGTTTTCACTAAGGGGAGCTTTACTAGAGGGAGGTTTGTCCACCGCCGAATGGGGGCGCTTCGTGGACGACTCTTGGTTGGGTGATCTGGGGGTCTTCTGGGGCGGGGTAAGTTTTGAGAAGAGAGCCCCCTGGGGCTCTCCTGCTCTGTTCTGGGTGGTTGTTGGTGGCTTTCCGAGGCAAGCTTAACCACGTTGAGTTGTGCAGCCGAGCAGACGAAAGGTGTTGAAACACATATCATGTTGACAATCCGGGGCCACTGGTGGTGCTTATTAGAGCCTCTCCTGGAGGCTCTTGTGGGCCTCCTGGAGTCCTTGAGGTGTCTGGGAACCTTCCAAGGGCATCGTATGCCATTTGGGGTGTTTCTTGAACGACTCGTGGGGGATTGTTGGATTGTTGTTGGCGAATTCAGTTGCTTGAAGGCTCCGCGACGCATCTCAAGAGCGCCCCGGGAAGCCGATACATCTGGGAAATATGGAGCCAGTGCGCTCAAAAAAGCTACCACTCCACGAACACTCACAACTGCATGAACCTTAGGGCACTCGACTACGTGCTGAAGGCATGGTGGCGGATTGCTTCTCCAAAGTGGTATGTGCATGTACGCATTCGCAACGTACAGTTATGCCAATGAGTAGTTCTTTCGGTGCGCATACTTAATCATTATGCGCTTTCTGGCTCTAAGAGGTGTCCGAGTGCTGTCCGCGGGATGACGAGCATACGCTAACGCCCAGCAGCATTGCGATGCCGGTTCCATCCTGGATAGGTGATTTTGCTAAGCAGGTTGGGTGCCAGGCTTGCGCAAAGCGGCGTAGTTTCGGCGACGGACCGGTAACACCTGCTGGCAAGGCGCCGCGGCGAGAATGCTCCACTGCACCGTCATTACCATTGGCTGCTCCGAGTGTGGGAGGCAGCGTGGCGTTCAAGGATCTGAGCGAGGAAGTCCACAGCACGGTACTCCTTTGCCTGCAAGGTTGGGAAGCTGCTGGCATAGCAGCAGTCGGCCATTTCTTTGGCAGCCGTCTTCTGCATGACGAATGTCTTTGGCATCGCTTTGTGCGCCAGGAGTTCCAGACGACATCCTCAGCTGCTGATGCTGCCACCGCGATCGATGAGTATCGTGTGCTGCGTTCTCGGGAGCAGTGCCGCACAGTGTCTTGGCGACGGGTGCCCTGTCAGCATGCATTGGGGCGCCGCGAAGGGTCGCCTGGGCTCTTCTGCTATGGAGGCCACATCTTCGCTTTCGGTGGGTGGGGTCACGGTCCAGAGAACGACTTGCATGCTGGCCCCATTGCTGTCCCGCTGGTGTTGAGTCGCGTGAGGATTGAAAACAGCAGCGCTATGCCAGAGCTCTACGAAATGAAGGTCACGCCACTCGTGGATGACATCGAAGGGCCCAGTGTGGGTGGGCATGTGCGAGTGGTTGTGACAGGAGGCTACTTGCACGGCGGCTACCACACAGAGAGTGGGCACTTCGGCGTGCTTGAAGTATTCATGGAGGCGAGCGAGGCGCCCTCTGCCAAGTGGATCAAGACTGGACGAATGACGCCACGATCAAACCATTCGGCCACATTTGTGCCACCTCGACTTGCTGGTGCGCAGTTTCCTGACGGGTACCTCCTCGTATTCGGTGGCAACACGAACGGTCGTTGCGACGACTCGCTTGCGATCCTGGATTTGCAGTCCTTTGAGTGGACGGAAGTGTTCGCCGAAGGAGAGAGGCCTGGCCCGCGCAACTCGCACACGGCCACACTGGTGGAGGGTGTCCACCGGAACCCTTCAGTGAAGCAGCGGCCTGGTATCCTGATCCTGGGCGGAGGCAACGGAGATTCCACCAATGGCGGTCCGCCCCGCGGTGGCGAGGACTTCTCCACCGCCTACTGGCTGCACGGCCTGGAGAACGCCAGCGGGCTCCGCTTCACCGAGGCCTCCGCTGGAGCGAACGGCCGCGGCCACACGGCCTGCCTGATGGCTGGCACAGGATCGGCCCCGCGCAGAGGGGGGTACAGTGGAGACCCATGCCAAGACACACATGCTTGCCTTCAAGGTGCCCTGGGTTGCTTGGGTTTCGATGGCTCTGCTAGGGAAGGCGTGACGCTCCCACACCAGAAAATCGATTGACGCCATGGGGTCTCAGGGCTGGCCTCCAGTGTACAGTCAACCCGCGTAGTAAGGATGAGCAACTTTCTGATATTTTCCTGGGGATCGACGAGTAATTGTGACTGTGTGTTTTTCTCTTCCTGATTATTGAGTAGGGACCGAACGTCCCGGCATTCCTATAGGGCTACCACGACATGTTTATAGAACCCATAAGTGTTCTAATGACAAGAACAATGTTTTTGGAACATAGGTCCGATACGTTAAAACAAGGCAGCCCCAGCCAGAAATGTTCTCAGAACATTTCGTAGAAATTTGCAACTTCGCAACTTCGAACGAGGCTTTCACTGGCCAGCCTCGTTCGAGAACGTAAATGTTGCCCTCCAAGGCCCTTGCGTCCTTACCGCGCGTCCTGATGATACGGGTTGGCTGTAGGGGGAGGGGGGAAGATTTACTGGAAGCACCCCTGCTTCTTGGAAGGCACGGGCCTTGTCTGTAGACGTGAGGCCGGCGCCTTCTGAGAGGCACCCTTCTTCAAAGAAGCCTTCCAGGAAGCAGCCTCCTTCTCAGAAGCAGCCTCCTTCATAGAAGCAGACTCCTTCTACGAAGCAGCCTCCTTCTAAGCAACCCTGCCCCCTCTGCGTGCCGCGATCAGGAACTGTCCTGGCCTTTGGCGGAGGCCGCCCTCCGACACGAGACATGGCCGCCTATTTGGAGGGGAAGCCACAGCCCCTGGAGAATCGCGCGACAGCCGGCAACACGCCTTCGGCTCGAGCCTTCGGCGGCGGCTGCGGGCTGCCGGATGGCACCGTGCTCGTGTACGGCGGCTGGCACCCTCTCGGACCGAACGAGAGGGGGGGATCGGGACATCGAAGAAGAAAAACGCCATAAACATAAACTTTCGGCGCTCATCGCGGATTTCTCGGATCCGCGCTGGTCCCCCCCTCACGGCGGCGCCTCCAGCGCCGCCCCTGGCGCGCCCCGCGCGCCAGGGAGGGGGGTCCGGCGCAGATCCAAGAAAGCCGCGCGGAGTCCCAAAAGCTTTTGTTTGTGCCGTTTTTTTTTCTTCTCCTAGGAAAGGGGGGGTTACGACATTTGTGTATGCAGCTGGTTTCGGCCCCGCCGCCGGGCTCAATTCTCGACACATTGGCGCAGGGAGGCCCCAGAGATATCAGCTACGTGAGCTGATTCGCAAACCCACCCTTCTTTGCCATCGCCCCCTTTCGTGCGACCCGACCCTCGCGGGGGTACGTTCGGCGACTTCTGGGCCGCCCATGCCGGAGCGGCACAGACGAAGTTCTTTGCGCAGTTGCCAGAGCCAGAAGTTGAGGAGGGGCGAGGCAACGCAGACGAGAGCGGTGAAGTGGATCCGAGGTTGAACTTCTTTATCAGGGGGGCTTCGCCATCTGCCGCCGGCCGCCCAGGCAGAGGCATCTCGAGAGGATACCGGGACAAGCGTGGGGCATTATTGGGCCATCTTGGAGCCTCTTGTGGCCTCCTGGGCACCCTGTGGAACTATCTCATGCAGTATCTTGACCGTTTAGGAGTGGTGGGCCATCTTGGGGGCTCCTGAGGGCATCCTCGGAGCGACGCGGGGGCTCCTGAGGCCATCTGGGGCTCCTCGGCATCCCCTGAGGGCAATCGTGTGCGACACTCTCGGCGTCTTGGGGCCTCGTCTGTCCATCTTCTGACCATCTCGGGCGATCTCGGAGCTATTCCTCTATGTGCCGTCTTGAAGCCATGTTTGTACATTTGGGCGGGGACGACTGGCGACTAGCAGAAGGAGTTATATGTTCCACACGCGGCTGCCTTCTCAGGGCGTCTGGGGGCTCTCTCCGGACCGACTTGGGGCTACTTGGTACATTGAGGCCGTCTTGGCGGATTGGGGCTTTCGCAGTGGCCTTACAAGGTACTCTGCAGTCAACCCTGGTAGGAAGGATGATCGACTTCCCAAAGGTACCCTTGCAGCCTTGCTTATTCGGCCATCGTCGGTCCATCCTCAACCAAATTCGATGGCCAGCCCCGCATCGAAGAGCCTCGGCATGGGCGCCCAAGGCCCTTTGCATCCTCAACGCGCAACCTTACAGCCGAGTGTGTTCGAGGCCTCGTGGGCCCTTTTTCGCAGTCTCTGGTGCCGTCCCTATGGTTGTTGGGGCTTCTGGGCTTCTGGGGCCCTGCCCACGTGTTTGTTCGTGCCGCGCCCCCCCCCTAGAGTCACGAGGGAAAACAGGCACAGACACAAATCGTCGCCGATCCCCCGGGGAAATTTGGGAACATATCGGAAGTGGGGGGAGAGACGAACATCCAGAACATGTGGAAGAAGGTGGAAATCTTGGGATGTGTGTCTATTTCCCAACCCTCCTGCGTTGGGTACTCGTTTTGAATAGAGCACTGCGGTCTCCACCTTCCTTCCTTCCTTCCTTCCCGCCCCCTCCTTTCCTCCCTTCTCCCTGGGGGGCTGCGATTTGCGAAACTATCGCCACTTTCGAGGCCTGCTGGGGGACCCAGCGGAGTGACGCCCTACGGGGATTCAGATTAGACCTCGCCATCCCTGGGGGGCTGCGATCTGTGAAACTGTCGCCACTTTCGAGGCTGCTGGGGGGCCCAGCGGAGTGACGCCCTACGGGGATTCAGATTAGACCTCGCCATCCCTGGGGGGCTGCGATCTGTGAAACTGTCGCCACTTTCGAGGGCTGCTGGGGGGCCCAGCGGAGTGACGCCCTACGGGGACTCAGATTAGACCTCGCCATCCCTGGGGGGCTGCGATCTGTGAAACTGTCGCCACTTTCGAGGGCTGCTGGGGGGCCCAGCGGAGTGACGCCCTACGGGGATTCAGATTAGACCTCGCCATCCCTGGGGGGCTGCGATCTGTGAAACTGTCGCCACTTTCGAGGCCTGCTGGGGGGCCCAGCGGAGTGACGCCCTACGGGGATTCAGATTAGACCTCGCCATCCCTGGGGGGCTGCGATCTGTGAAACTGTCGCCACTTTCGAAGGCTGCGTGGGGGGCCCAGCGGAGTGACGCCTACGGGGATACAGATTAGACCTCGCCATCCCTGGGGGGCTGCGATCTGTGAAACTGTCGCCACTTTCGAAGGCTGCTTGGGGGGCCAGCGGAGTGACGTCCTGCGGGGACTCAGATTAGACCTCGCCAGCGCTGGGGGGCTACGATTTGTGAAACTGTCGCCACTTTCGAGGGCTGCTGTGGGGCCCACGAAACTGTCGCCACTTTCGAGACCTGCTGCGGGGTCCAGCATAGTGACGTCCTACGCGGACGCAGATTGGACCCGTCATTCTACTTCGATTATCCCGCATCTGCGATCGACTGTATGTGTGCGAGGAACTAGACATGGAGTGGTCTGGCACTGACTGACGTCAAATCGTTGTGTGCCAGTGTCTCCTGGGGTGTTGCCTGATGTGGATGCAGCTCGTCGGCGCTGCGACTCGAGCTGGCGGTCGTCCTTCGGACCCGCAGAAACATCTGCTGAGCTCGATGAGCTAGGGGAACTACAGGAAAGAAGTGCAGGAAACGGAGGCCGGTCATGCACTCGCCGATACCTCGTTGCTCTGTCATCGTCTTTGCTGTTGCATGATCCTTATCTGGCCTGCCGGCGCCGCGGCTCGAGCTGGCGGTCGCCCTTCGGGCCCGCGGGAACATCTTCTGAGACAAGTGGACGCCGCCGCCTTACTTGCAGGCAGCGCATTGCATTCGCGGACAGCAGCATGGCAGACCGCAGTGAGATCCTCAATCGCGTGGTGTTGCCAAGCCTGGTGGAGACGCGCGTGATCGACCTGAAGTCCCAATCGCGCGTGCACTGTACCTGCGTGGCGTTCAGGCACGCGCGTGATGCTGCTCGCTCCGCGTTCAACCAGTACGTCGCCAGTGCAACTTTGGACGATGGACAACCGATTGATGATACGCGACCCCGGCCTTGAGTTTCTTTCCCGCGGGCCGCCCGCAGACCTGGCGGCGCGCCTGCGAGCGTTCAGCTCCCGCGCTGAAATGTGCGGGAAGGAGGCGGAGAAGCTAGCGGGCGAGCTACGCCTCGCTCGTTCCTTGCACTCTAAACAAGTTTTATCATGTGGAACTCTGCGACGACATGGCGCAGGCAGCGCTGCGGGTTTAGCTCGCACTTGAAAAACGCGGCAGTCTTCTGTCTCCTCCCGCCACTTTCATCGTCGTCCTATTCCCCGCCTCACCTTCTCCATGCATGCTGCTGCTTCCGCGATGGCCTTTCGCCCCCCCCGCCCTCCATTCCATCCCTCTCCTACCCCTCGTTCCCGTACCCGTTCTTCTTCGATCCTGGGGCCTCAATCCTCGTTCTTTCGATCGTCGTCCTGTGAATCGTGCAACGCATGCGCATCCCATGTAGCTTGCGCAGCAAATCGCCGCGTCTACACTGTCGTTGTTCCTGCTAATGTTGGCATGCTCCTCTTGCCATTTGATGCACGTGGGTTGGGTACGTCGCAGGGTAATTATTTGTATGCCCCTGGGCTCCTTTAAAGAGGCCAGTATAATAGACACAGGACTCGAGAGACAAGAGACGGGAAACAACACTTCACAAGCGCAGGAGGAGCCCAGTGGCAAAGAGAAGGGAGAACTACAGACGAAGGGACCACACGACGGGGGAAGGCGCCTGGAGGGGGCGGAGGGGGAAGGGGGAGGGGCCATGGGGCGGGGAGGGGAGGCGGGAAACAACACGTTTTTCATGCATAAAGTTGAATAGCGACGCTCGTAAAAACAGCATTGCTCGGGAGGCCTGTGCCTTCCGCCGACCTCCGGAAGAGGACCTGGGCGGTTTTTGCCTTCGTATGTGTCGCTTGCCGCTTCCCGTCGTCCCGTTTGCGCGTCGCTGTTGTTGTTTCGGCCTTCTCTTCCTCCGCGTCTTCTGCGCGGTTTCTTGAGGGCGCCTTGCAGACCTGGGGGGCAACATTTCGGAACCAGTTCAAGGCCTCCTGGGGATTTCGCGGGGCCTCTGCGGGCTCATTGTGCCTTGGGGGTCCTTGAGGCCACCTTGCGGGGGAGGGCCTCCAGGCTCCCTGCCGCGCTTCCCCTCGTGGGTTCGGCTGCCACGTGTGAGCCCGACCCCCCCCCCGCACGACTTCTAGGGAGGGCGCGGCTTTCACTTCGCTCCGAAGCTCCCGAGCGGAGTGAACCCACCCCCCAGTAGAAATCGTGTGGGGGGGGCTAGGGCTCCCATGTGGCCACGTATTAGGCCTCTCTCCGGCCCCTCTTGTGGGCCCTCTTGGGTCGCCTCGTGGCCGTCTCGGGGGCCTCGCAGGCCGTTTCCGGGCCCTCTTGGGCTGTCCCCTGGCCCTCTTGTTTTGGATTTTCTCCTCCTCCTCCCTCTCCTCCTCTCCCTCCTCTCCCTCCTCATCCTCCTTCCCCTCCTCCTCCCTCTCCTCCTTCCTCCTCCTGCCCCTCCTCCTCTTTCTCCTCCTCTTTCTCCTCCTCTTCTCCTCCTCAGAAGCCTGAAAAGGCTTGAACGCGAACGTTATTTGAAAGCATCTGGCGAAGCAGTGGTTTCTGCATCTTGAGGCCACCTTGAGGGTCCTCTTGGGACGCCTTGTAGGCATCTTGTGCCGTCTTGAAGCCATTGTCGGTGTTCTTGAGCTTGAGGTCTCTCCCTCCTGATGGAGACTTTCGGGGCCATCTCAGGAGGCATATTTGGCGTCCTCGCGGCCGCGGAGGGTGGACTCTGAGGCTGCTGGGGCCCCAGAGGTGCGCTGGTGAGCTCGTCCCCACCCCCACATGGCCCCCTCCCTCCTTCCCCTCTAATGGTAAAAATGGACACTTGGGAAGTGGGGTGAGGTGGGGGGTGGATATCCAAGATGTCTCACGCCTTTGCCATCCCCGGCAAGCGGAGGGCGGCGGGCAGTAAACACCAGCAAGGCAGCAGTTCAGCAGTGAGTCTCGAAGCCTGGCGCCCCTCAGGGGGCCCCTCGGATCGATCGCCTGGTCCAGGGCGGGCACCGTGGCATCCGTGCCATGCAGTTGCAGCGCGTGCTCGCAGAGCGATCCGCAGGGTTTGCGCAGCACTCCAGTGGCTCAGATGATGAAGAGGCCCACACGGACGAGGTTGACTCTGACAGCGAAGATTCCGAAGGCGACGGAGGTAGTTCCGAGGTGCATGGTTTGGCCGAAGGTTCGGAGGGGTTCGTTGCAGAATTGGAGGCGGACCTGGATGAGGACGAGGAAGGAGAAGAAGAAGAAGAAGGCGAACCAATGGAATCTTAGAAGAGGCCGAGATTTGAATACCTGGCTCCATTTCTAATGGCCTTTAGCCCATCCCGACGCCGTACCTGGATTGTGGATATGAAGCCTATTGGATGTTCGCTGTGGTCTCGTGGGAGGCTTCTTGGGGGCCTCTTGGAGGCAGGTTGGAGGCCTCTTGGGGGCCGTTTCGGGGCTTGTTTTTTGCCTCTAGGCCGTTGGGCGCCACCTGGGGGCCTCTCGGGGCGGAAGGCTCTGATTGTCGGTACGTGTTCCCTTTCTTGGGCCTCCTTCGGGGCCGTCTTGGGGCCATCTTGGGCGCCTCTTGGGCCGTGTTGGGGCGGTCTTAGGCCGTCTTAGGGGCCCTCTTGGAGACCTCTTTGACCGTTCTGGGGTGGTCTTGGGGACCTCTTGGGCCGTCTTGGAGCGTTGGAAAGATGAAGAGGCGAGAACGACAGGATCTGTGAAACAACCAGGGGATCTCAAATCGTTTGGAGGCTTTTTCGGAGCGTCTTTGAGGCCTCTTGGGCCGTCTGGGGGCATCTTGAGAGTCTTGGAGCGTTCGTTCCCCGACTCGGGGCCCTCTTGGACCGTTTTGGGGCGTCTAGGGGGCCTATTGGCCCGTCCTGGGGCTCTCTTGGCTCCGAAACTTTCAAGGAACCTGGCGCAAGATGCTCCACAGCCCCCAAGAGATTTCGGAATGTGGGGCCCGGGCCCTTTCAAAGACTTGTCAGGATTGAGGGGCTCCAGGGATCAGGCAAAAGGACTTGAGGACACGCCCGCTCCGTGCCCAGCGGCACGGTGGCTGATTTTCTCCGTTGTACATATCAGGAGGACATCCTTAGGGTATTCACTCGTCAGGCCAGGTGCACGTAGACATACCAGTTGCGCTGCCGCGCGCGCGGTTTCGCCACCGCGCTCGGGCGGGGGGGGGGGGACGGTGGCCAGGTGGCGGCGGGGGGCGGGGCGGGGGGGGAACGGTGTAATGGGCATTGGGTGCCACAAATGGTGCGCGTAGGGCACATATTCTGCTTGGAAGGCCAACGAACCCAGGGACAGGGTCACGAAAACAAGGGCATGTTGGGCTCGATGCGTCGGGGTTCCCAGCAATGCTTCGCAAGGGGCGAAAGTTTCTGACACACACCTTCCGCTGAAAGCGCGGCGGCGAATATCTCCTCACTCGTGCTTCACACGTTTTCCTCTCGTATCCCATGTGCGGATCGTTGGCTGATAAAGAACATTGGTTGTGTTCTCTAAACATTGCCACAGTCATCTGCATGGTGTCAGTATCTCTGAACATGCCATGGGTGTTCACATCCAGTTCAAGTAGTACTTGTTCGTTTGGGGGCATGGTCTTGCCGTGAGGGCACCAGGGAGCATTTGCAAGACATCGTGAATTGGGAGAGGAGATCCAGCGCATGACGGGGAGAGCGAAGCCATTCTCGTCTGGATTGGGGAACGGAGGAGCTCCCGTCGCTGAGTGGCGGAATGTTGGGTAGATCACGGGCAGCGCGAAGTTGTTCTCATGTTTGGAACCCCGAAAGGAGGGAAAGGAACCACCCTTGCTGCACCCGAGCAAGAAAACGGTAGAAGTATGTCCGACGTCGTTCTGTAGGCCTTCAAAGCAGGCGTCCATTATAAAGCTCCGACAGCGTTATCAGGCACCTCTGGAGGCTTCACCCCAGCGATCGGACCCCCTATGGTTTCATATTGTCACATAGTCCCGGGAGGGCAGAGTGCTTCATCGGCACAGGTGCTGTCCATCGGGATTCTCATAGTTCGGAATTCTGGAACCATTTCGGCTCGAGCCATGTTGCTTGAAGCCATGCTGGTTGCAGCCCCAGGTTTGTGCATGTGTTTGTTGATGTTTCTCTGAACCAGATCGCGGGACTCCCACTGCATTCGTGTTGTAGGTTTGTTCTCGGAGGGTCAGTCCTTTTAGCACAATGAAAGCAACAAAGAGACCGGCCTCTTCGGCACAACGTAAGTCTCATAAGTCTTCCCGGCAGAAAGCGAAAGGCAAGAATGCCGTTGTATCTCCACTGCCAATCAAGCATCACAGTTCGAAATGTTTCCGCACTTTCGATGCATTTCATTCGTGGCTTGAGAAACATCACGGTAAGAAGGATGAATTATCGAGTTGCTTGCGGCGAACCCCGCCACCGTGTTTGTTCAGCAGCTCGGCAGAGAGGAGGTTAAGTGCAAGAACAGCGCAATTCCGACGAGTGGTCTGATCTCGATCTCGTCTTCGTCCGCGCGGTTGGGAGGAGGAGGGGGATGAGAAGGAGAACGTGACACCGAGGAGGAGAAGGCTTATTGGGACCCTGTTGTGGCCTCCTGGGAGCCTCGTGAAGGCCTCTGAGGACCTCTTGGGGGCCTCCTGGGGCCTTGGGGGATTCATTGGGCCGTCTCAGGGGCCTGTCTGACGCCTTCGGAGGCTGCCTCTGGGGCCTGCCTGCGCCGTGTTGATCATGTGTGGGGCCCTCTTGGGAGCACCGCTGGCGATCTTTGGGTCCTCGTGGGCCGACCCGGGGCCCTCCTGGGGGCCTCTTGGGCCGTCTTGCAGTTACCCTGGAGGCCTCTTGGCAGCGTCTTGTGCCGTCTTTGGCGGTCGGAAGCCCACGCAGGCGAGAACCTCCAGAGCCGTCAAACACGAGCGGAACATCAGTGGTGTTGGTTTCCTTGGGCTCTGCAGGAGGGCGTCTTGGAGCCTTCGTGGGCCGTCTTTGGCGCCTCTTGAGCTGTCTTGAGGCCGTCTCGGGAGCCTCTTGAGCTATCTTGGGTCAGATTGGGCCAGCTTGGTGTCGTCTTGACTGCTTTGGAAGCCATCTCGGAGGCCATCTTTATCGCCTGAAGGCGGATGAGAGCGTTGTAGAGTAAGTTCAGGTGGGGCGATCTCATATGTACGCGTGCCGTCCGGGAGGGGGGGGTCGGCCATCGAAATTGTTTCAGCAATTTCCCAGTCAACAGACAAGTGTTCTAACATGCCCAAACGGGCACAAGGCCCGGTGGCGGATGGGTTCGCATGTATAAGAAGAGCAGCGGCAATAAATCCACCGATTGGCAAACGTCTGTGCGAGCCGCACTTTGTTGGGGTTGGATCGATAGCACAGTCAGGTCGGTCGATGAGTCGTGCTACATCCAGCGGTTCACGCCTCGGCGGCCCAAGTCGATGTGGTCAAAGAAGAACAGGCAGAACGTGATTGATATGATAGCTGCAGGCAAGATGAGAGAACCGGGTATGGCCCATATCAGATCCGCCAGAAAAGACGGAAGATGGGCTGCGGCTTATTGAGCGTCAGAGGTCAGAGATATGTTTTCGTGGTTTGTTTGTTGGAGTTTGCAGTTGCGTAAGCCATACGTCCATAGAGGGCTGCCCTGACAGATGTGCAGCGTCGTGGAGTAATGCAACAGGGTTTCGTATGATTTTGCTGAGCTGTCAGGCGGCAAGAGTGTGCCCACCGGAGTGCATGCGATGCCGGTGCGTAGTGGGATTTACCCTTCGGGGAGCATCGTGCGCCGGTGCAGAGCATCCCACGCTTGGGTTTCGAGGTGTGGTCACCGCGATGCTCGGGAGAACGGTGCGTGTGAGTAGGTGCTGCGACGCCCGACCTCGAAAAGGTGCCGAACACCAAAGCAAGGTGTTCGCACGTGGCCCTGAGCCCGCAGTGGGGTTCTCCGCAGGCGTCCTCTGACACTCTGTCCGCAGGGGCCGTATTCAGAGCCCCGAATCATCAGGGGTATCTCGGGTCAGGGCTAACTCGGGTTCGTTTTTCGGGAATCCGAACCCGACTTACCCCGGACCCGACTTACTCCGGATAGTTCGGGCGTCCAGCGCCCCGAATCATCAGGGGTAATTCGGGTCAGGGCTAACTCGGGTTCCTTTTTCGGGAATCCAAACCCGAGTTACCCCGGACCCGAGTTACCCCGGATAACTCGGGCGCCCAACGTATGGCTTTACAGGGCTCCCAGGTCCACACGACCCCCTGGCTTTGTCCACGGGGCCTCGCGTGGCTTCGCAGAGCTTCATGGGAGGCCCCACGCGGCCCCGCAGCTTTGACCAGTAGGTCTCCCCAGGAGATCGACAGGGCCGCGGGTGGGCGGCACCCCTGCGTTCTCGGGGCGGGCAAAAGAAAAGGCTCTTTGAGGGCCCCCATGCGTTGTCTTGGCCTCATGTTCAGAGCAACGTGTGGGTCCAAAGGGCAACGTTGTGCATGCCCCTGCGCCCCCAGGTGGGTCCTGAGCCCCCCCCCCCTCCGTCGCCGAGGGCCCCCGCCTGTGGGGCCGAGGGTGGGGCTGGCCCTGGAGAACATGGAGAACACCTCCCCAGCAACACACGAGTATTCTAACACGCCCACTCCGTGCAGGCACGGTTGCAGCGCTCTTAATCTAGACGTTGTACGTAACCCCACCAGCGCATCCAGAGACGATGCCCAGAGGAGTTGCTTCGATTGGAAGTGAGCAGCACACAGAGGAAGGGTCCTTCTTGGAGCGCTCTTGGGACACTATTGGGCGCTCTTGGGGCCGTCTTAGGGCTCCCTTGGGCCTCTCTTGCGTCTTGGGGGCCTCTTGGAGCGTCTCGGATGTCTCGGGGAGCCTCTTGGGGTCTCTTGGGGGTCTCTTGGGAGCCTCTTGGAGGCCTCTTGGGCGCCTCTTGGGGACGTCTGGGCGCCTCTTGGGGCCCTCTTGGGGCGCTCTTGGGGGCCTCTTGGGGATGCTCTTGGAGCCATCTTAGAGGACATCGATCCAAAAAGATGGGTTCCACAATTAGCGCTGCCCCTACGGAGCCCCAAGGATCGCCTCCTGGACCCCTCTTGGAGCGTCCTTGGGGCGCGCTTGGGGCCGTCCTGGGGCTCTCTCGAGCCTCTCTTGGGGCCCCCTTGGGCCATCTTGGAGCCATCTTGAGGCCTTGGAAGGCTATCGGACGCGAGAAGGCGACGATGGAACAACACATTGATGTTCCTGAGGTTTTGGAAGGATTTTGGCCTTTGGGAGGCCGCCTTGGAGGTCTCGGAGGACTCTTGGAGCCGTCTGGAAAGGGGCCGTTAGGAGCATCTTCGGAGCCATCTTGAGGCATCTTAGGCTATCTTGAGCCATCTTGGAGCTCATCTTGGGCTATCCGAGGCGCTCTTGGAGCCGCCTTGGGCCATCGCCCCGAAGGGGAAGAATGGGGTTGGAAGAGGAGCAGCCCTAGATCACCGACGCCCTAAAGGGCTGGTGGTATTGTGATTCACACGGCGGTTGTGAAGCAGCAAAGCGCAGCGATTCCCAGCATCGCGCAGCAGCACTCGGCACCGAGCAGCAGCATCCGCAAGCGGCCGAAAACGGCTGCAAACGGCGACCCCGGCAGGAACGACTCGAGGAGCAGCGCTCCCCGCCGTGCCCGAAGTCAGGGAGCATCGTTTCCCGTTGTGCCCGCACGGCGTTTGGGTGGCCCGTGTGTTCGCCACGGTGTGCTCTGGCTGTCGGCATGGGCGCCCTCGGCAGGGGGTCGGCGGGGGTCCAACAGCTCCTCCTCCTCCTCCTCCTCCTCCTCCTCCTCCTCCTCCTCCTCCTCCTCTGGCTTTAGGCCGGCGTCACCCCAACATATTCAATTACTATATGTACGTCGCCCCCCCCCAGGGGCGACGCGCGCACCGAGAAATCTTCTAGTGTATGCGTCGTGGCGGACGCATGCTGGCCACACCGCTCGGGAAACGATGTACTGCAAGATGGGTATCCTATATGTTCGGGTCGGACGCGCGCCTCCGAGGAAAACATATAGTACTAGTATGTCCCTGTGCGTCCCATTAGGGGGCGCAGAACGGTGTAAGATGCATTGCTCCGCCGTCGGGGACGCAAGCCCCCTGGGCGGCTGCACAGGTTGACTCCCTACGGCGCCACGTGGGGGGTATACATTTTCCAGCTGTCGGGATCAGAAGATAGTGATACAGTCGGACCGAGCTGAGGATACCCTCTGTGTGTTGGATACCCTCGAATGCTCTGCATTTTGGCCGGCGGAGGGTCTCATGCTCTTGAAAGATGTTCTGTTGGTTTAGGTTTGATTGCAGTTCTTCTTCTCATGGTTGGACGCTTGGGAGAATCCGTGCGCATGGCAGGTCCACACCGCCTTGACGCGGCGGCGACGCCAGCGCAGGCTTTCAAGGTTGAGTTTCGCCAGTTGCATGGACTCGGCCAGTATTGGACGCTCCCCGATGTCGGACAGCGGCGATCGTTCAGGGCGGAACGATACATGAAGCATCAGAAACCAACGCCGACGTCCTCGTGACTTGAACGTGCCGCATGCCCTGGCCTTCTGGACCGCGGCGTGGGGGCGGCGGAGCATTTGCTCTTCCTCGTCTTCGGTTACCTCGTCATCATCCCTCCTCCTTGTCGTCGCCGTGCCATGAGATTATGTGTTGTCAGGGTCCGGCGATACATCAAGCCCGCCCGCATTGCCACTTCCCTCCAGGTAACCTGACCTTGCCAGTTGCGCAGGTCCGACGGGGGTACGTTCGTAGTGTTGTTGCGAACGTGCACATGTGTGGTTGGCCAAAGCGAAAAGGGTAAGTTATCGACGGCCGGCATCTCCCCCCTCGCCCCCACCGGACATCAAGGGCTCTCATCCAAAAGTAAAAGTTACTTCGATCCCGGATCGTGAGAGGGGTTGGCGAGTAATCCGGGAGGGAGAAGAGGGTATCCGTGACACGCGCGTCGCCTTTTCCGTGCGTGCGTGTTACGCATGCGATCTTGGAACACATATGATGTACATCATCGCAACACTTTGATGGGGGTCGTTCGACCAGCGTGTCATTGTTATTGTGCTTCCTCCGAAGAACAGTGATCAGACGAGAAGGGTACGGAGGAAGAGACGGAGAAAGAGACTGAGGAGGATCAGGAGGAGGAGGCAGAGGAGGAGCAAGAGGAATAGGGAGAGGAAGAGGAGGATGAGGAAGAGGATCCCTCCCCCGAGAGGACCTCGAGATGCTCACCGTGGTCCAGCTAAAGGCCCTACTGAGGGACGCGGGCCTTCGGGTGTCTGGCAGGAAGGCCGAGCTGGTGGCGCGCCTGCAGGCGCAGGCCGACGCCGTGGGTGTCGAATGTTCCTGGCCTCCTCCCTCCTGGTGCTCCTCCTCCCCCTCCTCCCTCCTCCTCCTCCTCCTCCTCCTCCTCCTCCCTCCTCCTCCTCCTCCTCCTCCTCCTCCTCCTCCTGCTCCTCTTCCTCCTCCTCCTCCTCCTCCTCCTCCTCCTCCTCCTCCTCCTCCTCCCCCATCCTCATCCCGAAGAAGGAAAACGCCATAAACAGAAACCGTTTGCGCTCCACGCGGATTTCTTGGATCGGTGCTGGGCCCTCCCGGCGTCGCCCCCGGTGCCGCCCTTGGCCCGCGCAGCGCGCCAAGGAGGGGTTTCCAGCGCAGTCCAAGAAGTCCGCCAACAGTTTATGTTTCTTCCGGTTCTCGTACTTTTATCATCCCTCCTTCCTCGTCTCTACTGCATCTCCCTCCTCCCATCGCACATACCAGAGGCCACGGGACCTCCCTCATTCTCCCTCCTTCATCCTCGCCCCCCTCCGTCCACATCCCACCTCCTTTCTTGCAGGACTGAGGACTGTGATAGGGGTCCCCTCGAGCAGTCAGCACTACCTGGGCGATCCCACTACCTGGGCGATCTCTCCGGCCCTCATTCTATAGGCCTGTCAGGTCGGGGGAGGATCGTGCCGCATCGCCGATGCATCGGCGATGCGGCTCGATGAGGAGCCCTGCTTTCTCCACGCGGACGGCGCCGATGCACCGCCGCACCACCGACGTCGCCATTGCATCGCCGATGCATCGGAGATGCGGCGTGATCCTCCGACCCCATCTACTCGGACCCCATGTAGGAGGCCTCTACTGATCCTCCTCTCTCCTCATCCGTCTTCCATCCTCATCTCGACTTCTCCCTCTCCTCCCATCGTACATGCCAAGGGCCACGGAACCTTCAACGTGCATCGATGTGATCCGTTGGTGCAGTCGTGCCTTAAGCCGTACGTAAGAGAAGTCATGGAGGAGGAGGAGGAGGAGGAGGAGGATGAGGAGGAGGAGGGAGAGGATGGTTGGCGGGGTGGCGCGCCTTCAGCTGGCTTAGTGCGCACTCAGCTGCACGTGCGCGGCGCAACGTGTAGGCACTCCCCCCAACTTTCCCACCCTTCTCTTTTGGCATCGTTCGGACGTGAGCATTTTTTGGTGAGGATCATCCTGGATCATCGAGCCCCAACAAACAAATACAGGATCTGGCTTGAATAAGGAACACTTACTTTTCAAAAGGGGCTCGGTCGTTCCTTTGGTTTGCATGCGTTCCGCTACCTTGGTGGCGGCGAGCCCCCCTGGTGTTCCTTCGGATTTCGTAGACTTACTTGGAACAAGAGGGGCTTCGTTCCTTACGTATCGTTCCTCAGGTGAGGCCGAATACTGCACGCAAGACATCGAACATGTACAGGGAATGAACCTCCGAACGATGGCGAGCGTTCCGATGTGCCTCCGAGTCGACCTTCCCCATCCTTCCCTGGCCGGCAGGGTGCACGCGTGCTCGCGCGCAGCTGTATTGTTTTTGCTTGCGCGCGCAGGCGTTCGACTTGTTCCCCAAGTACGCTTGCCTAAGGGATACATCCTTGGATAAAGGCTGGCGCCTCCTACTTTCACGTTGCCCTTTCCTCGGAGGTTCCTCGGGCTCCTTGGGTTCCTCGGAGGGGTCCCCGTCTGTGGTGCCTTCTCTTGTCAGTTCCTCGGTTTCCCCAGGGTCCTCGGGTTCCCTGGGGTCCTCGGGTTCCCCGCCCCCGGGTGCCCCAAGCAGTACCAAGCATAATGCCACACGGTGCGCCCGGGTTCCTTTCCATTCGTGTGTGTGTGTGTGCGTGTGTGAGCAAGTGGGGCCCCGTGTCGCAGGCACGAGCAATCTGATTGGGGCGTCTGCGGCGGGCGCCCGCGGTCGGCGCGGGTGGTGTTCCGCGGAGGGTCAGAGGAGCCAGAGGTCATGAGAATGGTGCATTCCCGAACTTCCAAGGCTCCGAGGTTTCCCATGCCTCCGACCGTTCCACCACGGGCTGCGGACACGAGGGCCGCTGGGTACTTTCTCAAAATGTTGCGACGCGTCCTGAGCCAATCTTATTCTGATATCATTTTCGTCCTGAGACCCGCGCCCGCCCGCAGTGCGCCAGGGCGGCGAGCCCAGGGGGAAGCAAGAAGGAGACGGCCTTCTCAGAAGGCTCGGAAGCCCCCCTTGTCTTCTGAGAGGGCCCTCTCCTGTTCACCTCCGCCTCGCTCGCCGCCAGTCAGATCAGGAACTCCTCCTCGTCCTGAGAGGCCCGCGCCCGCCCGCAGTGCGCCAGGAGGAGGAGGAGGCCCGCGATCGTTGGTTCTACGTCAGTGTTTGGTATCTCCTCCTCTCCAGGCGCCGCGGACTGGGTTACTCTCGCCCTCGAGGGCCACTATTCTATGCTTGTCGCTCTGCCTCTCTCTTTCTGCACCCGTCCTCGGCCTGTAAGTCGTTTGCTGCCTCGCCCAAGTCGGCAATTTTTTGGCACCAGTTCAGCGCGCAACAGGTTGTTCCTATTGTCCGAGCAACGGCAAAAAGGGCCGCGATCGGCGCCTTTTCCTCCTCCTGCTCTCCCTCCTCCTCCTCCCCATCCTCCCCCTCCTCCTACCCCTCCTCCTCGCCCTCCTCCTCCTCCTCCTCCTCCTCCTCCTCCTCCTCCTCCTCCCCCTCCTCCGAGCGGGCGAGGACCCCCGCGGCCCGCCTGGGAGGGACAGGCTATGGAGGAGCAGGAGGGATTCAGACCTCCGTTTTCAAGGCCCTCTGGGGCCGAGGACAGTGGTCCGCATGCAGCTAATCCAGCTAACCCTCCTCCTCCCCCCCCCTCCTCCCCCGAGGCGCCGCAGGCGGCGGAGCCAGCTCCGCCAGCGGAGCCGACGAGGGCGACGAGGGCCCGCAGCTCGAGGGCGCCGCGGCGCCGGCAGAGCGGGGAGGCGGAGCCAGAGGGCGGCCGGCAGACGCGCCGTCAGGATACCCCGGGAGCCCTGAAGAGGAGGAGGAGGGGGAGGAGGAGGAGGAGGAGGAGGAGGAGGAGGAGGAGGAGGAGGAGGAGGAGGAGGACGAGGAGGAGGTCCCGAGCGATGAAGGAAGCGTCTGGTGCCCAAACGCCTCTCAGCAGAGGGAAAACATAAACTGCGCTGCGATAGACGGTGCAACGCGCACTTCATCCGTGCCGTGACAGCCCCGACAATTCTTGAAACCAAGTGTGGAGCTTATACGGCACGGGCTCAATCTGGCAAGGGTTTAGCAGACCGAGGGTGCATGTGCCTCATCAAACGTGCAACAACCTGCTCTTGATTGGCACGGGTCGATGGCATTTCACTAGCACCAACACAGATTTTATCAAACTTCCTGTTTCGACCCTGGCTTATGGAATAAACCCCGCACGCAAGACAAATGAGGTGGGGCCCGAACCTCTCGGCTGCGTGCCCGAGCCTCTTCAAAATCGAAATCTCAGGATCATCCCCACCTCCGTCCACAGCGACGACGACGACCCCCCCCTCCCCCTTGGCGGCTGCGGCGTCCCTGCGCCTGGCCTCGGGCCGGGCCCAGCATGGCCAGGGGCTGGGCCTCCAGCAGCGAGAAGAGCCTGGACCACGGCCTCCGAAGGCGGCCGATACGCTTCGGGGGTGCAAGAGAAGAACCTGAGCGCGGCGGCTCTCTCTCTGGGGGTGGGTTCGCATGGTCGGCCTCGCAGTTCTTTGAACGAGCCAGCAGTGCGAGACCAGTGATTACAGACTTGGCACCTGAATTCATTGAGCCTATCGCAGACCAAGAAATCATGCGCCTCGATGGCCCAAATAGGTACAGGAGGGGGAGCTCTCGGGGCCTCAGGGTTATTTGCCTTCGGCTGGAGCTCACCAACCCTCCTCGCAACAGTTCGGGCCATCCACGAACAAAAACCTCAGCGTCCTTGCTCGCCTGTAGGAGCCTGCCGCTGTAGTTATCCTCAAGTATTTTGGCAACTGCAATCGGCCTAGCTCCTTTTTGGCGAAGTAGTCAGCCCAATCGTCGCCAATAAAATCGAGAGGTTATGCAGAGTGATCGTTGCTAAAACTTACTGAAAACGGCGCGCTGGTACCCAAGAGAAACGGGGCGGCTCGGAGTCAAACCCTTGGTCAGCGCGCAAGGAATGCAAGGAGCGCAAAACCGAGGCATGACGAGACCGCGTCGACTCGTCACGGAGCCCCACTTGTTTCCAGCTCGCACCAGGGAGAGATGATCAGACACAATGGTTGTGTCCACTCCTGCATATTTGACGGCCGCGAGGGATGCATGATATCCCGCTCTCGGAACCGTTTGACATGCACCTAGCAGGCCACCGTAGACAGCACGCATGATATGCCTGAAGCGTCGAGTTCGATCGCTGACCATCCACATCTGGTCAGGCCTAGATGCGAGGAGGCCAGGCCCGACCCGTCAGTGTACACCCGAGACCCCCACTCACCACGCCAATCCCCCCACCCATACACAGGCAGCGTAGCAGGAGGGGGCTCAGGGCAGGGCGGAGCGGGCGGCAGCCCATAGCACATATAAAACAGATCAAGACCCAGCTGACCAAGCCCTTCGATCATGCCCTGCCTATGTTCCAAGACATCGCCAGGGGGCCTCTCGCCCTCAGGAACCTTAAGAGCCTCCGCACATCCAAACCACTGGTGGCCCTCAGTGCCTGGAACCTGGCGACGCATAGAGCACAACGGGTCCTTACGGAGGTCAATAGAGTGCAACCTGACAGGCGTCCAAACGCCTGAGGCGCAAGGAACCCTAGGGCCCGCTCCTGCTCGAATTTTTTTTATCTTCAAAACCGAATTCCGCATCGCTCGGAGCCAGCAAGATTCTGACACACTGTCAGGGAAGTGGGCAAGGATTCTAGATTCTTGCCAGCGTCGCATGCCCGCCTCCAACATCAACTTGACGTCACATGGGCATACGCCCCTGAAATCAATGGCATGCCCACTGTCTGATCGCAAGACAGCGGGCGCCAGCATCGACCACCCCACCCGGAGCAAAGACAGCCAGACCGACGAGATCGGACCCCGCGCCCAGCCCCAAGAGACGCGATTATCCAGGCGCTCCTGGAGTTTGCTCCAGGCGGTGTGCAGTCGTGAAAAGGACATTTTGTTCTGCCATATAAAGGCAGAAGTTCTTATAACAGTGCTGGTGGTCGCATCGTAGATTGGGTCAAACTTCGGGTCCGATTGCGTGGCTAAATACAGCGCGAGGCTCGACTTAGGCTTAGCGCCCACAAGAGTTCCAGCAAACGTACGGAGCTCTCGTATACCCACGTCCGAAATCCTCGAGACACCCGCACCGTGGCCAGCAGCTGGGAGGAGCCCCGTTCTCCATCACGCACGCGCCGCCTGTCCAGCAGCGCGCTTCAGCCCCATAAGCCAGCGCTTTGTGGATTGCATGGTTTTGAGACGAGCCTTCTCCTGGATACAGAGGACGCGTGTGCCGTGCACCTCGTGTCCTAAGTTGCGCATCGCTCTCTTAAATCGAAGGCCCTGGCTGGCAGCGAGCTTGGCAGATCTATCGCGACCACACCGCGCGTTTGCAACACATCCGCTCTTATCAGGCTGCATTATCAGACCTAGCGGCCGCGCATCCTCTCCGAACGTGCGAACCGTCCTGGCAAGTTCACGAGCATCTTCACCCCTCCCACTCGAAGCACCACCCGCCCGTCCCCCCGACCAATGAAAGCTCACATCATCGATCAAATCACGTGGAGTTTCATTTGGGGCACAGCTGCTGCACTGCTACTAAGCTACGGTACAGCAATACCTGCAACATGGTAGTGGCCAGGGAACAACCTGCTAGGACTCCCTGGTTAGAGGAGACGGGGAAGGAGAGGCTAGCGACGGCGCGGAGAGAGCGAGGTTGGAGGTTGGATTGAATGGCCATCCAGGCCAATCGAATAGGAAACTGCACAGCTCTAGCTTCCTCTAGCTTGTATAGAATGACCATTTCATCGCATTTCTGCATATCGGCGAAAACTGTCAAGCTATCTTCTCCATTCTCGTGAGCAATCTCAGCATCTAAATTCAACGAGAATGCACTGTCTGAGGAGGATCGCCCTTCGCCTACTCCCCAGACGCTGCCGAGCGGGTGCGCACATTCCCATTCAGTGGCCGCACTTCTGCGAATCCAACCCCATACTCTAAGCAAAGTCTAGATCAACGCAATCAACCGACATCCACTTGTTGGTTTGGGGAGTCGGACTAATTGCGTCAGCAATCGATCAGACGGCCACTGCCCTAAATCTTCGCAACGCATACACCGGTGACCGAGGCACGCCAAACCAGCATCGCTTACAAAGAGCAAGCTGCGAGGTGAGAACACAAATTGGCCGATTCCCGTAGTCCACGGGGACCTAAGGAGGGCATCTCTGATCATCTGAACCGAAATGGGGGGAAGGGGCTCCCACGAGTCAAAATCAGCAGGGCGCTCAGGGGCCTCAACCCCGTGCTCATCCCAAATGCCCTCCCACTCACGCATAGCTCTGTCCGCCAGATGATGCGGTTGAGCTTCTGTTTTGGCGAGCATGTTGGCTTTGGGCTGTGCATACCTCCTGCAACGCACGGCCTCGAGCATGTCGGTGCGCGAAGCGCGCGCCACCTTTAAATGAAGCTGCAGCCCACTTATTCCAAGCGGCGGCGGCAGCATCAGCCTGCTGCTCAGGTTGGCCTTCTGCAGCGTTTATAATCGAGCGTGTCAGCTCATCAAAGTCAGGTTTGACCAGAGACTCCAAACCAGCTGCGCAAAGTTCTTGCTCGGCCCTGGGGAGAACGTGGACCTCCGAAGCTTTGCAGGTTTTATCAGTGAAACGCGTGAGCTCCAGGACCATCTTAGCAGCCTTGCTATAGAGCGCGTCCGAGGCTACTCCGCACTCGCACAGGCGTCGCAACAAGGTGACTACATTGGCTAACGCCTCCTTGGAGCGTCTGAGGTGTCGGGCCCATCTGGCCGCCACACTCCAGGCCTTCTCTGTTGCACTAGCATAGGTCCTTTGCAGGGGCGGTTTCCATTGCACTTTGGTTTTGGCAAACTCCACAGGTCCAGCTCTACCGACATACTGGTCTGCCGCCTGGTCAACAATGTCATGCCGCCCTATCAGCTCGAGCTCCACCTGGGGCAGCACTGCGTCCCAGGCGACCTGCAGCGAAGAGTGGTCAACCGCTCTCCCCGCCAAAGCCCCCACCCCGCCCCAACGAAGAGGAAACCTAGAGCAGCCTACTTTCGGCACTCTCGGGGCAGACTTTGGGCCGCAAAGCTCGCGAGCCCAGAGAGGCTGATCCTTGCCCGTCATGCTCATACAGACAGGGAGGTGAGGAAAGGTATCCGCGTTTTCCTGAACCGCAGCCTGGCCCGCGCGGGCCATCATATTTTGCGACGCCAAAACAATAGTCGATCCTGGACCCAGGGATGGATTGCCGACAAGTAGTGGCAGCCGTCGGCTTAATGACCCCTCCTAAGGCCTGGATCCACTCGGCGTCTGCAAGTTCTTGGACCTCCATGTTAAAATCTCCGCCTACAACCCAATATTGACCTGCATGATTCAATTTTGCGAGAAACTATCAGAGCTCTTGAAATATATTGACCTTCCGATATGACCAGCCTTCGTTTACGTACAAGTGCAGGCTGATATAAATGAGGCAACCAGGCCCCCCCCAGTGCACGTGGCCTGCGACAGCTCGGCCGTCTGCAAAACTGTGGGCAGGCAGAAAAGGAGGCTGAGTGATTGGCACGCGCGCTGGGGCCAGAATGGCCAAGCCACTCTGATTGCCCTCGCCTTGCCCCGAAGGCTTCGCAGCGGCCCACACTCCTTTCCAGCCCATGTCCAGCGCCGCGTGTTGAACATCCGCCAGCCTGTCTGGGGGGGCATGATGTTCCTGGATGGCGACCACCACGTGTGTGCACTTGTTGAGGACTCCGAGCATCTGCTTCTCCTCCGAGGCATTCAGGGCACAGACCAGTCCTTTGATGTGACCAGCCTTGTCCTCAGCCTTGTCATCGTTGTCGCCAGACGCGGCCGCTGCTCCAGTGGCGGCCTCTCCCGACGCAGCAGGGGCAACGACCGCCCTCCTCGCGGAGGCCCTGCGAGTGCGGCTGCCCTGAGGCGCGGCACCCCCGACTGCCCCAGCGGCCGCCGATGGCGGCGAGCAGCCAGGCGTCGTCGCAGTGGGGGCTGCCACCCTCCTCACGGAGGCCCCACGAGTGCGGCTGCCCGCAGGCGCGGCACTCCCAACTGCTCCACTCCTGGAGTGGCAGTGAGACAGTTGGAGAGGCACGGCGCCGTCAGCGCCCTTGGCTTTGAACAGCGGGTTGGCATGAAGGCTGCCTGCCACCGTCCCTGTCGTAGATGCCACTGCGCCCGAACTTCACAACGGCCATGTCAACACCAGGATCCTCCAGGCACTCCAGCTGATACCCGAACGGGCCTGGCAATCCTCCCAGTCCTAGCAATCGACGTACAAGAGGTAGCCGAAATCATCGTGCATGTGTGAGAGCCACAACCATACCTGCCATCAACCTCAGGGGACCTGCACGGAGAGTCATCGCGCTGGCGGAGGGGGTCGTGGCTCCCACAAGGCGGCCATGAGCTTGACTCAGCTCGTCTTTGCCTTCTTCTGCATCCGCCACTTACCGACGCCCTCGTACATCTTGCGAACCTGCCCGCGAACATCTTCTTCTTTCTCTGGCACGTTAACCCCAGACGCCTGCAAGAACTCGAGCATCTCATCGATGTCGGCCTCGTCCACGTTGGGGAAGTCGGGCCCCGACTCGGCTTTGACACCGTTTTGCTGGGCCTGTTCTGACTGCGTCGCCTGAGCCTTCTTGAGCTTGGCCTCCTCAGCCAATCGCTTCTGTGTAGCTTCAAAGTCACGCACCCCGGTGAGGATCTCACCAAGCTTGCTGGCCATCTGTCCACTGCCACCAAGCTGTTCCAGGATGGTACCAAGCTTCTCGACCGTGAGACCGAGCGACTCGACCATGTCCGCTTGGTTGTCGCCCTCCTTCGCTGGGCTGGCTCTCGGCACCTGCGCAGACAGACAGGTCTGCTCTGTACTGATCTCCAGCAGCTGCGTCTCGATGTCCGCGATCTTAGCCTCCTCCTCATCGATTGCCTGCTGGGCCTTGAGCAGAGCTTCCTTGGCCGCAGACAAAGCTTCGCCATGCTTGACCTTCCGCTGCTGGAGCTTGCTGGACTGGAATGCCAGCGAGCGGAGTCGAGCAGGGACAGGTTTTGACTCTTCAAGTTCACCTCGCAATCGGCGCCGCTCCTCCTCGAGTGCCGTGCGCGCCGACGCGAAATCCTTGCCTTTGAGCCCAGCGATGGCCCGAAGAGACGCCTCGATCTCCTCCAGCCTGGCTTTCTTCTGGACTCCCGTAGCTTCTGAATGGCCGCCTTCATCCACTGCCATGGCGTCCTGGCCGTGGCCCTCCAACTTGGCGCTGGCGGCCTCCAGTTGCTTCTGCAACAGCTCCATCTGATGGACGTGCCATGGCGGGACGGCTCCTTTGCCTTGACCTTTGGACTTGGAAGGCGGAACTGCATTAGGCTTGGGCTTGAGAAAGGCCGTGGCTTTAGCAACTCCACACTTCGCACATTGCTGCAACGTGGCACGATTCCACCATGGCGCTCCTGAAGTCGGATGTGTGCAGTAACGGCAACACCAATCTTCTGCCTGCGCTCGACGCCGCTGGGCGTGACGACTGACCTGATTGGAGCCCGCTCCCATCGAACAAGCACCCAGGACAGAGGACAAGGTGCTCGAAAGAGAAAGAGTGCTGCGTCGTCTGGCGACTCACGCAGCGGTGCGATGAAACCTCGGAAGTCTAGCCGCGGACTAGCGGTATCCACTTGTTCCACAGGGGAACTCAAAACCTTGAGCCAAAATGGCTATGGACGAGGAGGAGGAGGAGGAGGAGGAGGAGGAGGAGGAGGAGAAGGAAGAGGAGGAGGAGGAGGAGACTTGAGACGGGGGGTCGATGCAAGCGGGGGTCAGCCAGGGCGCCAGATCCTGCAGGATGCTGCAGGGCCAGGGTCGCATTGGCCCGGGCTTGGGTGCAGGATCCTGCAGGATGCTGCATGGCCAGGGTCGCATTGGTCCGGGGTTGGGTGCAGGATCCTGCAGGATCGAGTTCCGCGCGCCAGGGGCGGCGCCGGAGGCGCCGCTGGGGGGGGCCATGCGCCGATCCCAGACATCGCACGGAACACAAAAAGTTTATGTTTCTACGTTTATGGCGTTTTTTTCTCTTCGAACGGAGAGGACGGTCTTCGAATGGATCTTCTGACCCGGGTCAATCCATACCCGGGTCAGCGCAGATCCAAGAAACCCGTGCGGAGCGCCAAAAGGTTGTGTTCATGCAATATTGATTTCTCCTAGCCATGGGGGAAGCCCTGAGATCCTGGCGTTGCATTTTCGCTCCGTTTCGTGCCCCAGGACCCTCAGAGATCGATCCAGCTCGAAGGATGACGCGAAAAAATAGTCCGGGGCTCCAGTCGTGTTTGTTGCGATGTTGAATTTTTGTTCGCGGTGTCGGATCTCAGGGAACGGGTCCTGAGGGAAATGGGTCCCGGGGACTTTCGCCGTTTTCGAGCTCTCGGGGTTCTCCCTCCACGGGCCGGGGAAATGTCAGAAAACGATTCAGGATGAAGATTTGGTCATTGGGCAAGGCCCTTGGGCTCAAGAAACGGAGATCAGAGCAAACGGGAGTCAGCCAGAGCTCCAGATCTTGCAGGATTCTGCAGGCCCAGGGGTGCACTGACCCGGGTTTGGGCGCAGCTTCCTGCAGGATTTTGCTGGATCCTGCAAAGCCTGACTGTCCCAGGTTTGCATTGACACAGGTCAGTAGATCCCCGAATATTGTTCGTGCAGGGTCTGGTCATACTCCAGGTTATCGGGCCCCCCTCCCACCACCCACCCCTGGACAACGTGACCTTGTCGCGTGTGCATGTCAGAAGGGGGTACGAGTGCTGGTGCGCGCGGGCATGCGCGTGGCTGCCCGAAAGTTCGGTTATCAGCTGGCACCTTCCGCCCCCATCCTGATAACCTGGGCAGGTTATATCCGAAAGATGAAAACGTAAAAGACATCTCCTGGGACGCAGAGATCCTGTTCGGGGAACAGTCAGGCGATCGCAAACATGGATTAAGGGGGCGTGGATTAGCGACGGGCCCCGTTTCCATCGGAAATCGCTGATTGCCGCCGCCGAACGAGGCGCCACCAGCCGCATTTTGGGGAGGGCATGTCCCCCGATCCATGGATTTGGCGACCGCGCGCCAAATCCATGGATCGCTAATCCATCCATGCTTGCGCGCCCCCGAAACAAGCACAAATTGTTGGAGGTCCGCGCGGGTTTCTCGGCTCGGCGCTGGAGCTCCCTGGTCCCTGAGAGGGCCTCCGGCGCCGCTCCTGGCGCGAGATGGGGTCCGGCGCCGATCCAAGGAGTCCGCGCGGAGCTCCAAAGTGTACGCAGCACCCCGCAGTTGGGGATAACGGGGCACATCTTCCTTACTTGCCACGCGTGTTCGGCGCAGCCCCGGAAACAACAGGAGTGGACGGATGGAAGGAAGGGACAGGGGACAAGGACAAGGATGAAGCTCCAGAGAGATTAGCAGGAGGGGAGCGGGGGGCTAGGAGCAGGAAGCGTGGCAGTGAACCAGACGGGCAGATCCGGCGGGTAGACCCTAAAGGGAGGGTCGGGAAGGCGGCCCAGGCGGCCGGATGGAGCAGGCGGGTTGATGCGTTGGTCCTGCAGGAATCGCAGGGAAGTCTCGAGCGATAGCGCGATTCCCAAGCAAATCGCGAGAAAGGCCAAAGCGGGAGCATGATTCCTGGGCACCGAGAGCGCGGCACCTGACACAAATGCGATGAAGTACCACGCGGTAGCGCATTTTTGCATCAATTATGAAGAAGTCCCACGCGAGATCGCGAGTCTGAATTTATTGTGAGGAAGTGTCAGGCGTGAGCCGTTGATGTGGTCGTTCGGGACCCAGCAAGCCGGTATGAGCCGAATTTTGCTTTGTTGTAAACAGCAGGGTGCGAGCCCTGGGATAATCACTTCAGTTGGAAAAAAAACGCAGTGGGCACCGGGGGGATCAGCAATCTTCGTTTGGTTTGTAGACGTGGGAACCCGACGCAGCAGCAACAACCCGCACGCGGAACCCCACTGCAGCCACGCGCCCAGGGGCAGCGAATGACCGTTCGGCCCCATCGCTCTGATGTGCTCTCCCTCATCCTCCCCCGCCTCCCTCCCCCGCGCACACCCCTCGGCTTATCCCCCGCGGCTGCGTCAGGAGTGCCCCATCGCTGCACCACGCGCCCGCCTCGCGGCGGAGGACCGCTCTGCCCCCTCCCCCGGATGTCGTGCTGTTTCTCCACACGCGGAGCCCGAGCAGGAGGCGAACGCCTCGGAGGCCTCCGCGTCCGTCCTCGGCACCGAGGGCACGACCGTGGTGTCCACGGCAGGGGAGGCAGCCGCAGCCGTGGAGAAATTGCGCTCGCTTGCAGACAAATTCCACGCCATCGACACAGAGACGAGAGGTTGGAGTCCAGAGATGTCGCCGTACAGGAACGCTGAAGTGACATGTTTTTCCATCTATTGCGGTGGCGATGTGGATTTTGGCAATGGGCCTCGTTTGTGGGTTGACAATCTGGATGGTGATGGGAACAATCGCCACCTGGTCGGGCTCTTCCGAGAATATCTGGAGGATCCGAACATTCCGAAGGTGTTTCACAATTTCTTGTTCGACCGTGCAGTCTTCGCGAACGAGGGCATCTGTGTCGCAGGCTTCGCCGCGGATACCATGCACATGGCGCGCCTGGAGCACTCCGACCGCCAGTCCTACTCTCTGGAGAAGCTGGGCGCCGAGCTCCTGGGCGAGGCGTGGCGCAAGACGCCGCTGAAGGCACGAAGAACGGTAACAATGCGCATGCTGGCCGGGCCCATCCTGAGCCCAGGATAGATGTGCATGCGCATTCCTGGCTTCGCCAGGGAGGCAGATGCGCCGATCTGGGGCCCGGCATGGGCCCGGGCGGGGCCGGCGCAAGTGCACTGCTCCCTCCGGCAAGGACCTGATGTCCAAGCACGAGCTGGCGTCCGCGGAGGCCCTGCAGCTGAGCCTCAAGCCTGGTGTGAGGGAGGCCGCCGCGGCGAGTCAGATCTGCACACGCTTCCCACCATGTTCGGGCCGCTTCTCGACGCCTTTGCCTCCTCGCCTCTCCCGCGGGTCTCCCTGTCTGTGTTTTCCCTTCCGGGCGATGGGGGGCGTTGCCGTGCGATGGTGGGCGTTACCGGTTGGAGGGAGAGCCCAGTCCCATGGCCGCCACGTGCCCCCTTATACGCAGAATCTCCGAGCGAGCCAGCGAGCGTGTCGGCTTAGGCATCGTTCTCGTTGTGGCTGGCGCATGGGCTCGTTCAAAGTTGGGGCCGGTAATGTCAAGAGACTTAATCGAGTTGGGTGGTACATAAACCAAATTCGTTTGTGCATTGACGACCACAGAAGAGCATACAGTATCAGTTGGTGCCGAAGTAGGTAAGAAGTCAACACGGGAGGTTGAGCCAGTCAATATGGTTCGGTTTGCAGGGATGGTGGTGGTGGCGGTGCAGTAGGAGGAGGATGGAAAGGAGGAGCACGAGACGAAGGACTGCAGGCCTGAGAGGCAGAGGCAGGGCGGGAGGACGCGGTCTTCCCACAGTTGCGTCGGTGTAGCGGCCGTCAGAAGCAAATAGGTGTCTCCAAGCAATGTGGTGCTCACACGGCCTGTGGTGTTTTCACAGGCACAGAGATGATACATGCATTGTGGGTATGAGAAGCAGTGCCTCCAAGGGAAAACAGTACCCCCTATAATCCCCAACACCTCGGAAAAGCAAGCGTTGCCATTGTGGTGATCATGGTCATCTTGTCGCTGTCGGCATCGTGCTGGTCACATGACGGCTAAGCGCACGATCACTGTGGCATTGATGCATTGTGTGGCTTTGGCGTCGTGATGGGTGAGTGGCGCGTGGAGACCAGTATCGGCAACTCGCGATGGGTGTGGCTGGCACATGGCTGTCACACCCTTCGAAATTGAGCATTAAGCCGATACCCGTTGAAACCGTCTCGGCGCCCTCGTGGCCTCGGTTTCTCGGCTTCTGGCTTCCCAGGCGTGGGTTGATTATTCCACCTTCGACACCGCAGTGACTTGGAAGCTGCACGACTACTTAGCAGGTGCCCTGCGGAGCATGCACTGGAACGAGCGCGGGTCCATGCTCGACTTCTACCAACAGTTCTGGAGGCCTTTCGCTGAGGTTCTGGCAGATATCGAGACGCGGGGCATGCCCATGGACGTGGAGATGCTGCAGGGGCAGGAGGCCAGGGCCAGGCGCGATCTGGATCGGCACCACGCCTCTTTCCAGGACTGGGTCCAGAAGGAGTACTGGAGCAGGCGCGGGGGAGGGGCAGGATCGACAAAACACGGTGCTCGTCCACAGCCTTTCGCCCTCCCTCGTTCTGCCAACCCGCCTCCCCTCTTCCTCCCGCTGGCAGTGGAGGGAGGAGCACCGGTGGCTCGGCGGCGGCCCGCCTGTGCACAGCAGGAGGGCGGGCAGGAGGGAGGAAGGCAGATGAGGGAGGAAGGAGGGAGAAGGGAAGGAGGGAGGAAGGAGAAGAGGGAGGAAGGAAGACGAGGCGGGAGGGACGACGAGGGAGGAGGGATGGGTTTTCGGGTCTCTGGGCGAAGTCTCTGAGCGGGGTGTCTAACCGCGGGATCGTGCGGAAGCGACCCGTCTGTTGGCCCCCCTGGGTGGGGGCGCCCCCATCGCGGTTCGCGGGGCAGCCGTTCCCCCCGCCAGTGCCGCATGGTGTCTCTAGGTGGGGTGTCTCTAGGTGGGGCGGCCAGGTGGAAGAGGGAAGAAGAGGATGGACGACGAGGGAAGAGGGAGGAGGAGGGCTGAGGAATGGTGGAGAAGCAAGCTAGGTGCGTTCTCGTCACCTTCGACGTCCTATCCCTCCCTTCCCTCCCTTCCATTGCGCTGATGTGTCCCAACTCTCCTGTGTGTTGGGTTCTCATTTTGACCACTTGTCTCCTCTACCTTCCACACCTTCCGACCTCCGCGGTAGGTGACGAAGGCGATACGTGTCTTAGACTGCCTTGGATGTCTTTCCATGTCTTGGTTTGTCTTGGCTTAGGCCTCAGCTAGGATTGAGTCTTGATGAGCGGCGAATCCCCACCAGCACATCCAGAAACGATGATGATGTTGGTGTTGTTGATGATGATGATGATGATGATGATGATGATGGTGATGGTCATGGTGATGATGATGGTGATGATGATTATGATGATGTTGATGATGATGATCATGATGATGATTGTGATGATGACGATGCCGATGACGTTGGTGATGGTGGTAATGATGATGATGATGCTGATGATGATGATGATGATGATGGCGATATTGGTTATGATGATGGCACTCCTGCTGATGACGATGACGATGGTGGTGGTGATGATGATATGGATGATGAGGTTGATGATGTTGGTGACGGTGATGGTGATGGTGATCATGGTGACGGTGATGGAGATGGCGATGATGAGGTTGATGGTAATGATGATGATGACGATGATGATGATGATAAAGTCGATGATGTTGATGACGAGTGTGGTGATAATGATGATGAGGATGACAAGGATGATGAGGATGAGGAGGATGAGGATGACTAGGATAATGACGAGGCTCATCTTATGATGGTGATCGACAACGTAACGATGATGGTAATGATGATGCTGGTTGTGGTGATGGTGGTGATGATGATAATGAACGTGGTGGTGATGATGCTGGCGATGATGATGTTTATCATGGTGGCGGTCGTGATGGTGGTGATGGTGATGATGATGCTGGTGATGCTGGTGGTGATAGTGGAAGTGGTAGTGATGATTGTGGTGGTGGTGCTGAGTGTGACTCTGATGATGATGCTGATGATGCTGATGATGGTGATTCCGATACTGATGATGACGATGTTGATGATGATGATGATGATGATGACGTTGATGATGTTTAGGTTGATGGCGATGATGACGATAACGACGATGACGAGGCTGACTAGAATGACTAGCACGATGGTGGTGATGATGATGAGGATGATGATGATGATGAGGATGATGATGATGACTGTGATGATGGTGATTATGATGCTGATGACGACGATATGTTCGGTAACGACGGTTGTAATGGCGATGCCCTAGTCGTTGATGTTGTTGATGATGTTGCTGATGAGGTTGCTGCTGGTGATTGTAGCGTTGAGATGGTTGGGGCGATGATGATGACGATTATGACCATACGGAACAGGATGAGGACGGTGATGACGATGGTAAAGCTGACGTCGATAGCGAGGACGTTGGTGACGATCATGTCCTGTGTTGCTGCATTGGTGGTGTGGGTGCTGTTCGGTTGTTGTGCTATTGCGGTGCTGTTGCGTGTGTGTGTGTGTATTTGTGTGTGCGCCTTCGTCTTCAAAGCGCCTTCTCCTGCTCCTCCTCGTCTCTCCCCTCCTCCTCCTCGCGGTTGTTTGGTCCATCGCCATCTCCAGTTAGGGCGAGGATATTTCGCGAACCCTCGCCTTAGCCGAAGGTGAGCGTCTCTATATGGCGTCTCTAGGTAGGGTCTCTAGGTGGGGTCTTGGGGTCTCTAGGTGGAGCTTCTAGGTGGGATCTCCCAGTTTTGTCTCTGGACAGGGGTGAAGAGCGTCTGGGGGCGCGGGATCGTGCGGAAGCGACCCGTCTGTTGGCCCCCATGGGTGGAGGCGTCCATCGCGGTTCGCGGGGTAGCCGTTCCCCCCGCCAATGCCGCATAGGTTCTACAGGTGGGGTGTCTAGGTGGGGCGGCCAGGTGGAAGAGGGAAGAAGAGGAGGGACGACGAGGGAGGAAGAGGATGTAAGGAAGAAGAGGGAGGAAGAAGAGGGACGACGAGGGAGGAGGGAGGAGGAGGGCTGAGGAGTGGGGGGGAGGCAAGCTAGGTGCGCTTGCGCCACATCTGACATTCTATCCATTCCTCCCATCCCTTCCATTGCGCTGCGCTGTGTTTTGTCCCAACTCTGCTGCGTGTTGGATTCTCGTTTTGACTTGAGCTCTGTGGTCTATACTCCTATCCTCGTCCTCCTCCCCCCTCCTGTCTCCTCCTGCACTGCCCCTGGGAGGCTGCGAACTGCACAAGTGTCGCCACTTTCGTGGGCTCCTGGGAAGGCCAGCGGAGTGTGGGGCCACGCAAATCCAGCCAGGACCTCGCTGCTCTCTGGGTGGCTGCGAACTGCGCAATTGTCGCCAGCTTCGTGAGCTTTTGGGAGGTCCAGCCCAGTGGGGGGCTCCGCAGCTCCAGCCGAGACCTCGCGGCTCGCTTGGAAGTCGCAAAGTGCGCAATTGTCGCTACTTTCGTGAGCTCCTGGGAGGGCCAGCCGGGACCTCACTGCGCCTTGGGTGGCTGCGAAGTGCGCAATTGTCGCCATGTTGGTGGGCTCCTGTGAGGTCCAGCCCGGTGGGGGGCTACGCAGATCCAGCCGAGACCTCGCGGTTCGCTGGGTGGTTGTGAAGTGCGCAATTGTCTCCATGTTCTTGGGCTCGTCAGTTTTTTCAGCTCTTGGGAGGTCCAGCGCGGTGGGGGGCCACTCAGATCCAGCTAGGACATGTCGGTTCTTTGGGCGCAATTGTCGCCATGTTGGTGGACTTCTGGGAGGTCCAGCAGAGTTGGGATCCAGCCGAGTATGAACGGCAGCGCTGGCAAACAACGCACATGTAGCGCATGGCGATGCCACCCTCACCAGAATGTCTGTGCCTTCCGTCTCCATTGTTATGTGCTCCCAACCGCCCTCTTTCTCCTCCTCCTCCTCCTTCTCATCCTCCCCCTCCTCCACTTTTGACCCCCATTATATGTTGCGCAGGTTTGCGACGTGCGTGGTCCAACAGTGTTTCGCGCGCTTTCCCGAGCGCTGCATATCGCAACATGTTGTCTGTTGAACAATGACGTTACATAAACAGGTGCGTCGCGTGCAGAAGGGGGCGGGTACGTATCATGTAATTGCATCTATCCGCAGAATCGTGTCATAGCCGACTTGGATCTTCATTACGCGAGAATAACGCCTTATCAGCAACACGTTTGACCTGTGGGGGCTGTGGGGTTAATGCGATCTGTGGAGCCTGTGCGACCTTTGTGGCCTCTGGGACCTGTTGAACCTGCCCGCATTGTGGAACTTGGGCGACCTGGGGGACATTTGTGTCTTGCGGCACTCGCGGGGCTTGTAAGAACACGTGTGGTAGCTGTGAGACTTTTTGGGCCTACGGGACCAGTGGGACCTGTGGGGCCTGGGGGAGGTCAGTGGGAAGTGTTCGATTTGCGGTGCCAGTGGGATTTGTCGGACCTGCGAGACTTGTGGGTTATGCGAGACGTGCAACACCTGTGGGAGTTTTCAGACTTGTGGTACCTGTGGGACGACCTGCGACACCTGTGGGCCACATGGGACCGTTGGGATCTGTGGGGCTTGCGAGACATCCGGGATCCAGAACAGTGGCCCACACGGGGGCGAGAGTGCCATTCTGCACGACGGGAGCAAAACGCCAATCCGAAATTGAGGCACAGGCTGTAGCGGGAGCGCCATCCCGAAACACCGAAGACAATCGGATGGGAAGACAACCGTAGGAAGATCAACATCGGAGATCCGCTGTGTAGACACAAGAGACAGTGCGCGGCGGAGAGACACGGCCCACTTCAGGATAATCTCAAGTGAAAGAAGTCGTGCTCATCGTGAGTAGCTGTAGCAGGGAGGAGGGGGAGGCGAAGGCGGGAGGAGGGAGGGCTGTGGACTTGGCATCGCTCGGGCGTGTGCACTTTTCTCGGCGAAGACCATCGGAGAGCCCGTTGGGCCGCCACTTTGCGGGAACATGCACGAACGAACGCGGCAAATGCACCGGGAATGGACGTCCGAGCGATGGCGAGGGGAGGTGGACGGCGGAGGCGGGGCCGAGGGCGGAGCTCGGCGTGAGCATCAGACGCTGGGCAGGTACCCGGGCGCGGCGGAGCTGGATGGCGCCGCCAGGGAGCTCAACCCGAACAGCCCGAGGCAGATGCAGCAGTTGCTGTTCGGGAAGGCCCCCCCCTCCCAGAGGGAGAAGGAATGAAAAGGAGGAGGAGGAGGAGGAGGAGGAGGAGGAGGGGGAGGAGGGGGAGGAGGAGGAGGAGGCGGAGGAGGAGGAGGAGGCGGAGGAGGGAGGAGGAGGAGGAGGAGGAGGAGGAGGCGGCAGAGGTGGAGGCGGACGCGGAGGCGGAGACGGAGACGGAGGAGAGGAGGAGGAGGACGAGGACGAGGAGGAGGAGGGGGAGGAGGAGGGGGGGAGGAGGGGGAGGGAGACGAGAGGAGAGGAGGAGGAGGAGGGAGGGGGGAGGAGGGAGGAAGGAGGAGGGAGGAGGCGGAGGAGGAGGAAGAGGAGGCGGAGGAGGAGGAGGAGGAGGAGGAGGAGGAGGAAAGGGAGGAGGAGGAGGAGGAGGAAAGGGAGGAGGAAAGGGAGGAGGAGGAGGAAGAAGCGGAGGCCGTAGCCATTTTGTCTCAAGGGGCCTTCTCCTGAACTTCAACCTCGCTCGAGCAGTTGAGGCGTGTGAAGAAGGAACAAAAACCTTGAGACTCACTGGCCTGGGGCTCGCGACCCCAAGCAGCTTTTCACATCCACGATTACTCTCCCCTCGGCCGCGACGGGGAAGGCTCAGACTCAGAAAGGATTCCAGGTATGCCCTCATGCTTCTTGAGGCTATCGATGGAACTGGCGTAAGCATACTCAGTGCTGGCAGTGTGGGGGAGCGCTCGGTCCCACAGCTAATGTTTGGCCCAAACGGGGCTGGACCCAAAATTGCAGGGCAGGGGGGCCCCAAGAACAGTAGTCCCGATGGGGGCCTCTCAGGCGGTGGGGTGTCAGACGGGGGAGCTAGAACGGGAGGATGGTCGGGGCTAAAATTGCAGGGTGGGGGGGCCCAAGAACAGTAGTCCCACATCGGGCTTCTCAGGCGGTGGTGTAATTTCGATCGGGGCCTCTGAGGCGGTGGGGTGTCAGGCGGGGGGGGGGGCTAGAACGGGGTGGAGCCGGGGCCAAACTTGCAGGGCGGGGGGGTCGAAGAACAGTAGTTTCGATGGGGGCTTCGCAGGCGGTGGGATGTCAGACGGGGGGGCTCGAACGGTGGGGGGGAGGGAGGGAGCAAAATTGCAGGGTGGGGGATCCTAAAAACAAAACAGTGTATTCCCAATGTGGGTCTCTCAAGCGGTGGGGTGTCGGACGGGGGGCTAGACCGGGGAGGGGCCAGAGCCGAAATTGCAGGGAGGGGGGTCCCGAGAACAAGAGTCCCACATCGAGCTCTCAGGCGGTGGGGGGTCAGACAGGGGGGCTGGATCAGGGGGGGGGCTGGGGCCAAAATTGCAAATTGCAGGGTGGGAGGTTCCAAGAGCAGTACCTCCGATGGGGGCGTCTCAGGCGGTAGGGTGTCAGACGGGGAAGGTAGAACAAGGGGAGGATCCGGGGCCAACATTGCAGTGTGGGGGTCCCAAGAACACTGGCTCCGATGGGGGCGTTTCAGGCGGTGTGGTCAGGCGGGGGGGGGGGCTAGAACGACGGGACATATTATGTGTGTGTGTGTGTATATATATATATATATATATATATATATATATATATATATCGGAGTAGGGCCCCGGGGCGGTGCCTGTCATCTCCATGGGGTGTGCAGGGCGCCCCCGGGAGCGTCCGAAGCGTCCCGGAGGGCCCCTGGGACCGCCAGGAACAGTTCGAGACCGCCCAAGACGGCCCGCGAGCGCTCCAAGACGCGCATAGATAGCCTCAGGAATGGCCAGGAAGGCCCGAAGACGTTCCAAGAGAGCTCCATGAGGCCCCGAAGGGATCCCAAGAGGCCTCCCAAGAGAAACCCGACAAGCCAACATCGTTGATTTTTTTGTTTTTTCTATGTTTTTGGCCTTCTCGCTTTTTCGGGGTTCCGACGCTCCAAGGCCGTCCAAGAGTCTCCCAAAACCGCTCCAAGACGGCCGAAGAGGCCCCCAAGACCGCCCCAAGACGGCCCAAGAGACCCCCAAAATCGTCCCAATGACGGCCCAGGAGAGCCCCAAGATGGCCCAGGAGCCGCCCAAGACGGTTCCAGGAATGCCCCGACAGGGCTTCAAGATTGCCTAAGCGAGCCCAGCGGTGCCCAAGAGGGCCCCGCGAGGCCCCAAGAGGCCTCAAAGAGGCCCCCAGAGCCTCCCCGAAGGCCCCCAGAGGCCCCCAAGATGCCCAAAAATGGCCCTGAGCGCGCCCCAAGACGCCTCCAGGAGAGCCCCACAGGCTTCCGAGAGGCCCCAAAGAGGCCCACTGGAGGCCTTCAGGAGGTCGTCCCCATCATGTTCCCGGAAGGCGGTCCGGGAACATGATTCCGCGCTTTGGAGGAGTTTTCTGCGCCTTCCGAGGCGCCTTGGACGACGTACGATTCATATTCTTGAACGTTTTCCGGGAACATGATTTCTCACCGTGTCGGAACGCTTTCCTTTTGCTGCAGTGCTCTGGGGGGAAGGGACGGGGGTCCGGGAACATGATCGGGAGGTTAGGGAACGAGGGTTTGGAGAGGAGCAGTAGGACAGACGGACGGGGCCCGGGGGCGGGGGCGGGGTGGTGCCACCGGCTGGCATGGCCGCCCGGGGCTTCCTGTGGGGTCCACGAGCCCGCCCAAGACGGCCCATGAGGCCCCAAAGACAGCCCAAGAGACCCACAAGACAGCCTCAGCGAGGCCCAAGAGGGCCGCAAGACGCTCAAGAGCGCCCCAACAGGGCCCGAGATGGCTTGAAGATGGCCGAAGAGGGCCCCAAGAGGGTCTTTAAGAGGCAAACACCGGCCTATTTCCATTCGTAAAGCATACATTTTCAGCATACTCGTTTGCTTGGTCCTCACAGTGCCCCAGACGCCCCCGAGCCCCAAGACAGCCCAAGAGAGACCCAAGAGGGCCCACGACGGCCCAAACGGGTCGTCCTGTGAGGCTCACGGAACCCCCCCAAGACGGCCCAAGAGGCCCCAAAGCCGGCCCAGGAGGCCCCCAAGACGGCCTCAGGAAGGCCCAAGAGGCTTTCCGGGAACATGATTTCTGGGTTTCTAGGACGCCCAAGAGGGCCCCAGGACGGCCCCACTCCTCCCCTCCACTCCTCCTCCCCGCCTCGTCCTTCTCCTCTTCCTCTTCCTCCTCCCCCTCCTCCTCCTCCTCCTCCTCCTCCTCCTCCTTCGCCCTCACCGTCTCCTCCGCGCGGAAGAAATCCAACAACATTTCGCGAAAATCAACGAATTGTGGCCCTCTGGGAATTTGTGAATGTCATTTTAGGCCCTTTTGGGGCCGTCCTGGGGCCCTCTTGGGCGTCCTAGAAACCCGGAAATCATGTTCCCGGAAAAGCTTCTGGGAACATGATTTCGAACGAGGCCCTCTTGGGCCTCTCTGAGGCCGTCTTGGGGGCCTCCTGGGCTGGCTTTGGGGCCTTTTGGGCCGTCTTGGGCTGTTTTGGGGCTCCTCGGGGGCCACTCTGAGGACGAAGCAAGCGAGTATGCTGAAATTGTACGTTTCACAGGAGGAATGGGTAAAGTTCTTCCTCTTGAAGGCCCTCTTGGGGCCCTCTTCGGCCATCTTCAAGCAATCTCGGGCCCTCTTGGGGCGCTCTTGGACGTCTTGGGGCCCTCTGGGGCCTCGATGAGGCTGTCTTGTGTGCCTCTTGGGCTGTCACGCGGGCAGCGTCGCCGCCGTCGGCGTGGCCGTCGTCGTCGCCGTCGATCGTCGATCGGCGGCATCGACTGTTGTCATCGTCGTCGATAGTCGTCGTGCTCGGTCGTCGACCGTCGAAGATCGTCGTCGTCGTCGTCATCGTCGTCGTCGTCGTCAATCACCGTCGCCGGTCGTCGTCGCCGATCGTCGATCGCCCTCGAGCCTCCTCCTCTCTCCCCCCCTCCTCCCCTCCACTCCTCCTCCCTGCCTCCTCCTCCTTTTCCTCTTCCTCCTCCTCCTCCTCCTTCGCCCTCTCCGTCTCCTCTGCGCGGAAGAAATCCAACAACAAACTTCCCAGCTCCCACTCAGAAAGTGACGTTGTTTGGGACATTCCTGGGCGTTTCCTGGAACGGTCTGCCCGGCCGAGTCCTTCCGTAGTTGCGCCTGCTTCACGGCTGCGGTGTTTCTGCCATTTGGTCGGGTGTTGCTGGACGTGCTCCTGGTCCAAGGTGCCCCCAGGACTTCCATGGAGGCCCTCACGTCGACCCCCATTCGGGTCGGGCGAAAGGGGGGGATTGGGAAAGGGGGGGTTACGAAATTTGCTGCATGCAGCTGGTTTCGGCCTCACCGAGGGGCCCATTCCTCAATACATGGCCGCCTCCGGCGCCGGGAGGCGCCGGGAAAATCAGCTCCGTGAGCTGATTCTCAATCCCCCCCTTTTCTATCCCCCCTTTTGCCCGACCCGACCCATGGCTCTCCCCCCCTTGCCCGGGACCGATTTTTCATCCCGAGTCGTTTCTTGACTGTCCCGAGGCCCAGCCGCAGCTTCCAGAGAGGCCGAAAGCAGCGGAGCGCGTCCCGCCATGGCGTTTGCTCCCAGCGCGATGGGGGTCTGGGGTGTCAGAGGGGGGGAGGGCGGAGGCCGGAGAGGAGTGAAGGTCCGGGGGCCGGTGAGCCCGCGCCACGCCCGGCAGGGCATCGCCACCGTGGCGTCGGTGCCCATCGGCGGCCTGGGGCTCCCCAGCGCGGTGCTGCGGCGTGGCAGCGCAGGCGGCCGGCAGGGGCCAGGGGCGCCATGCTTGTCCCGGCGTCTCCCAAGCATGCCAATGCCGTCGGAGCGAGATATGAGATGGAGGTCGGTTCGGGGATGCTGCCCTAGTGTTTTTCGTGTGCATTGGAAGTTCTGGTGCATCCTGGGGAGGGTTACCCTTGCACATTCCCTGTGATTTGGCCAGCGGAGGGTCTCATGTTCTTGCGGGCTGTTCTTCTGGCCTGGGTCCGACTGTGCTATTTGTGCGTCGCCCCCACAGGGGCGACGAGCGCACCGAGAAATCTCATAGTGTATGCGTCGTGGCGGGCGCGTTTTGGCCATACCGCACGTGAAACTATATTTATTTCTTATGGAAAAAGAATTCTGGGGAGGCCTGTCCAAAGGGGGGTTGTCCTGTGGGTGGGTCCAGATCCTTGTGGGGTTGTCCAGGAGGTCGTCCAGGCCGCATCGTTCGCCTGTCTTTCCCCTTTCCCCTCCTGTCCGTTCCTCATCTCTCGTGTCCACCTTCCGCTCCCGGTCGCACGCCCTCCCTTGCCGCTCTTCCCCAAACAGCTGTGCTGACTGGGGTCCTCTTGAACAGAACCTAGTTCTGGCCCAGGGGCCGGCGCTCAGAGACATCCGCCAACATCGGGGGTGGTCTGGCCAGTTTCGCCAGAGTCCTCGCAACTCTGGGTTCGAAGATGCCCTGACTTGGAGTGGTCTGGTCTGTTTGGCTTGACACATTCGCGCTGTTCTGGGCTCGGAGATGTCGGCGTCCCCGTATCTCTGGGCTCGGAGATGCAGGGCGCGAGGTGGTCCAGCCAGTTCATCAAGAGACATCAGGGCTTCGAGATGCAGCGCGCAAGGCGGTCCAGCCAGTTTCGCCAGAGACATTCTCGCAACTCTGGCCTCAGCGATGCCGCGTGACTTTTTGTGGCCAAAAACGCCTGAGACAGCCTCGCAGTTTTGGGTTCAAAGATGCCTTGGCCTTGACCGTTCTTTCTGAGACGCCGTCAGATGCCGCGCGAGAGTTGGTGTTTCGAAAGCTTGAAATGTCCTTGCAGCTCTGGGCTCAGAGATGGTGCAAGCGAGGTGCCCCAGACAGCTCCGCCTGAGGGATCCTCGCAACTCTGGACTCCTATGTTTTGACTTGCGGTGGTCTAGCCAGGTTCGTCTGCGACATGCCGCGCACGATGTTATCCAGTCCATTTCGCATGAGGCACCCTCGCAATTCTGCATGGGCTCAGAGATTCCGCGCGAGAGGTGGTCTGGCCAGCTGCGCCTGCGACGACGTCGCAACTCTGGGCTCCGAGATGCCGCGTACGAGGTTGTCCAGTTAGTTTCGCCTGGGACATTATCGCAATTCTGGTCTCCGAGATGCCGCGCACGAGTTTGTCCAGGCAGTTTTGCAGGAGACATCCTTGCGACTTCCTGGACTCCGATATACTCTGGTCTGAGGTGGTCCGGCCAGCTTCGCAAGAGACTTCCTCCAGATTTTGGGCTCAAGGATACCAAACATGAAGAATTTGTCTGGCAAGTTTCGCCTGAGACGTCCTCGCAACTCTTGGCTCAGAGGTGCTCTGACCGGAGGTGTTCCAGGCAGTTTCACCCGATACATTTTTACAATTCTGGGTTATTGGATGCCGCGCTGGCAAAATCTTTTTCATTGGGTTCGTATGGTGTTGCCGCTCGAGTGCCAGCAACATCCGTGATTGAGAATGGTGCTCTCGCCCGAGCTCTGGCTACATCCCCGTCTGGGATTGGTGCTGTCGCCTTCGTGCTGGCCACATGCTTCATTATTAGACGTGGTGCTCTCGCCTCAGCGCCGGATGGAGGGGTTTTCCGGGTTGTCCGGGTTGTTGTCCAGGGATTTGTTTGGATATTTTGTTCCATCGAACACAGTATTACACGATGGTTGTTTCAAATGTTCGGGTCGGACCCTCGCCTCCGAGGAGGGCACATAGTACCAGTATGTCCTTGTGCGTCCCACCTTTGGCAGTGAGGGAGGAGAGCGGGGAACTTTTTAAGTCGGCGGGCGCCAAGTGGTCCAAGTCAGACAGGCGCCGGTCAGCAAAAGCTTGGGGTGCACCGGAAACGAATTGAGGCACGGAGGCACGAGTGGAGAGGTATTCATGCATTGTTTGTGTCCGATCTCGAAACGTTCTGCGCCCTCTTCCTTTTCGAGATCAGGGAACAAACAATGACATAAACATAGCAATCCGGAAGGCCCCGCGGATATTCCCCGAATCGGCGCCAGAGTCCCCTCCTTGGCGCGCGGAGCGCGCCAGGGGCGGCGCCAGATTCGCCGCTGGGGGGCCCCAGCGCCGTTCCGGGGAATTCGCGCGGACCTCCGAGCTCTGATGTTTATGCATTGTTCTCTCCCCCAGGAGAGGCCTGGAATTGGACTCGAGGGAAATGGGGGGTACAAAATCTGCTGCATGCAGCTGGTTTCGGCTCCGCCGCTGGGCGCCGGGAGGCGCTGGGAAAATCAGCTACGTGAGCTGATTCTCTACCCTACCCTTTGCTATCCCCCCCTTTCGTTCCCCCCGATGGGTGGGTGATCCGCGGCCGGTGTTGATCCGTATTCGCATGCGTGGGGAACGGATCTTCTTTGGCTTCGGGAGGTTGCGGATGTGGACATATCTTCGGGTCCGCCCTGGGGCCCAACATCTTCCGACGCCCGAAACGGGTACGGAACAAGTTGGTACAATGTCCAGCAACAAACGTTGTCCAAAACCGACAGCGGCCGCTGTTGGGCAGGCGGCGTTTTGTCTTCCAAGAACAAAGTCCGCGGCGGCGCGGACAGCGATTCCTGTTCAAAGTGCAAAAGTCCTGCTCCAGGGCATCGTACCCATTCCTTCCGTTACTTCGATCGTCCCGAACATCCACATCCGCCGCCTCCATGCGGCTCCAGCTCCAGGCCATCGGCTCACCAGGCGGTGGATGCGGGCAGACCTCCGCCTCACAGGTGCGCACGTGGTGCAGGCGCGGGGTGGGCTTCAGGGGAGGAGCCCTGGCTGAGGCAGCAGGGGGGCAGGCGGGGGGGCGGGTCAGCGGAGTGCTCTGGAGAGTCGGCGGCGAGCGGGGGGGGGAACTGAGAAGGAGAAGGCCTTCTCGGAAGGCGGCGGGACTTCTCAGAAGCCCTCGCGCCTTCTGTGAAGCTGTTTGTGTCTTCGGGGAAGGCTCAGGATGGAGACGTCTCTAAAGACCGGGGAACTTCCTAGCCTTCTGAGAAGGCCCGCCCCTTCTCACTTCCCCCGCTCGCCGCCGAGAGAGGGCGGGCGGCAGGGCACCCAAGGCGGCCTAGCATACCTCCAGGACGGCCTCAGAGAGGCGCAAGCAGGCCCCGAGGCGGCCCAAGAGCGTTCAGAGCGAGACCAAGGCGGGCTCAAGACGGCCAGAGAGGCCCTCAAGACGCTCCCCGAGACTCCCAAAAGGACTCCCAAATTGTAGACATCGTCCTATTTCTTTGGACACCGTGCATGTTTAGCCCAAGCGCTTCTTTGGTCTGAGCAGCGTCCAGGATGGCCCAAGAGGCCCCAAAGACCGCCCCAAGACCTCCCAAACGGTCCCCCAAGAGGGCCCCAAGACGGCCCAAGAGGGTTCCGTAGCCATTTTGGCTCAAGTGTGGCTCAAGCCTTTCTTGACATCACCATCCCAGCTGAACGCTAAGATGGGACCCTAGCTTAAGAGCCACACATGCAAGTTGGTGCTGCGCTCCTTGGTTGCTTGCGGAGGGACCACACAAATATACTGTGATGACTCCTTTCAAGACATCCCTTGCGCGTGTATGCGCCTTTTTGGAGCGGTTTGACACAAACCCTGGTTTCTCGGTTCGCTCGGTACTTTTTCGTGTGATTGAGCAAAGCGGGCCTTGTACAATCAATGACCTGGAAGATGTTTTGCTTATCCTTGGGAACGCCGCATCCAGAAGTGGCACTCTAATCAGTAAGATGTGTCGCCAGGATTCTGAGCTACGTTGTGAGCTTGAGCAGCTCCTGAAACAACACGACCTCTGGAGGACAAGGATTCCGTTGCGGGTGGGTTGTGCCAGTTGGTCTCTGCTATTGTTGGCATTGGTCTTTAGGCGACACAGCAGTCAAAAGCATATGCTAAAGACTAGCATCTCATCCCTTCCTGGTCCTGCCAAGAAGCTTGTGAATGCGTTCATCACTAATTCAGGACGCTCGTCTCAGTTCTCGCGTGGTCTGTGCTTCACTGTCAATGTTGCAGGCATGGTATCGCTCGTTACCTATCGTCGTGTGAACAGATCGCAAGATTCCATCGGTTATGTCCGACGTGATCTCCATCTCTTGGCGCGCAAGCTGGAAAGCGCGCGTAGCGTCGCGATCCGACCCGTTAGGCGGGTGAAATAACAGGGGGGGGACGGGGGTGGGCAGCCCGGGCCTCAGATCTGACACCCCCCAGACGGCCCAAGTCACCTCCAAGACGGCGTCGGAGAGGTTCCAAGAGAGCCCGAAGACGGCCCAAGAGCGCTCCAAGAGGGCCCAATATGGTTTCAAGACAGCCCAAAAGGCCCCAAGACGCCCCAAGAGGCCCCCAAAAGGGACCTCCAAGAAGCGAAGATCGTCCCATTACCTGGGGAAGACATACATTTTTAGCATATTCGCTTCTTCGGTCTTCACAGCGTCCAAAACGGTCCAGGAGGCCTCCAAGACCACCCCAAGACGGTCCTAGAGGCCCCAAAGACGGCCCAAGTGTGCGTCAAGACGGCCCAAGAGAGCCCGAAGACGGCCCAAGAGAGAGGCCCTTGAGGGCCTCCAAAGGTTCACAAGAGAGCCCCAAGAGGTCCCCAATAGGGACCCAGGAGGGCCCCCCAGAGGGCCCGAAGACTGCACAAGCCCGCCAAGACGGCCCAAGAGGGTCCCAGGACGGCCCATAAGGGCCCCAAGACGGCCAAAAAGAGGTCCAAAAGGACCCCTAGGAAGGCCCGGACATGTAATATGTATTGGTTTTCGCAAGGTTCGTTGCTAGATTTATTTCTGTATGTCGTACCAACGCCTTAAGACCAACAGGGCTTCAAGCCTCTAAGCCAGCGTTCTCGCGCCCTCACACAACTAACGCGATTTCCGTACTCATGCCAAGCAGGTAACGGAAAGAGCGAGGTACGAGTGATGACGTTCGTTGTGGGGTGAAGCCCCTTAGGGAGGGGTCCAGGGGAGGGGCGAGGCCCAGAAGCCCCAGATGTCAGGGCCGCCTGAAGGCCGCTTCCTTTGCATTTTTTTCGAGTGAAACGGCTCCCATGGCATGTTCCCTTGTATTTGTTTCAGTGGAACGGCAAGACGGCCTCAAGACGGCCCAAGAGGACCCCAAAACGGCCCAAAGACTGTCCTAAGAGAGCCTCGGATGGCTTCCAGGCGGCCTCAAGACGGCTTCAGAGGCCGTCAAGAGGGCCCTCTAGAGGACCTCAGGAGGCCAAATACATTGATTCCCCTTTGGTTTTGAAGGTTTTTCTGGTTTTCATTTTTTCTGGCCCAGAAGGGCCCCACGAGGCCCCAAAGTTCGTCCCAAGACGGCCTCAGAGGCCCCCCAAAGAGGCCGACAACGAGATATGTTTTCTCTGATCGATCTGTTTGGGATCTTGAGCTTCCAGAGGGGGCCGCGTGCGCACGCGTTCTGGATTGGCAAGCACTTGATCGTGATCCTCCGCAGCCATTCGCTCAAACCATCGACGGCTCAAGCCAAGTCTCAAGGATGGTTGCGATCACCGGGCCCCCGCTCGTTGCGGCATGCGTGGCTTTTTGTTGGTGGAATGCAGCGCTGCTGATGGGATGGGTACGCGGCAGCCATACCTTGAACTCGTTGCCGTCTGCCAGGATTGAGCCGGGAGCGCCTGCGGAAGCGAGGGGCTTCGATGTTGTCGTGTATGTTGCCACACTTGCGGGCGTCAGCGCAGCCCTTGCTGCAAAGAGCCCTCTGGGCATGTTGGAGGCATGGCCTCTGCAGGCGGGATCGGTCTCAGAGATTGCGAGGATAATGCCGTGCGCGATAACAATGGCACGCAGATGCAGTGGGCTCGTAGAAATCCAAATTACTACTGAGTTAAAGCCCCAGTTTGGCAGCCTGATAACTGGCTGGGGGAGCAAACGTTTTTGACGATGCTTGAAGAGGCTGGAGTGGAGTTGTGGATGAATTCGCCGATTGTTGAAGGCGCAGCTAGCGTTCGAGTAAACCAGTCGCGCATCACCAGCTGAAGGATCAGTCGCAACGCCAGCAACCCGCAAGCGGCTGCAGCGACTGTGCGGGTAGAGGCTAGTTTCGTCATCGATGCGAGCTACGAGGGCGACGTGCTGATTTCCGTTGGGGTCACCCATCCTTTTCCAGAGAAGTTGCCAGCGCGCACAACGACTCCCTGGGAGGGGTCTCACGGGGTAGCGTCGGCCAGTTCGAAGAGCCCGTCAGCCCATACGTCAAAGGAACCACGCAGTTGCTTCCTTACATTCAAGATGGCCCTGACCCTCGCGACCGAGAACGAGAGGCTGACTCAAACCTGCAGGCTTATAGCTACCGGGGGGGCCTCACGATGAACCGCAGTAATTCGGTGCCTGTCGAGGCACCACCAGGGTACGACCCGCAGGATTTCGAGCTCGCCCGCCGTCACTTGTTGGCGGAGCTTGGTACCAATCGTACCCCCCGACCACCTTGGGGATACTTGACCTACCATGGCTATATACCCCCCCGAGCAAGTCCATGAAATACGACGCTTGTTGTGGACCGATTGCGTTCGGAATTGATGCTGTCGGGCTGGGAAGGGGCTACCCCAACGCAAGCAGGTCTCAGAGGCTTCAGATCGCTAGTCAACACCGGTACTACGTGCAGGGCCTCATGTGTGTCTGGCTCACAGACACGTCCCCTCCAGAGCCCCTCCAGAGGAAACATGCAATGTACGGCTTGTGCAAGGACGAGTGGCCAGACAGCGATCATTTTCCACCGCAGTTGTACGTCCGCGAGGCGGTGCGAATGGTCGGAGATCAAGTTTTCACACAGAAGGACCGGATAAATGCACTAACGCCAGGTGGGTGTCGCAACGATTCCGTTGCTGTTGCGAGCTGGGCCATTGACATACATGAGATTCAGAGTGTTGCCTTGAGGGGCCCGCAGGGACGCGACGTTGCCTACAACGAAGGCCTCACGACGTCCGCGCACGGCGGCATGTATTTCTTTGAGATCCCCTACTCCCTGGTGCTGCCAAAGCGAATGGATCTTGTCAGTCTTGCGGCTCCCAGCTGCCCCAGCGTCACGCACGTGGCGTTCGCCTCCGTCCGCGAGGAACCCACCCTCTGGCAGCTCGGCCAGGCCTCCGTCACCACGGCGGACCTGGCCGTCGTCGGCGGGGGGACCCCGCTGCAGGACGTGGCTGTGCGAGACATCCAGCGCTCGCTGGCGCTCGGACAGTAGGCGTTCGTGCACTGGCCCCCCCGCCTGAGCTGCTCCTCTGCGGACGTGGCATCGGCCTGCCCGTCCTCGACTGCGGCGTCGGTCACCCTTGCCGAGGCAGGGGTGGTCGAGGTGGACGGGACGTCCAGCAGGTCGGAGGAGCTGTCCGATGGCTTGCCAGTGTTCTATAAGGCCTCTGGACACGCCCTCTCCGACAGGCAAGGCGTTTGGCAGGTGACAACCGAGAGGGGCAGTGTGTTCTACATTGCGGTTGCTGGGGATCTGGACGTGCCGCCCGAGGGCGTTCAATCTTGGGTCTGCGGATCGCTTGGTGTCACCCCTGGGCCGTTGAGAGTTCAGTGCCAGATCGGCGCTGTAGCCTGACAGGACGTCACCGTATGCAATCACATTGCTCCCTCACCTTCTGATCATCCGCATTTCCAGGTCTCCCTGACATGTCGACGCTCCCCCATGTTTTGCTCCTTCACGCTGATTTCCTGTCACCCTTCGCAAGAGTCGTGGGCCCAAGCCGCCCGTCCTGGTAATCATCTAAGACGCTTGCAGCCTAGACCTGCACGCGCCCTCGGCATGGACCCGTGCGCAAAGGGGTCCACATCCCACACCGTGGCCTGCCCTGTCGATTGAGGCGGCCATGCCGGTTCAACTTGTCAGGAACACCATTACCATCGTCATCATCATCATCATCATCATCATCATCATCATCATCATCATCATCATCATCATCATCATCATCACCATCGTCGCGATCATTACCATGATCGTCGTCATCGTCGATCGTGTAACCCTCGTCACTTTTGGTGCGCGGCCACTTCCTCATCATCAGCAGCACCATCATCATCACCAACACCGTTGTCACCTTCATTCTGATCACAATCAGCTTAAGTACCACCATCCTCGTCGTCGACATCGCATGCTCCCCATCTCCTTTCTTTTCGCCATAGGTATATGCGTCATCACAACTGTCATCCCTATCGTTGTTGGCGTCGTGGAGGACGGACTTGCCAGCAAGAGCAAGTTGCGGTTGGGAGGGCCGGATGTTTGCGCGAACAGCGAAGTTAATGAGTTCAAGACGGGAACCAGTTATTGAATCCCGTAAGTTGTAACACTCTGAACTTTCGTTGTATCTTGTTTGGGCATTTGTTTGGCATCATTCGTTGTTCAGTGTCTTTCGTTTGCGGGCTCTTGAGCCCAAGACGGTTCCAAGAATTCTTCAGAGGTCTCCTAGACGACCCAAGAGTGACTGAATGATTCCCTGAGACTGCCCGGGGGGTCCCGAGAAGGCCTCGTGTGGAGGGAGGGGAGGAAGTTTGAGGAATGAGCGATGCGGCAGAGGGGAGCGACCCGCAGGCAATTCAGTCGCGGGGGACGTCGTCCGGAAGCTTGCGGGCGACAGCCCCGAGAGCGGGGAGGAGCCAAAGGGGCGGGTAGGATACGGCCAGACCGAGGCATAAGATCGACGTCGGCTCGGGGAGGGTATCCCAATGTTCTTCGTGTTTGTTGGATTTGCTTGTGCAATCCCTGGGGAGGATACCCTTGGATGTTCTGTGTGTTTTGGCTGGCGAACGGTGTCATGCTCTTGAGGGATGTTCTTCCGGCCGAGGTTCGACTGTATGGCAAGGACTAGCCCTATCTGCAGTCATTCCTCTCTCGACCAGAATTTTGTTGCTGCTCCGCCTGCGCTCTCGTCTCGCCTCGTCTCACCTTCCTGGTCTCCCCCCATCACTTCCCCTCCTCTCCCTTTGCTTCTGATCACGCCGCCTTGTCATTTTCGTCCGGTGCACAGCCTCCTTGGAGGATTCCATGCTCTGAGTGCCTAGGCGAGTTTCGCATGCATCGGGCTGACACTTCCTTTTTTTCCCCTTTTCCCTTCCATCGCCTCAGCCAGCCAGACCAGACACTGACTGCGGTATCAAGGAATGGCACAGAGAGTACAGAGTGCCCTCCGTTTCCGTGTGAAGATGTCTCCCGTGTTAGATTCGTTCTCCAAGCTTTCACTCAGTCCAACGTCTCCTCACCGCTTGGGTTCAAAGGGTCTTGTTGTCACCACTTAGGCGCGAAACAAACTGTTAGGGTTTATTAGACCGGAGGAGTATCGACTCTCTGTCTCGTGGCGTAGCCTGGGCTGGGCCTCCCAACAGCTGGGGCATTGCCAAGGCCGCATCCAGCAGTTTCGCCATGCCGAGAGCTGCAGACCACTTCTTTCCTCGTGCAACGTGTGTCAACTCAGTCCCAGATGCGGTAAAACAATAATCCGTGCAGGATAACGGCTTAAAAGCAAATATGGCAGCATTGTATTCCATGTGAGGGCGTATGGACTCAGGGGAACCCATGGTGGAAGGCTGCGAGATCAGTGGTCATCACGAGGGATGGAAAACAGTGCACCGACCTTCGATCCGTTTTGCTTGTGGTCTGAGACTTGCGTCTCCTCTCGTGGGGCCATCGCACGGGGTACCAGGGCCTCCCAGACACCGAGTCTCCCATGGAGAGCTCAGAGGACGCTCCCATCCAACTGGAAGCGCGGTGGCGCGCCCGGTCGGCAGTGTCCCTCGAATGAGGGCTGTGGCACGGAGGCGCCCTCGAAGTTGTCCCCCCCCCCCCCCGGCACCGAGTCTCCTTAGGGAGAGCCCACACCATGAGATCCCACGATGCCGACACGAGCTGCAACATCGCAAGACGTCGCGACCGGAGCCCCGGACCCCCTCCGTCTGCGAGCGTCCTGGGGCCCGCGGCCGGGCGAGGACGCCCTGTGGCGGAGGAGCAGCGCCGGGATCTATCCCCGGGGAGGGCGCGTCCACCCCGCGGGGAGCGCGGCGGCGCGCCCGGTCGGCAGCGCTCCTGGCCCGCCCCTCGGAGGAGGGCTGCGGCACGGCCCTGGAGCACCTCGGGCAGGACGGCTGCGTGGGCCTTTCTATCCAACGGCCTCGCGGCTTTCACACAAGATGAAGAGGACGAAAAGTGATGAAAAAGGCGACGAACAGTAACAGTGATACTCAGAAGAAGGAGGATGAGGAGAACGCTACGAAGCATAATAAGAAGAAGCAGAGCTGCTGACACCAAGTCTCTTGTCACTGCCTCGGAGACCTTCTCTTGGAATTGAAAGGCGGAGGATATGGACAGAAGTGCAGGGAGTTACCGTCTGACATTCACGCTCCGACTCAAAACCACGTTCCAGGTGGCGCACCGAAAGTCACGTTCGTTGCACGCCGCCATGCCCGCACCAAAGCCGACCATCTCGACGTTCGGCTGACGTGCCTCAGTGCCACGCCTGCTACATCGGGGTAGTGGACAACCAAGATAGGAAGAAATCTGAATGGGCAGAAATAGGAAAACCGCTTGAGACGTCCCCCAATCTCGGCGCGAGTCCGGTGTCCCCACCCCTGGCGGCTCCCCCTTTGGGTGCCCAAGCGCCACGCTTGCTGGTTCGCGGTGAGCAGTGGACCACCAGAGAAGCCTGAGCGAGTCTGAGGAAGGAAGAGCGCGTCGAAGTGAGAGGGTCTGATGGTGTATTCGCGAGAGTGCGTCTGAGGCTGCTTCCCCGAGTGGGTCTGAGTGAGTCTGAGTCTGAGGGGGTCTGGGCGAGGAAGTGATGTGGCTGATTTTGCGTTAGGGAGAGTGGGGCTGTGATGGGCCCCGTGATGGGCGTGAGTGATCTGAGTATGAGTACCTGAGTGGTATGACGGTAAACTGAGGGTGGAGGCCTGGAGGCGTCCATTTAATATTAAGGACCCCATCTCAGAATATGGGGAGTAAGGAGCAACAACCAACCATCGGGAACCAATGCAGACACCAGACTGGTGCGCCTCGACCTCGAGGTGCGCCGCGCGTGCCAGGGCATTCGCAGTACCCTTGCCAGAGCGCAATGCAATGTGAGGTGGAGGCGCATGATCAAGATTTTGCCGCTAAGTGCAGTTCGCACTCTTCTATCAGGGATAATGGGCCTGTGCGCAACAGGCAACACGCTGTAGCGCAATGTGATTGCTTGGTGGCCGCGCATGATTCAAATTCTGCCGCAAAGTGAAGGTTGGATTAGTTATTGACAGAGGTGGTTGGGGGGAAGCATGGTTCTGGGTTTGCCCCTGTTCAGGTGTCGGATGGCGTGCAGATACATCCAGAGCAGTCATCAAGTGATCAAGCCCCCACCCGGCGAATGACGGCCGTCTCGCTCACTCCGTCCCGCCCACCTACCGCATACATAGCACCCCATGTTCAGCAGGGGCAGGGGCCGCCATCGACAATCATGGGAAACCAATACAGACGCTGGCCAGGGGCGCGACGCACGCGAGGTGCGCCGCGCGTGCCAGGACCAGGGCACCCCAATCGCTCCTGCCAAACAACAATGCAGTGTGATCGCGGGGGCGAATGCGGATGATCAAGATGTTGCCGCAAATCGTACGCCGCATTGTTTTTTGCAGATATGATGGGCTTGCCTCATCGGCAGGCAATACGTCGCCCCCCTCACCCCTGCCCAACAAGATGCAAAGTTATCGCTGGGTGCCCGCGCATGATCCCGGTTTTGCCGCAGTGTGCATTTTGTATTGTTTTTGTTAACAGGGATGTTGTCTTGGCTCCAGGCTTGCGCCCAGTCGGTTGGGGGAGGTGAACCATAGCCCCCGCAGTTGCGGATAAGAGTCAGGGGGCGGCGGAGTTGTTTGCAGTCTGCGAGGATTTGGAGAATCCGCAGCAGGCAACTATTTTAATCGGGGACAGCCATCGTTGGTTCGGGCCTGTCCCTGTACAGGATTAATATTCAAGATAGTCACAAAATAGTCCGGGGACGATTTTTGAGTACTTGTAATAACTGTTTCAGACTATGTTTTGGCGTGTGTTCAGTGTTTCGCCCAAGATCCGCCTGTAGGGGGACACGCCCGACCTAAGACTATGGCGAATCACCGCCGCCCCCTGACTCTTCGGAGGTGCCTACTGTGGCCGAACGTTGTGTGGCCGGAGCTCGGCGGAGCGATGTCCAGCTGCGTGTTCCCCCCCCGCCGTTGCGGCAACCCTTCGGGGGCAACGCGAGAGGGAAAACCGAGAAGAGGAGGAAAGGGAGGAACAAGGGAGAAAAAGGGAAAGGGAGGAAAATGTGAGTGGAGAAGGAAAAAGGGAGGACGAGGAAAACAGGAAAGGGAGGAACAAGGGAGTGGAGGAGGAGCCCTCTTGGGAGCCTCGTGGGGCACTCTTATGTCAGGCGATCGCAAGCATGGATCAAGGGGGCGTGGATTAGCGACGGGTCTCTTTTCCATGGGAAGTCGCGGATTTCCGCCGCCAGCGAGGCGGCATTGGCCGCATTTTGGGGAGGGCACCTCCCCCGATCTATGGATTTGGCGACCGCGCGCCAAATCCATGGATCGCTAATCCATGGTTGCGCGCCCCTGAGAGGATGAGCCCTCTTGGGAGCCTCGTGCCCATTGGAGGCTCTCGAACCTTCTGACGGCGTTCCTGGCCCGTCTGGAACCGTCGGACGCCGTCTGGGGGGCCTCTCTGGGCCGACTTGGGGCGCTTCAGGCTCGTCTTGGAGGCCATCTCGGACATCTTGGAGGTCTCCTGGGTCGTCTTAGGGCTCTATCGGGACCGTCTTGGGGGCTTCTCGGGCCGTCATGGGGCAATCCTGGATGCTTCTACGGCGATTCTCCGTAGGCCATCCTGGGCAATCTTAGCCGTGCTGGAGGCGACTTGCCCAACGAGGGATGGATTTTGCGCAGCTCTCCATGTGGCTGGCGGTTGGGCCCAAGCCCAGTGGGAGTAGTTTTTAGAGGGCAGTAGCCCCAGGCTCCTGGCATTCCGGAGGCGGCGGATTGCGGAAAGCGCGCGTAGCGTCATGACAATGGGAAGTAAGAGGTGGTTGGACCTGGCTGGCCCAGATGACGAAACTCGCTCGAGGCGTCGCGAAGCGTCGCGACCCGTCCCAGATGACAGGAATCACGCGTGGCGTCGCGATCGGGCAGTCGGGAGAAATAATTATTCCTTGCGTGGAGCTCACCATATGTGCATCTATTCGCATGGACCCGTCCGCCGTGAATGTCTAGGCGCAAGAGCTTTCGAGTATAAACGGGCTTCAGTTGTGACGGTCTGGTCATGACTCTAATTGCGAATGAATTGGAGTGTGAATTTGCCTCAGTAGTACGAGCCCGTCTCTGCGCATGAGCCGGGGGCCTCCTGGGGCCTCCTGAAACCTACTGGGTCTTCCTGGGGCCTCCAGGAGCATCTTGGGGCCTCCTGGGGCCTCCTGGGACCTCCTAGGGAGGATTCGTGCCCCAGGAGAGGTCCAGTATATGGCAACCGACGTACATAAAACATTGCGGATTGGAAGGCCACAGGAGAAGGGCAATCTAAATGTAGGAACACACGTAAACACCAAGGACTCGTGCCCCAGGAGAGGCCCAATCTATAGGAACATAAGTAAAACATTTAGGATTGTGTACACAGGAGAAGGACAATATCTCTATACATATATATATATATACATATGTAGAAACATACGTATAGCATCCAGAAATCGTGCTCCAGGTGAGGCCCAATCTATAGGAGCGTACGTAAAACACATGGGATTGGAGCCACTCCTGTTGCCTTCTGTATGCTGGTTCCGTATTCCTACGTCCTGCGACCCGCAGCCTGCGCAGAACCCGCAGCCGAGGGCGATGAGCGGTCTCCGCCTGCAAACACGGACTGTAATGCACCCTTCCGCTCACGCCTCGGCTGCAAAGGGCAAAGGAGCCCTGCGAACAGCATAGCCCTGCGCAGGATCTGCAGCCGGCACTGAGCGATGGCCGCAGACATGATGTAAGCTATAAGCTCTTACAGTGCACTCTGACTGTTTGTGGCCAGAAAGGGGGAGCGAGCCAGGAGACAAAGGAAGGGAACAGGGGGGGGCGATGAGGGAAATGACCGCGGCGCACAACGCGCGGCGAAACCTCACTGGGCGAGGGTGCGGCCGCGGGGTGAGAGCCACCCGGCCCCGCCGTTAGGCGCGCGCGCCCGCGCCTTAAAACGAGGACAGGGGGAGGGCGGGGAGGAGGAAGGAGGAGGAGGAGTTGCCTTCTGAGGCCTCTTGCTCCTGGGACCTCTCGGGGCCTCCTGTTGCCTTCCGAGGCCTCCTGGCGCTTCCTGCGGCCTGCTGGGGCATCTTGTGGCTTCCTGATGCCTCCTGGAGCTTCCTGGGGCCTCTGGAGCCTCTTGGGACATCCTGTGGCCTCTTGAGTCTTTCTGTGGCCTCATGATGCCTCCTGGGACCTCATGTGGTCTCCTGGGGCCTCCTGGAGCCTGTTGGAGCCTCCTGAGGAGAATATGTGCCCACGAGTCTGGCCACCAAAACAGGCAAACCAATCGAGACACCCTCAACATCTGGCCCACCTGGGGGGTGAAAATGAGCGCCTCGCTCGAGACATCCTCCAACTCTGCTCCAACAGAAACAGGCAAACCGCTTGCGACATCCCCACAAAACGGCCGCGAACAGGACCGTGCAACACCCCTCGGCGGCTCCCCTTAGGGGGGTGAACATGAGCGCCTCGCTCGAGACATCCTCCAAATCTGTTCCGAAAGCGAAGGGTGCTGAGACAGAGCACAGGCAAACCTTTTGGGACATCCCCACAAAACGGCCGCGAACAGGACCGTGCAACACCCCTCGGCGGCTCCCCTTAGGGGGGCGAACATGAGCGCCTCGCTCGAGACATCCTCCAAATCTGTTCCGAAAGCGAAGGGTGCTGAGACAGAGCACAGGCAAACCTTTTGAGACATCCCCACAAAACGGCCGCGAACAGGACCGTGCAACACCCCTCGGCGGCTCCCCTTAGGGGGGCGAACATGAGCGCCTCGCTCGAGACATCCTCCAAATCTGTTCCGAAAGCGAAGGGTGCTGAGACAGAACACAGGCAAACCTTTTGAGACATCCCCACAAAACGGCCGCGAACGGGACCGTGCAACACCCCTCGGCGGCTGCCCTTGGGGGTGCTGAAACCAGCGCCCCGTCTGACATATCCTTACAATCTGCTGTGTGTTGAGCAAGTCAGACAATGAGAAGGTATGAGTATGAGTAAGTCTGGGTATGAGTGAGTCTCAGCATGAGTAAGTCTGGGTATGAGTAGGTCTGAGTATGAGTAGGTCTCAGTATGAGTAAGTTGATATGCTCAGGTTTGAGTATGAGTAAGTCTGTGTATGAGTAAGTATGTGTATGAGTAAGTCTAGGTATCAGGAGGAGGAGGAGGAGGAGGCGTCCAAGTAACAATTACTCGACGCGGGGCTCCCCCATATGTGCATCTCATTCTCTTGGTACGTCTTTCTATTCATATCTGTAAATGAGCGCCTGTGTGCGAGGGCGAACCGCTCGCTCGAGACATTCCCACAGTCTGCAAGCATGAGTGCGACCAATAGCACATCTGAGAGCGACTGATTCTGAGTGTGAGTTAATCGGGGTGCGATTGAGCCTGGGTTTGAGTGGGTATGCGTGTGAGTAAATATGAGCGCGAGTGCGTCTGTGTGCGAGTGGGTCTAGTATGGACGAATCTGAGTGTGAGCCAGTCTGTGATTGAGCGGATCGTAGCATGATGAGTCTGAGCATGAGTGAGTCTGGGCTTGAGTGGGTCTGAGTGTGAGAAAAAGTGTGTGTTAATGAATCTGAGTGCGAGTGAGCCGAGTGTGATGGGGTATGGATGTGAGGCAGACTGAGTGTGAGCCAGTCTGCGTTTGAGCGGACCGAAGGATGAGGAGTCTGAGCAGGAGCGAGTCTGAGTATGAGTGGTTCTGAGCGTGAGTCTGAGCGTGAGTAAGTTTAAGTATGGATATGAGCGAGTCTAAGTGCGAGTGAGCCTGCGTGTGACTGAGTCTGAGTATGAGTGAGTATGCATGCAGAAAAGTGAAGGAGAGCGGAGAGCGAAGGAGAGTGAGGCGGAAGCGTTTGAGTAAAACCTAAAGCCTTGGAACATCGAACCTCGATCGTCTGGCCCTGGCTACTCGAGTTGCCCACGTCCTCCTCCTCCTCCTCCTCCTCCTCCTCCTCCTCATCATCATCATCATCATCATCATCATCATCATCATCATCATCATCCCCTTCCTGCTTCTGCTCCTACCGTGTTCATGCTGTCCTCCTTCTCCTCCTCCTCTCCTCTCCTTCCTCCTCCTCGCGTCCTCTCTTCTCCTCCTCCTCCTCCCTCCTTCCTCCTCCTCCTCCTCCTCCTCCTCCTCCTCCTCCTCCTCCTCCTCCTCCTCCTTGGGAGTGCTGAAACCAGCAAATCGCCTGAGACATCCTCCCAAAACTGCTCCGAAAACGACAGATGCCCAGCATCATAACGGCCAAACCGCCTGAGACATCCCCGCAAACTGGGCGCGAACGTCCTCCAAATCTGCTCCGAAAGCGAAACATGTTGGAAGAGAAAATGGCCAAACCGCCTGAGACATCCCCACAACATCCCGCGAAAGGGGCCGAGTGCAACACCCCCCCGCCGTCCCCCTTAGAGTGCTGTAACCAGCGAATCGCCTGAGACATCCTCCACATCTGCTCCGAAAGCGAAACATGTTGGAAGAGAAAATGGCCAACCGCCTGAGACATCCCCACAAAATCCAGCGAAAGGGGCCGAGTGAAATACCCCCCCGCCGCTCCCCTTCGAGTGCTGAAACCAGCGAATGGCCTGAGACATCCTCCACATCTGCTCCGAAAGCGAAACATGTTGGAAGAGAAAATGGCCAAACCGCCTGAGACTTCCCCACAACATCCCGCGAAAGGGGCCGAGTGCAACACCCCCCCGCCGCCCCCCTTCGAGTGCTGAAACCAGCGAATCGCCTGAGACATCCTCCAGATCTGCTCCGAAAGCGAAACATGTTGGAAGAGAAAATGGCCAAACCGCTTGAGACATCCCCACAACATCCCGCGAAAGGGGCCGAGTGCAACACCCCCCCGCCGCCCCCCTTAGAGTGCTGAAACCAGCGAATGGCCTGAGACATCCTCCAGATCTGCTCCGAAAGCGAAACATGTTGGAAGAGAAAATGGCCAAACCGCCAGAGACATCCCCACAAAATCCAGCGAAAGGGGCCGAGTGCAACACCCCCCCGCCGCTCCCCTTAGGAGTGCTGAAACCAGCGAATCGCCTGAAACATCTTCAACATCAGTGTGTGTGTGTCATCCGATGAGTGGACCTGAGTGAGTGTAGTGAACGTATGAATACAAGTACGAGTGAGTCTGAGTGATGAGAGAGTCTGAGTGATGAGTGAGTCGGACAGATGAGTCTGAGTCATGCCTGAGTCCGAGTGATGAGTGAGTCTGAGTGATGAGTGAGTCTGAGTGATGAGTGGGTCTGAGTGATGAGTAAGTCTGAGTGATGAGTGAGTCTGAGTGATGAGTGAGTCTGAGTGATGAGTGAGTCTGAGTGGGTCTGAGTGAGAGGAGTGGTGTGTTCTCGTCTGTGTTCTCCTCCGGCGCGGTCCGCCAATAACAAGAACCCCATATTTAGGATATGGGGAACAATAGCCCCATCTTAGGATCTGGGGAACAAGGGGGAGTGTGAGGGGGTTTGGCCTCGGCGGCCCCAGGTGACGAAAAGCGCGCGTAGCGTCTAATAGCCCCAATGTTCAAGACAGCCCAACATGGCCCCAGGACGACCCAAGAGGGCTTCACGACGGCCGAAAAGAGCCCGAAGATGACCCCCGGGAAGGCCCATACATGCAATTTTCGTGGGTTATCTCTGATTTTCGCAAGGCTGCGTGCTAGATGCTTGTATGTCGTAGCAGCAGGGCTTCAAGACACTAAGCCAGTGACCTCGCGCCCTTACAAAGTGCACGCGCTTTCTGTCCCAGTGCCGAGCAGGTAACGAAAAGCGCGAGGTACTAGTGATGACGTTCTGGTGGGGCGAAGCCCTCTAGGAAGGGGCCCGGGGGAGTGGCGAGGTGCTGGAGGGTCGGATGACGGAAAGCGCGCGTTAGCGTGCGGTCCGTTAGTCGGAAGAAATTGGACTTGGGGGAGTTGGAGGGGTTTGGCATCGGGGGGCCCCAGAGCTAATTGCCCTCCCGCCTCGTTTATTATCGAGTAGGACGGCCTTCGGGGCTTAAAAACAACGTTTCGCTCGAGGCATCATCGGAGAACTCTTCTTGGGCGCTTCTTGGGCCGTCTTAGGCGCCTAAGACAGCCCAAGAAGCGCCCAAGACGGCGCCCAAGACGGCCCTAGACGGCCCAAGAAGACGGCCCAAGAGCGCTCCAAGACAGCCCAAGACCGCCCAAGGCGGCCCCAAGACGTCCCAAGAGGCCTCCACGACGCCCCAGGAGACGCCCACGAGGCGTCCCAAGAGGGCTCCAAGAGCCCAAAATCATTTCTGAGGGAAAACGTGCATTTTTAGCATATACGGCTTTTCGCTTTTCATGGCGATGAAGACGGTCCAACAGGCCCCCAAGACCGCCCCAAGTTGGCCCAAGATGTTGCCAAGAGGCACCCACAATAGCCCAAGAGGGCGCCAAGACGGGCCAAGAGGCGTCCAAGACTGTCCAAGAGGCCCCCAAGAGCGCCCCAAGAAGGCCCAAGGGGCACCCAAGAGGGCCCCAAAACGGCACAAGAGGGCGCCAAGACGGCCCAAGAGGCGCCAAGACGGCCCCAGGACGGCCCCAAGAAGGCCCCAAGAGGCCCCCAAGAGAGCCCAAAGACTGCCAATGGCAGCCTAGTCCCTTCACCCCCGCAGCCCAGAAGCTCCCAGGAGGCCCCAAGAGGCCCCCGAAAAGGCTCAAAAGGTCTCCAAGAGGCACCCAAGAGGCTCCCCAAGAGCCCCCCAAGAGGCCCAAAATACTCCCAAAGGCTCTTAGCACCGCGGCTCCCAAGAGCCAGCGGTGACGTAATCGAGCTGATAAAACCAAAGCTCCCAACAGAGAGCTGCGGCGTAATAAGTTCTTGACGCCAGGGCACAGGGACGGGCGGCAACGCGTGGACAACGAGCGGTCCACGCAAGGAAAACGCGGGGTTCTGGAAAGCTGGCAGCCCAAACGCGGAAAACGCAACGCGACCCGACCGCCCCCTCCAAAACAAGAAACGCGCTCAAAGAAAGCTCCGCGACTCTTCGAGGCTGAGATAGGACACGAGCGAGGGGAAGGGAGTCAATGAGAGGTGTAAGAGCGATCCCGTGCGCTCTGAAAGTAAGTGCGTTTTCCGTCCCCGTGCCAAGCAGGTCTAATGGCCCCCACCCAAGACGGCTCCCGGGGGCCCAAGGCCGTCCAAACGGCGCCCAAGAGGCCCCCAGGACGACCCAAGAGGAGTACAAGAGGGCTCCAAGACGGCCCAACGCGCCCCAAGAAAACACAGGACCGCCTAAGAGCGTTCAAAGATGGTTTCCGATGGCCTCAAGACGGCCCAGGAGGGCCCCAAGAAGGTCCAAGAGGCTTCCAAGAGAACCCCCAAGAGGGCCTGAGGAGGCCCAACAAGAAAATGTGTGGTCGATTCCCTCCTTTTCGGGCCAAGAACGGCCCAGGGCGGCCCAAGAGGCCCCAAGGATGGCCCCAAGACTACCCCAGAGACCCCAAGAGGGCGCCAAGACAGCCCAAGAGGACCCCAAGACGGAACAAGAGGGCTCGAAGACGGCCCCAAGAGAGCCCCAAGAGGGCCCCAAGAGAACCCCAAGAGGGCCCAAAGAGACTCCCACGAGGGTCCCGAGAGGCCCCCAAGAGAGCCCCAAAACAGCCAAAGGCCTCCACGACGCCCCAAGCAGCCCAAAAGGGCCCCCAACCCTCCTCCTCGTCCTCATCCTCGTCCTCGTCCTGCTCCCTGCCTCATCCTGAAGCTTCCTGCCTCCTCCTGGCGCCTCCTGGTGCTTCCCTTTGCCTCCTGGAGCCTCTAGAGGCTCCTGGTGCCTGGCCTCCTTCTCCTCATGTCCCGGCCTTCTCCTCCTGCCTCCTGCCTCCTCCTGGACACCTTTGTGGTGCAAAAACTGCAAGGGAGTCTCAGGCTAGGGCGCCTTCCATGAGGTGCGGGCCCTCTCTGGCCAGGGCCTTTCGGAGCAGATTGTGAGGAAGTGTCGCGCCTGAGCGTTGTTGAATTGTCACTACTATTGTTGATCCCCCTCCGGTGACCATTATATTTTTTCAATTTCAGGGCGTCCCGCAGGACTCGCACCCTGTTTTTGATCAGTGCAAGTCGCAGGGCTCAAATTATGTTGTTGGCTCCCGGTTTACAACAACAGCGGCTCCCGCCTGAGACTTCCTCACAATTCATTCCCAAATCGCGCTCTCGCGCGGGATGTTTTCACAATTTGTATACGAATCGCGCTCTCGCGTGGGACTTCCTCCCAGTTTTTGTTGGACGATGCGCCCTCGGCTCTCAGGATTCACGCTCTCGCTTTAACTTTGCACGATTTTCTCAAGAATCGCGCTATCGCTCAAAACTTCCTCGCGATTCATGCAGGCCCACGCTTCAGCAACCCGCCTGCTCGACCTGGTCGCCAGGGCCCGCCTTCAGACCTGCCACCTATGGGTCTGCCCACCCGATCTGCCCGTCTGGTCCTACCACTTGATGTCTGCTCTTTGCCCCCCTCCTGCTAATTTCTCTCGTGCTCCATTCTTCTCCCTCCCCCTTCCACCCGTCCTCTCTTCCTTTGTTCTAGGGGCTGCGCTAAATACACGTGGCAGGTAAGGAAGATATGTCCCAAAGGCGGTACGATCGAAGATGACGAGGGCTGGTGCCAAGGGTTTGGGATGTACGTATTTATTGGCACGTGAGCAGATAGGAGCGAACAGTCTTAAACTGATTGTTGTTGAACTTTCATTTCTGAAGAATAATTATTGCTGATCCCCCCTCACCGGTGCACACTGTTTTTTCTCCAAAGTGTGCCCGTCAACGCTCGCACCCTGTTCTTTGACAAGGGGAAGTCTTGATGCTTAAACTGCGCCCCTGGCTCCCGGGTTACAACAACAACGGCTCCCGCTTAAGAAGACTTCCTCACAATTTAGCCAGGACCCCGGCTCCCGCCCGAGACTTCCTCACATTTTGTTCAGAAATCCCGATCTCGCTTGGGACTTCTTCACAATTTATCAAGGAATCACTCTCCCGGCGCTCTGGAGTCGCGCTCTCGCTGGAGACTTGCTTGCAATTTACTGAAGAACAGCGCCCTTGCGTTGGAATTTCCTGCAATTTACTCAAGCGCCGCGCTCCCAACACCCAGGCACCCAGGAGTCGCGCCCGTTGTGACCCCATGTGCATGCCGTTCGTGGCCCCGCTGTCGCCTCTTGTGGCCCCCTCACTGTCCTACATGGCCCAGTTGCTACCCTCAGTGGCCCCATCGTTGCCTTTTGTGGCCCCGCATTATCTGTCCTTCGTGGCCCCCGCTCGTTCGCGCTCTTCGTGGCCCCATACGGATTACCTTCGTGTCCCCGCTGTCGCCCTTCGTGGCCTACTTCGTGTCCTTCGTGGCCCTGTTGTCGTTCTCTCTCGCTTTCGCTCGTCGTCGCCGTCGTCGCCGTCGTCGTCGACGTCGTTGTCGTCGTCGTAGTCGGTCCCCTGGTCGTCCCTCTTGGGGTCGAGTCGACAGTCCAAGGCCGCCCCGCCGATCAGCGCTGCCGCTGGCCAGGCCGACGGTCCGCGGCCGCCCCGCCCCTTGCCGGGGCCCGGCCTGCAGGGAAGAAAGGTATACCCCCCCAAAAAGGTTCGATCGAAGACGAAGGGGGCGGGTATCGAGGGTTTGGGAAATAGGCGTTATTGGACACTCGAGCAGATGAGTGCGAACAGTCTTACAACGATTGTTGTTGTTGTTGAACTCTCACTGCTGAAGAATAATTTATGTTGATCCCCCCCTTCCGGTGCACATTGTTTTTTCGATTGAAGTGGCTCTCCTTGGGCTCGCACGCGTTCCCTACCTAGGCTCTGCCTAGAAGGGCTCTTACTTTATAAGCTTAAAGGGCCGGGCGGTGTTCCTCTCCCCGGGCGGTTCCCCCGGCATCCGCCCCGCGTTTCCCCCAGTCCCCTGGGAGCTTTATGTTTTACTTTAGTTTTAGGTTTAGCTTTGGCTTTAGCTCAGCTTTAGCTGAGCTGTACCTTAGCTGTACCTTAGCTTTAGCTTAGCTTTTGCTTAGCTTTAGAATAGCTAGCTTCAGCTTAGCATTACCTTAGCTTTACCTTAGTTTTACCTTAGCTTTACCTTAGCCTTGCCTTAGCTTCACCTTAGCGTTGCCTTAACTTTAGTTGTAGCGTCACTTAAGCTTAGCTTCAGCTTAGCTTAGCTTAGCCTTAGCTCAGCTTTAGCTTAGCTTTAGCTTAGCTTTCGCTTAGCTTAGCTTCAGTGTAGCTTCAGTGTAGCTTCAGCTTAGCTTTAGCCTAGCTTTAGCTCAGCTGTAGCTCAGCTGCACCTCAGCTTTAGCTCAGCTTTAGCTTAGCTGCAGCTTCGCTGTAGCTTAGCTTCAGCTTAGCTTTAGCTTAGCTTTAGTACAGTCAATACTAATGCTGCTTTCCTAGGGGCTCCAACTCCTAGGTAGGGTCGCACTGGGATATTTGTCAGGGAGAGTCTTGAGGGTCAAACTGTGTCGTTGACCCCCGGTTTACAACAACAACAACAACAACAACAACGGCTCCCGCCTGAGACTTCCTAGCGATTTAGCCAGGACCCCCGCTCCCGCCCGAGATTTCCCTGCGTTTTATTCAGGAATCGCGCTCTCGGTTTGGATTTTCTTAGAATTTATTTTCCCGGCGCTCTGGAGTCGCGCTCTCGCTGGAGACTTGCTTGCAATTTACCGAAGAATAACCCTTGCGTTGGGAATTCCAGCAATTTACCCAAGCGCCGCGCTCCCGACACCCAGGCACCCCTGAGTCGCGCTCACGTAGGACTCCCCCACAGATTACACAGGAATCGGGCTCTCGCTGCCCTTCGTGGCCCCCTCGCTGCCCTTCGTGGCCCCCTCGCTTTGTTTCGTGGCCCCGTTGCAGCCCTTCGTGGCCCCCTCGCTGCCCTTCGCGGCCCCGTTGCAGCGCCTCGTGGCCTCCTGGCTGCCCTTCGTGGCCCCGTTGCAGTCATTCGTTGCCCCCCGCTTTGTTTCGTGGCCCCGTTGCAGCCATTCGTGGCCCCCTCGCTGCCCTTCGTGACACCGTCGCAGCCCTTCGTGGTCCCGTTGCAGCCCTTCGTGGCCCCCTCGCTGCCCTTTGTGGCCCCGTTGCATCCCTTCGTGGCCCCCTCGCTGCCCTTCGTGGCCCCGTATATGTATGCCCTTCGTGGCCCCCGCTCGTTCGCGCCCGTGGTGGCCCCATATGCATTTGTCCTACGTGCCCCAGTTGCTACCCTCAGTGGTCCCATCGTTGTCTTCTGTGGCCCCGCATTATCTGCCCTTCGTGTCCCCCGCTCGTTCGCGCTCTTCGTGGCCCCATACGCATTCCCTTCGTGTCCCCGCTGTTGCCCTTCGTGGCCTACTTCGTGTCCTTGTGGCCCTGTTGTCGTTCTCTTTCGCTCCCGCTTTCGCTCGCCGTCGCCGTCGTCGTCGTCGTCGTCGTCGTCGGTCCCCTGTCCGTCCCTCTTGGGGTCGGGTCAACGGTCCGCGGCCGCTCCGCCGATCAGCGCTGCAGCTGGCCAGGCCGACGGTCCGCGGCCGCCCCGCCCCTTGCCGGGACCCGGCCTGCAGGGAAGAATGGTCCACCCCCCAGGAAAGGTTCGATCGAAGACGAAGGGGGCGGGGATCAAGGGTTTGGGAAATAGACGTTATTGGACACTCGAGCAGATAAGGGCGAACATTCTTAAACTGATTGTTGTTGTTGGTGTTGTTGGGGGCCGGCTTGGGCGCAACGTCGAAACGCTGGAGCGTGATCCTCAAGCTCCCCCCCCCAAAAAAAGCAGGTGGCGCAGAGGCGGGGGGACCATGATGGAAACAGGGGGTCCAACAACAGTAGTTGTTCCGTCGCGAAAATTTCAAAACGAAGACAAACAACAATAATAATCTGCACCTCGGAGGCCCACTCCAGGCACGCTCCCAAGCTCGGCTCCCCCATTCTGAATCACTTATGAACCCCTTCCCGAATAAGAACTGGGAGATAGGACGCGCTCCAAACCAGCTCGGTCCAGCGGGCTCGTGGGACTTCCCTCCCGAGCGAGCCGCCGAGTATCCAGTCCATCGTCTTTATCTGTCCCTTCCCCCTTCCATCCTCAAACATGTTGCGGGGGTCTCCTCGAAAGGAGGCTGGAGGATATACAGCAGGATGAAGGAGATTACCAAGAACATCACTGGTTTCCTAGATCCGTTGCAAAAGTTCGTGGACGAACGCGGTCGCGTGCACAGCTCGCTGAACATTATGACGACCACGGGTCGGCTGGCATCTAGCCGCCCGAACATGCAGCAGCTCCCAGGGCCAGGCAAGGACACCTACGGGGTGCGCGAGGCGGTGAGGTGCGCCGACGACCGCAGGTTCATAGTCGCCGACTACGGGCAGCTCGACTTGAGGGTCTTGGCGCACATGACGGGTTGCGGAGATTTGATCAAGGCTCCCGAGACCCCATTTGAGAGTGATTCTTGTTACCCTCTGGGCCACATGTCGCGTTATGCCCCCTACCCTCCCTTCCCCCCATAACGTAGACCTTTCCCCCCATCAATGCGTATGCGTCCCCGACACTGCTTCAGTACGTCCGGCACCACAGTCGGGGGGGGGGGGGGGGGGGGGGGGGGGGGGGGGGCCGCTACGTTATGCCCTCTCCCGTCCCCCCCTCCCCCCCGTAACGGCCGCCATGGCGGAGAATGAAGGCAAGTGCGCGCCATGTCGTAGCAGCATGGCTTCAGAGCGTCGGGTGGATGTGCGGGAGCCTCGAGGCCTACCGTGGCGTTGTATGGTCCTTAAGGTTGATGACATTAAGTCGGGCATGTGCCTCTACAGAAAGAGTATTCAAAAATAGTCAAAAATATTCAGGGGGCGATTTTCTTACTTTTTGAGTTTGGATATGGTTTGATTATTTTTGATGTTTCTTCCAAAATCCGCCTGTAGGAGGACATGCCCGACCTAAGGGTACCATTGAGTGGGCTGAGTGTCGGCGGAGATGGTGCCAGAAGCAAGCCGGATGCTCGGCTACTCTCGTTGCGTTGCTCAGACCATTTCTGAAACCGTTCATCGTTACAAGAAATGTTGTTCGCGTAAGCTCCCGCAAGTTGTCATTTAAGTTCCAAGTGTGTCCGTCCATATCTTCACTCGGGCCACGGGGCTGGCATTGCGAACGACGCGGCCGCATCCCCAAGACGCAGCACCCGTCGCAACGCGCGGTTGCAGCAAATTGCACACACCGAGGACCCTTGTGCCAACCACCTGAAGCCCTGGCCCCCGCGCATGCTCACTACACGTATCAGCGCCATGTAGGAAAACCGTGCCAGAACAGTTTCGGTACGGTTTTGTTTGCCTCACGTTTCGCGCTCGCAGACGCACGAGCGCACGCGACAGCGCCGCCCGTAAGCAGCCCTGGGCAGTCTGCACCAGGCGCAGGCATAAGCACCCCTCCCCTCCCCTCCCCTATAGAGTAGATCTTGGCCGTTTTTGGCGCTGTTGCGAGCAGGTGGAGTTTCCCCATAGGACGCACTTTTGCAAGCAGTCGCATTCAGCAGAGGTCTGGAGCCAGTCCCCCCCCTCCTCTCCCCCCTTTCCGCCCAATGTCGAAATGCCGAACCAGAAAACGCTCACCAGTGAGATTCGTAACGTGTTACTGGTTGGTGGTAGTAGTGCGCACTCCTGCCCAACATGCGTCTTCCGTTTTGTGCCGTCAGGCTGGGGATGGGCGCGGCGTGATTGGTGTGGCAGCGGCGTTGCGGAACACTACGCGGATCAGTGCAGCTGCTTTTGGCACAGTGCGTGATGTGTTCGGGTGGGTCCCATAAGTGATCCTTGTGCTTGAGGCGTTCGTGGCGCCCCGGGCTGCGATTCTCTTTGCCTCCTAGATCGGGTCCGAGTAGATGGGGTCGGAGGATCGTGCTGCATCGCCAATGCATCGGCGATGCGGCTCGATGCGGAACCCGATTCTCGCCATGCTGACGGCGCCGATGCATCGGGGATGCCTCTAGACTCTGGGCCGCCCTCGCGGTGCAGCTATCGACCTGAAGGCGCCCAGTCCGCCTATGTTTGTGCGCGGGTGGCTTTGCGCCAACGGTTGGAACCCCGATGCGCCGGTGACAAATTACCTTGCGACGTGCCCAACCCATCGGCATCAAAGGGAAGCAGAAGGTGTCCCGACAGTAGAGCGACAGCAGCACTGCAAGCCGAGAGGGATGACGACGACGACGTCCGCAACGACAACGTCCGTGACGTCTCGGGAGCCTTGGTGTCACCGCCGAAATATAGGGCGACGAGATCTATGCATATCCACTGATCCTGGCCAGGCCAATCCTGGGCCCAGGAGCGGTGTATACGCCCTCCTGGCCTGGCCAGGGAGGCATATACACAGCTCCTGGGCCCAGGATGGGCCTGGCCAGGAGCAGTGGATATGTATAGATCTCGTCGCCCTAAAATATGCCCCCGTTGATTTGTTTTTCGAGGTTCGCTCGGGCCCACCGCATGCGCATCTGCGACGGCCAGCTGGGAGCGCATCTGCCGAGGGCGCGGCTGCCGCACGGGCTCCTCCTCCGAATTCAGTACTTTCAGGAGGGAAAAAAACACACAGACACAATTCATCGTCGAGTCCCAGGAAAATATGGGAAAATATGGGAATTGGGGGGGAAGACAAAAACCCAGAAAATATGAGAACATATGGGGACTATTTTTATTTGTGTGTATTTATTTGTGTGTCCTAATTTCCCTTTATACTTAGTCGACCGCGTGCGACAGAATCACAGCCATCCATATCAGGCAATTGCCATAGGAAACGTCCCTAACACGACTCACTCCGCCAACAAAACACTCAGAATCGAACACGTAACTGAATAGGTTTGTTTTACGCGACTGGTAAGCAAACGTAGACATATTCATACACACTGACGAACAAATCGAGCCCTTACCATTGGAAGACAAGCCTGCCAGGGGAGCAGACGTCGCCACAACATCTGCATCTAACCCGCCAACGTGGAAAATGATGGTGCGATCGCGACGCCCTTCAGGGCACAGATTACAACCTTGCTCGCACTAGGGAATGTTGATGGGAGCACCCACGTAAATACGAGCCCCGATGCGCACCACTGCCGCTGAACTCAACGGGGCGCATGTTTTTTGTTATTGTTGAAACTGTGTGATAGTGGCGCCCTCCGAGGTACAGACGAGCAATGCCAACATCGAGTCAAAATCCGAAACACTAATGAGATGCCGATGCATTTCGAGACACACATACGAACATTTTGAACACCGCGCCGGGCGGCTCGATTCAGAAAGTAAGCTGGGAAATTGGGGATGGAGGCGAGTTCCGACGGAGATAGACCGACGAGTGGCAATGAACAGGGAGCGCTTTTTTAAATACATGCGATAAAGACGCCTCCCGAAAAACAGACGACACACAGGCGACCGGCTCGCCCCGCACTACATGTTGGGAAACACAGCAGATCCGAAAGACAAATTTCGTCTAACATTTTTTTCACGGTGGTAGTTCAGTCTGGGTGGAAGTGGCCCTCCACCGACGAAGAAATGCAAGGACACTTGCGTAACAAATGAGCCGTGCATGTGAGGGAGACAGTAGGTCCGAAGGACAATTGCGTCTCGCAGTCTTCCAGGTGGATACTTCGGCCTGGGTGGATTCGGTCTCTCTCCGACGCAAATGCGCGCAGCGTCAAAAGCTTGGCCTGACCCGACACGACGAAGCGAAGTCGATTGCAGGTCCGAAGGATAGTTGTGTGAAACAATGCGTTGGGTATGTGGAAGAAACAGCAAGTACGAAGGACAATTGTGTCTAACAATCCTCTAAGCTCAGGATGGCGATGTATCTTGGGGGTCTGCGTGTGGCCCCGCTGTGTCCCCGCCCCCAGCAACCTTCAAAAGTGGCGACCGCTTCGCACTGCGCAGCCCCCCGCGGGATGGCGACGTCTTTTTTGTTGGATGAGCGTGGGACCCCATTGTGTTGCTCACCTAGCAGCCCTTGAAAGTGCGACAGATTCATATTTCGCAGCCCTTCAGGGATGGCGAGGTCTTTTTGGGGCATGCGTGGGGCCTCACTGAGCTGCCCCCCCAGCAGCCCTCGAAAATGGCGGCAGCTTCGCACTTTGCAACCCACAAGATGTTCGAGGTCTTCGTTAGGTTTGCGTGGGGCCCCATTGTGTTGATTCCCCCAGCAGCCCTCCAAAGTGGCGACTGCGTCACACTTCGCAGCGCTCACAGGGATGGCGAGGTTTTTTGTTGGGTCTGCATGGGACCCCGCTGTGCTGGCCTCACCCCAGCAGCCCTCGAAGGTGGCGGCCGTTTCGCATTACGCAGCACCCCCAGGGATGGCGAGGTTGTGTGGGGGGTCTGCGTCGGACTCCACTGTGCTGCCACCCCCCAATATCTTTCGAAAGTGGCGACACCTTCACACTTCGCAGACCCCCCCAGGGATGGCGAGGTCTTGATTTGTGTTTGCCTTGGACCACTGTGCTCCTCCCCAGCAGCCCTTAGAAGTGGCGACGGCGTCACACTTCGCGAGTCCTCCTGGGATCCTGCACTGTGCTGCCCCCCTCAGCAGCCTTTAAATGTGGCCACAGTTTCGGACGACGGCAGGGCAGGGATTCTGTAGCAAACAGGCACGAGTAACCGAGCGACGGACCAGAGAAGGAGGGAGAGGGGAGGCGAGAAAAAGAGGAGGAGGAGGAGGAGGAGGAGGAGGAGGAGATGCAGAACCAGGTGGAGACCCCACAGCTTTATTCAAATCGAAACCTAACTAGAGTAGAGCTGGGAAAGCAGGGGGCACGAGGTCCACGCCGCCACCGCTCATACGCCGCTGCCGATCCTGAGATCCGCGCGCACCTTGAGTGCGGACGAGGGGGGAGGAGGAGGAGGAGGAGGAGGAGGAGGAGGAGGAGGAGGAGTAGGAGGAGGAGGAGGAGGAGGAGGACAAGCTAGGTGCGCTCGCGTCATATCTGACATCCTTCCCCTCCCTCCCATCCCTTACCATGGCGCAGATCCCCTCTCTACTCGCACAGTCGGATGTCGAGCAGGGCAATGATCCCGAAAGGGTACGCGATGCATTGTAGAGCACGGCGTGGCATGGCGTAGAAGAGCACCGCGAAGCGTAGTATCAACCTAGCATTGCATTGCATGCCGTGGCATGGCACGGGAAATGACGCCAGCGCTGCAGCGGGAGCACGAGTCGAAACGAGCGGAAGCGCGGAAATGAGGCCAGCGCTGCAGCGGGAGCACGATTCGGAACGAGCGGAAGCACGCCGGAATCGGCCCGGGAGGCTTCCCGGGCGCCAGAAGCAGGAATTCAGCATTTTCAAAAGAAAAATGTGTATTGGAATGGCCTTTTTTCGGCGCCGCCTCGGAACTCGATTTTGCGGCGCCGGCCAGAACCGGCTCCGGACCCGGCCCGGGCGCCGGCCCGGGCGCCGGCTCGGGCGTCCAGCCCGGGCGCCGGCTCCGGCGCCGGCTCGGGCGCCGGCCCGGGCGTCGGAATCGGCCCGGGAGGCCTCCCAGGCGCCGGAAGCAATAATTCTGCATTTTCAAAAGCAAAATTAATGTGTATTAGAATGGCCTTTTTTCGGCGCCGCCTCGGAACTCGATTTTCTGGCGACGGCCGGAACCGGCTCCGGACCCGGCCGGAGCGCCGGCCCGGGCGCCGGCTCGGGCGTGCAGCCCGGGCGCCGGCGGAAATGATGCCAGCGCTGCAGCGGGAGCACGATTCGGAACGAGCGGGGCCCGAAAATGAGGCCGACGCTTCAGCGAGAGCAGCATTTCGGAAAAATGCAAGCGAAAACCCAACTCCGGGGAAGCCTGTGTGCAAAAAACAATACGCGGGGGGGGGGGTCGAATACTCCCAAGCCGTCATCAGGGGAAGAGGGAGAGTAGTATTCACATCGAGTAATTGTGGAGGAGGAGGAGGAGGAGGAGGAGGAGGAGGAGGAGGAGGAGGAGGAGGAGGAGGAGGAGGAGGAGGGGGAGGGGAGAAGGATGAGGAGGAGGAGGAGGAGGAGGAGGAGGAGGCGGAGGCGGAGGCGGAGGCAGAGGCAGAGGCAGCGGAGGAGGCGGAGGAGGAGGATCAGGAGGACGGGCAGGGGGAGGGGGGGGCGAAAGGAGAAGGAGGAGGAGGAGGAGGAGAAAGAGGAGGGAGGAGGAGGAGGAGGAGGAAGACAAGTGTAAATCCAAGAGCCATCAACGATGTTGGAGTTAACACTCCCGCCTAGCTGCCTTTTCATGGGCCCCAGCAGCGGTTCATTTCCACTGACGGAACTGCCCCGTTGGAAGACAACCAGTTGAAAATCCTGGAGCATGCCAAAATATTGTTCTCGGGGTTTCAACGCCGCGGACCCTTCTGACGGCTGCGTCTTGACGATCCGGAATCGCACCAGAACGCCATTGCTCGGACTTCAACACAGCGAATCAACAGAACAGTTGCACCCGCGTAATCCTGAATCCATCCAAAGCGCCATTTTCTGTTACGTTGATCGTGTGAATCCGTGAAACCCTTGCAATTGTTTAAGACGATTGTGCGCGGCACTAAGGCGAGAGCCACATGTTGAAAATGAGCCGCCCTCAATCCTTGAAGCTCTCGCAAATATTTAATGAAACGCATGCGCGCGGCGCTAAGGCGAGAGCCACATGTTGAAAAGGAGCCGCCCTCAATCCGTGAAACTCTCGCATTGTTGCATAAACGAATGTGCGCGGCGCTGAGGCGAGAGCCACATTTTGAAAACCACCCGCCCTCACATCCGTGAAACATCGTGATGTTTTGTTTAAACGAATGTGCGCGGCGCTAAAGCGAGAGCCACATGTTGAAAATCACTCGCTCTCAATCCGTGAAACTCTTGTAACTTGTTTAGACGAATGTGCGCGGCGCTAAAGCGAGAGCCACATTATGAAAACGACCCGCCCTCCATATGTGAAGCTGTTGTCACCTTTTGAGCTTCATCATATTCATAAGTGGTGAGGAAATCTCAGGCGGAACGCCTGGCCCCCCCCCTACCAATTGACCTCGGGGTGAACAGGGAGTAGTTATGTATAAGGAAAACGAATGAAGGAGGAGGAGGAGGAAGAGAAGGAGGAGGAAGAAGAGGAGGAGGAGGAGGAGGATAGGGAGGAGGATAAGGAGGAGGAGGAGGAGGAGGAGAAGGAGGCCGAATGAGGAGGAGGAGGAGGAGGAAGAGGAGGAGGGGAAGGGGCAGGGGCAGGGGCATGGGGGCGGGGAGGAGGAGGAGGAGGATCAGGAGCGGGAGGAGGGGGGGAGGAGGAGGAGGAGCAAGAGGAGATTTGGGAGGGGTAGGAGGTTGGGGAGGAGGAGGAGGGGGAGAACATGAAAGATATATAAGAAGAGGAGTTACTCGACGCAGAGATCACCATGATCACCATATGTCTATCGTTTTACCTTGACCTTTCCCGCTGCGAATGTCTGCGAGAGTGTCTTGGCATGAGTGAGCCTGAGTAAGAGAGACTCAGAACGGGTTGGTCTGAGTGTGAGTGAGTCCGTGTGTGGGCGAGTCTGAGCGTGAGTGAGTCGATGTGTATGAGTCGGAGTATGCCTAAGCATTTGGTAAGTGTATCTGAATATATGTGGTTTTGGTATCGGAGTGTAGGTGTGTGTGATAGTTTTATCAGTGTGAGTGGCGTGTGTGTGTGTGTGTGTGAGTTGAGTCTGATTGTGAGTGAGAGCGAGTGTGAACTTGGACACATGTGTAAAACACAGATTTCGAGACCAGTAACATACATATGATGCCACAGGAGAAGGGCAGTCCATAGGCACGTGCGTGAAACACGCAGATGGGGTTGGCATGAGGACCTTCTGGGGGCCTCCAGGGGGCCTCCTGGGGTCTCCTCTGGCTTCCTGTGTCTCCAGGGGCTCCCGGAGCCTCCTGGGGCCTCCTGGGGCCTGCTGGTGCCCATTGGGTCTTGTAGGGACCTCTTGGGGCCTCATAGGGGTTTCCTGGGGCTTCCTGGTGACTCCTGGGGGGTCCTGGCGTTTCCCGGGACTTCCTGGGGCCTCCTGGGGCCCCCTGGGACCTCCTGGGGCCTCATGGGGTTTCTTGGGGGTTCCTGGGGCCTCCTGGGGGTTCCTGGAGCCTCCTGGGGCCTCCTGGGGCTTCACCAACAGAGGCAAACCGCTTGAGACATCCTGGCAGACTGGGCCCTTGATAGTGCTGAAACCAGCGGCTCGCCTGAGACATCCTCGCAAACTGCTCCGAAAGAGAAGGATGTTGGGCACCCAAACAGGCAAGCTGCCTGAGACATCCCCCCGATCTGGGCGCGCACGGACCCGTGATATACCATATTGCGCCCACCCTTGGGAGTATTGAAACCAGCGCCTCGCCTGAGACATCCTGGGAAACTGCTCCGAAAGAGAAGGATGTTGGACACCCGCACAGGCCAACCGCCTGAGACATCCCCCCGATCTGAGCGCGAACGGGCCTGTGACTTCCCCCCTGGCGCCCCACCTTGGGAGTACTGAAACCAGCGCCTCGTCTGAGACATCCTCGGAAACTGCTCCGAAAGAAAAGGATATTGGGCACCCAAACAGGCAAACCGCCTGAGACATCCCCCGAATCTGGGCGCGAACGGGCCTGTGATATACCACCTGGCGCCCCCCCCTGGAATACTGAAACCAGCGCCTCGCCTGAGACATCCTCGGAAACTGATCCGAGAGAGAAGGATGTTGGGCGCCCAAACAGGCACACCGCCTGAGACATCCCCGAATCTGGGCGCCGACGGGCCTGTGATATACCCCCTGGCGCCCCCCCTTGGGAGTACTGAAACCAGCGCCTCGCCTGAGACATCCTCGGAAACTGATCCGAGAGAGAAGGATGTTCTGCGCCCAAACAGGCACACCGCCTGAGACATCCCCGAATCTGGGCGCCAACGGGCCTGTGATATACCCCCTGGCGCCCCCCCTTGGGAGTACTGAAACCAATGCCTCGCCTGAGACATCCTCGGAAACTGCTCTAAAAGAGACCGCCTGAGACATCCCCCGAATCTGGGCGCCAACGGGCCTGTGATATACCGCCTGTTGCCCCCCCTTGGGAGTACTGAAACCAGCGCCTCGCCTGAGGCATCCTCACAACGTGTGTGTGAGCCTGAGCGCGGAAGTACCAGGAGTGTGAGTGAGCCTGCATATGAGAGATCCCTAGCATGAGACGTTTGAGTATCAGGAATCTAAGAGCAAGTGCATCTGAGTATGAGTGAGTCTGAGTATGAGTGAGTATACATGTGGGTGAGTCAGAGAATGATGACCTGAGGGTGTGTGTGTGTGTGAGGTTATCCGCGCGGTCAAAGTAATAACAATAACCCCATCCTTAGGATATATGGGAAATAAGAAGAAGAGGAGGAGGGAGAGGGGGGGAGGAGCGGCAGCAGCGGCCAGCAGCGACGATCATTGGAACCATGTGCCGACATTGCGGTGCAGCCTCTTCGCAAGCGCGTTCCACCTTGAAGACAACGCCGCAAAGTGCGATTGCGCCAACAGCCGTCGCCACATTGGCCGAACCATTGATGCATCCTCAGCCGGCCACTGCCAGCCGTCGTGAGGTTGTTTTTGGAGTTCGGTCTTTCAACATAGCATTCCCTGCCTTCTCATGGTCCCCCTGCACGGCCCTGCAGAGACCGTGCAAAGACCCTTGCAATACCCTCCCTGCTGCATTCAGCAAAGGCCGCCGTTAGACTTCCATGCTGGCTGAGTTCGGGGGGCCGGGCCTGTCATTTGGGGAAGCGCAATGCACGCAGTTGTGAGATCCAGTCGACCTACATGTTTAGCCAAAGCACCCAGTTGTCCCACATCGTAGCCAGGAAAATAATGCAGCTGAGTCGGTGCTTGTTCTTCGCCAGGTCGGTTGCCTGCGTCAAATCAATACCAGAAGTGATTGCCTTTGAAACGCAGTTTAGCATTAACTGTCGGTTGCCAAAGTACTCGCGCCATGAAGCATGACGCATTATACGCAGGGTCGTTTCAGTTATACGAAGGCCCTTTGGGAGTCTTTATGAGCTCTAAAGGGGCTCTATGATGGTGCGTATGACGGCCCAGCGCGGTGTGTATAATGTTCCAGTTTCGAGGTTTGGGCACGACGCATTATACGCATGACCGTTGGTATTATACGCAGGCCCTTTTGGTCGTCTTTTCAAGTCTTTGAGAGGGTCCAAGGTAGCTCCAAGGGGACCCAAGTTTTGATTCGCAAAGCGGTCGAGGCCGAGTCAGTTGACGCTCTGTGGTCGCGTCCCTTCCTCCTCTTCAACAACACGATCGTTCCTTCGTTGATCTTGCTTGGGCCCTTTTTGGAGCCCCCTCGGGCCCCCTCTTGGAGCCTCATGCGGCCATTTGAGCCCATCCTCGGGGCCTCTTGGGGCCTCCTGGGGCTCCTGGCGATGAGATGGCTCGCGCTCGTCCTTCGCGTTCCCCTCCATCCCCTTCTTTTCTAAGCGTAACGGGTGTCACCCCTCTCTCTGCTGCATTGCATGTTGCTACATGTCCCTACTCACGGCAACTCATCTTAGCATTGTCTCTCGGGCGGGTGGTAATGGGGGGTAGCCTGAATGGAGGGGTGTAGAAAGGGCCCAAAAGGGGGCGTCGAGGAGCAGGCATAGGTAGCAGGGGGGGTGGTGGGCACTTCGGGCGGGTGGTAATGGGGGGGTGACCTAAATGGGGGTGTAGAAAGGACAGGGGGCCAAACGCGATCCTAAAGCGCCCTTGCATGGCCGTTTCCTCGACCCCCCAGACAGGTCACCCATCATTACCACCCGCCCGATTCTCTGGATGAGTTGGTGGGGATACGCGCATATGGCGAAATTGTTGTCCACGCCTGCACTGTCCGAGGATATTCCGATGGCGAGCGGCCTTTGACTCCTGCTCCTCCTCGCACGGAGAGGGGGTGGCGGATGACGACAAACACATTGTTTTGGCCAGCTTCTCAGCCCCTTGAGCACGAACTTAGCGCATACGAGGCGTTCCAGGCCTCGCCTTCGAGGGTCGAAGGATTTGCCATCTCTTTCTCGGAGGAGGGCGGCGGCAGTAAAACGAGGCCGCCTCCGCTGACGGAAGCGGGCGGAAGGCGGCGGACGTGAACGATGCGCCCCCCCCCCCCAAGAGTTGATATTTTTTTGGTACAGGGTTTCCAGAATCCGCCATATAGCTTCAGCATGGCCTCGACCGTCTCAAACACATCGAGTTGCTCAGGACCAGCTGCATGTTGCAGCCACCTCTGGACGACCACATGGTCGGAAACGCGGTGTTCAAAGGGCAGCGATCCTGCGCAGAGGGGAGATCAACGAACGTCACAAATATTAGGAGTTAGACTTCTACGGTACTGAAACCTCAAGGCGCCGCGGGCAAACTATGGAGCTTTCGCACAAGAAGCACTTTGACAAATCCAGCAAAGCACGATCGAAACATGGAGGCCTACAGTAAGGGCACCAAACTGGCGGTGGCCCAGATACGCCAACAGCGGGGCCATACAACACTCAATGTCCGAAGTCTGGTTTTGATGGGGCTCAACAGCGTTTCCAGCGCACAGTACGTAGCAAATTCAAGGTCGGTCAGCACTGGGCAGAACGTTACCTTACCATGTTTGTTTGAATTCGGTTGTTTGAATACTCCAGTGTTGGCGAGCGGGCGCGGAGGGATCGCCACCCGCACATTTCCATCATCGGAAGTATGGGTGAACTTTTGGACGCCCTGCTCGGCCGCAAGGAACATGTTCATACCAGAACGTTGTGCTTTCACGTTGCCGAGCAAACACCTATCTCGATCAAGCCACCGCGTACGCCGAGGCTCAATAACAATAGGATCGGTAATGCCACGATCGTCCTCAATGTGCTGGCTCCGAAGCTTGCGCTGATGAGAGGGTGGCATGCTCGCTTTGCGGGTGAGTGTTGCAAACCTTTGTTTCTTCTTCTGCCTTGCGCTCGCCTTCTTGCACCTTTGTGTCTGTCTGCGCTGCTACCTCGGCACAACGCTCTCCCACTTTCGACCCTGCCTCCAGCATCGCCTCCAGCAGCAGGAGGAGGGTCTGCATCGACAAGCGTGCCTGCAAACACAGCGAACATGCTAGAGCCCGACTTGCGCCCAAATGGATGTTTATCCAAGCTGGAGCCATCAATGGTGGATGCGTTCGCTGAGTGGACGTCTGGATGTAAACCTACTGATGCCGCTGTGGGCGAGGCAAGGGGGGGGAGGGGCACAGGGCACGCACGTGGGAGGTAGGGTAGGGGGAGAAGGGAACGAAGACGATCGAACCATGGGGGCTGCTACATTGTATTGATGTGGTGATCAAACATACTCCCTGGCACCCGTCCGGTCTACACATAAAGCGGACCAGCCAAATGATTGAAAGGCTTGTCATTTTTGGCTTCTCAAGTAAATTCGATTGCCTCAGCCTGGGCATCGTGTCTCAACCGTTGGCGGCCCTGTCCAGTCTCCCAATGTAGAAATGAAAAACACCTCCGCCACATTGAAGTTACGTTACTTGCACCCCCTCTGTCCCCGCCCCTTTTCCCCTGCCCCATCCCCTCCCCTCCCCTCCCTCCCTCCCGACGTAACCCCACCCTCTTCCCCCCAAAACCCCATCCCCTCCCCTCTCCTTTCCCTCCCCTTCACCACATCACCTCCCGCGTCCCCCCTCCACCCCATTTCCCTCGCCAGTCCTCCCCTGTCCTCCCTTCCATCTGCAAGCCTTTCCTCTCTGCTCCTCCCCTCCTCTCCATTCCCCCCCCCACCCCCTCCCCCCTGCCCTGCTCTCCCCTCCCCTTGCCCCCCCGAGCAAGGGAGCGAGCGAGCGAGGGGGCGAAGGAAGGAGGAGAAGGAGGAGGTGGAGGAAGACGACGACGACCAGGAGGTTCAAGGGAGCAAGGGTTGGAGGAAGAAGGAGGACGAGAAGGAGGACATGGACGAGGAGGAGGCAGAGGGATGATGTGCATGCACGTGTTTATTAGAAGAAGGTAACGCCATCCCGATGTACGGCGTCAGCGGGAATGAACATCTGAAAGGCAAAAACATATTGCCACGACCGGCCCTAAATTTAAATCCACAAATCTTTCGAGATGTGGCTGATTTTGCGGCCGCGCATGTGGCCATTGCCTTCCCTCGTTTAATTATACGTATGTTGAGTGGCACCGCGTGTCAGGCACTCTGCTCGGGGACTGACATACATTCGGCGACTGCCTTCAACATGTACCCGCACATTCAGCAAGCAGTACAGCGTGGCGAGGTGTCCCTGGACGGCGGCAGCGACGGCTCGCCGCCGCCCCTGAAGAATGTCTTCAGGTCCGAGCGGCGTTCCGGGAAGGCTGTGAATTTCGGAATCGCCTACGGCCTGACTGCGCAGGTTCAGGGCAAAGGGCTTCCTCCCGTACCCCCCACTCTTCGGGGGGCGACCAGGAGGGGGATGACAGCTGGTGGGCGGGTATCATGGATGGGGCCACGATATCTCCCAGATTTCATGGCCCCCTCTTACTATATCAATAGGTCCCCTGGCCCCCCCATGGGCCGCGCACATGCCTCGGGCTATGATTTGCGATCCCCTGTCTTGGACGCCCCCGACCCAGTGCTTGCGTCTGCGCCCTCCTTGAGCGGTGAAGCAGACAGGGAGGCGAGGGCGCGTGTTCTGGGGGCCGGGCTCCAACGCAGGGCTTGGCACGGCAGCTGAACTGCACCCTCGACGAGGGCCAGGAGATGATCGACAAGTGGTACCAGGCGTACCCGGGCGTCCAGCGTTGGCAGGACGACGTGGTGGCCGGGGACGGGGGCCACATAGAAAGCACAACTCGGCCCCTCCTCCTCGTCCTCCTCTTCCTCCTCCTCTTCCTCCTGGAGGGGGGTGGCGGATGCTCGCACGGAGCAGGAGGGGGGGGGGGCGGATGCTCGTCTGGGGCAGCCAGTTTGGGGCGCCGACCTAGCCGATCTGCTCTACGTGGGCCCAGCAGCTGCGTCACTGCCTAGATGCCGACTCTTCAGAGGCCCACAGTAGATAACAATGCCAAGAAACACCCTGCTTGCCTGCATGGTGCCCTTGGGTTCCTTGGGCCTCGATGGTTTTGCTACGGAGAGCGTGACGTTCCCACTCCAAAAATCACGTCCTGGAGTCTCAGGGTTGTGATTCTTGTGGAAGATTTCTTGTGGTTGAGTTCCTCTTGCAGGGCTCCAAAATTGGATCGGAGCAGACGGGGTCGGCCGATCACGCCACATCGCCAATGCATCGGCGATGCGGCTCAATGTGGAGCCCGATTTGTCCCACGCCGGCGTCGCCGATGCATCGCTGGCGTCGTCGATGCATCGGCGACGCGGCGCGATCCTCCGACCCCATCTATTCTGACACCATCTGCTAGGCCTCTGGCGTTGAGCCCCACTCCTGGGGCCCCCCGTGCAGGAGGGTCGATGTGAAGTGCCGACGCCAGGGCCGACCCGCCGCACGTCCTTGAGAACAGGGGGTTGTCGGGCCCCTTGGGGTCAGAGCGGTCGTCTTGATGCAAAGCATGGCAGGGGGGGACACCTCAGAGGTGTTTTGTATTGATCATACTCGTGATGGGTTATGTCTGAGATGTTTGTGTGGGAGGGGATCTACAATTTTTAGTGGCAGGGAAAGGATGGGTCTGGCCCCATGGGAAAGGGTCCAGGGACAAACTTACCCCTGAATCCACTAGCCTCGTTCCGCCCCCCCCCAACAAAAACACGGGGACAATGTATGCAGGGGGCCTGACCTTTCCTCCCCGCCTCGGGGGGGACTAGCCAGGAGGAGGAGGACCAGGAAGAGGGCCCCGTCATCCTCCTCCGTCCCTCCTTCCATCCCGCCCCCTTCTTCCGTCCTGCTCCCCATC
>CAUYUJ010012224.1:790016-922516 GCA_963575745.1 Prorocentrum cordatum | reverse complement strand
GGGAGGAGGAGGAAGAGGGAACAGGAGGAGCCTCCTCCTGGTGGTTCCTCCTTCTCCATTCTCCTCCACCTCCTCATCCCTTCTCCTTGAGAGCCATCTCATCCTGAGGAGGAGGAGGAGGAGGAGGAGGAGGGAGGAAGAGAAGATTGCCCTCAGGGCCGCGAGCCTTAAGACAGCCCGCCCTCGGGGCGTCGGTGGCCGCCCTTTGCCGAGCCCGCCCCCCCCCCTCAGGTTGCCGAGGCAGAGCGCGAGGCGGCGCGCTGTGGCGAGGAGCCCTACGTCACGACCCTGAGGCCAGGGGGGGGGGGGCAAGAGAAGGCACTGTGCCCAGGCCTGCTCTTGTCTAGGCCTCCCAGAAGGGATCCGAGTAGATGGGGTCGACTGATCGCGCCGCATCGCCGATGCGGTTCGATGTTCTGCCAGAGTTTCTCCACGCCGATGGCGCCAATGCATCGTCGATGCATCGCCGCTGCATTGGCGACGCATTGGCGATGCAGCGCGACCCTCCGATCCCATCTACTCGGGCTCCATCCACGAGACCTCTATCTTGGCAGGATCGAAATGTGTGTGTGTGTGTACGGAAACAATGGGTACGACGATCGCCCGCATTTCCTGCTCGTTTTGAGCAGGAGCCGTTGTCGGTGTCGCTGCGGACGTTGTCCGCTCGAGTCAAGCGGGCCCCTGTCCAACTGCTGCCGCTGTCGGTTCTGCGTCATAGACCTGCTGGTGGGCATCGTGCCCATTTTTTGTCGCGCTCACCTCGAGCGTCTCGACAAAGACGGTCGAAGCATTCGCTCCAACCGAGAGATGACTCGCGCCAGTTGTGTGCCGAGGCCCTGCGCGGAGGACCTCGTGCGCCCAGCGCGGCACTCGTGGCTGCCCCTGGGCTCGCACTGCGGCTGGCCGCGCGTTGGTCGGCACAAGACGTCTCTGTGCGCCTTTTGTCGTGCAGGCACTCTTCGCTCCGTCGGCCTCTCTACCTTGGCGGCCTCGATACGCCCGTATTGAAACGCAGCACGTCCCGTGCGTAAACCGTCCGTGCCCATACGTTGCGTGTTGGCTCGGCGCGTTTTGGCGATTGGTATCGCATCATTCCTACGTTTTCAGTCAACGTGTTGAGCTCAGTATCAATACGTTACGTGTTTCGTCTTGCGCATAGGGGAAGATCAGTGTTCTATTGGACACAGTAGATGGGGTCGGTGGGTCGTGCCGCCGATGCATCGGCGATGCGGCCCAATGCGGGGCCAAACTTTCTCCCCGCCGACACCGCCAATGCATCGGCGGTGCGGCGCGATCCTCGGACCTTGTCTTCTGTTATGTTTGGCCCCGGGGCCACAGTTTTGGGGGGGGGGGCTGGATTAGACCCTGAGAGGTGGCCTGTTCGGATCGCTCGCAGGAGTGTTGAAGTAGCGCAGTGCCCGCCCCCCTCGCTCTCGGATGCCTGGGTTCTGCGGCCCGCTCGGGGGTCGAGGGGTGCTGTCAGAAGCCGGGCGGAGGTTTGCAAGCCCGTGGTTGATGACACGGAGATGCGGGAAGTTTTTGTTCTTCCGGGAAGCAGTTTGTTTACTACTTGGTGCGCTGAGCTCGACTCCGTGAATTTGCTGTTTTCTTTTGGGGAGACAGTTTTGGCAGCCGCGGATTTGCCAGCCCTCGCCCAGCTTCCGACTGGGCCCTGCGGTCCGCTCGGGGGTCGAGGTGTACTGGGCCTTTTCGGACGCGTGCTCGCGCGTCCGTCTGGGGTCTTTTCTCCGAATGCTCTCGCGAAGCGCAGCTGCTTCCGTGGAGCTCTGCCTGGGCCTCGTCTCTGTGGAGCGCTCGGGGGAGTGGGCGCACCACTGAGCTATCTGACCATTGGCCAGTGGTCGCCAGACGGAAAACGTTAGTGAGTATCCATCTATAGACACACAGATAAACTAAGAATCTAAGAAATGATTAAAAAATGGGGAGGGGGTCCTGCGGGCCCAGGAGTGCACTGATTTGTCTTCCGGCCGTCTTGGACCCAACGAGGGTGCCAGAACGCGCCAAAGCAGGGGAAGGGGGGCGACAAGAAGGCCCGAAAGAAGTCCAAGAGGGTGCCATGCTGGCCCAAGATCAAGGGAGGAAAAACCACCCGGACCTGACAATTTACGTTCACTAAACGGCCCTGGTCGTTTACTAAACCGCCCTGCCTTGTTTGATTCCTTCTTTGGGTGCGTCGTTTACTTAACGGCTTCGCGTGTCGGGGTGGTTATCATCGGGGTGGATTTTCTGCCCTCTACAAGATCTCTCCAAGAGAGCCCAGGACCGCACAAGAGCGTTTTAAATTGGTCCAACATGGCTTGAAGACAGCCCAAGACTGCTTCAAGACGGCCGAGATGCCCTCAAAAGGACTCCCACGAGGCACTCAGCAGGCGAAACAAGTAAGTTCTTGTTCCAGAATTTCTTTCAGGTTGTTCGTGTTCTCGCCGTTTCGTGTTTCCGACGGTCCAAGACAGCCCACGAGGCTCCAGAAATCAGCTCAAGACGGCCCAAAAGGCGCCCAGAGAGGGCGCCATGACGGCGCAACAGAGTCCCAGATCGCCCAAGAGGGCCCCAAGACGGCCCCAAGAGGGGCCCAAGAGAGAGAACACGAACCGACAATTCTAATTTTCCGCCCCAGGAGGTCTCCAGGAGGCCCCAAGAGGCCCCCAAGAGAGCCGAAGAGGCCCCCTAGAGGCCCCACGAGGCCCCAAATAGGCCCCCACACAGAGGTCCCAACAGCACCCCAAACGGCCCCCAAGAGGCCTCCAACACTGCCTTCAAGAGGCCCATGGGAAGCCTTCCACGAATTCACGAACTTCCAAGAGGCCTCTAACCCACAACCCAGGCACGTTAGCGGGATGGGCCGAACGCCACTAGATTGCCCAAGACGGCCTCCAGGCGGCCCAACAGGCCCCCAAGATCCCCGAGAGATTTCCAAGAGGTCTCCCAACAGAGCTCGATAGGGCCAAGCAACATGTATGGTCCATAGGTGTTTGAACACTGATGGCGTTCCCGCCTGTTCCGCTTCCCGACGCTGCAAAACGCCCCAAGGGGCTCCGAGGATCGCCCCAAGACGGCCCAATAGGCTTCGAAAGGCTTCAAACGCGCGGAAGAGACGTTCAAGACGGGCCGAAAAAAAAAACCCAACCGCAGCCCAGGATCGGGAACGTGAACCGAGAACCCGAGATCTTCGCCCCGGGAGACCCCCAGGAGGCTTCAAGAGAGCACCGAAGAGGCCCAACAGAGCCCCGAGAGAGGCCCCGACGGCACTAGAGAAACACGGGAATTCCAAAGTTTGTGTTAGAGTGGGAGATTCGCTACGCTTGCAAAGGAAGGAAATACGTAGCGCCCCGCAGAAGCGGATAAGCGTGAGGGGGCAGTTGGGGACGTCGGCAGTTTGCAAGACTCTGGAGAAGCCCGCCGCAGGCGCCACATTTTCACAAATTATACAACGAGCTCGCCGCAGGCGCTGATTTGTACGTTTAACCAACGTGGGTAGGCCGCGAGTGGGTCGCAAATGGGCCGCGGGTGGGTCGCGAGTGTAGAGGGCAGAACATCCACCCCATACTAACCACCCCGACATGCGAAGCCGTTTAGTAAACGCACACACAAGTAATGTTTAGACAACGCCCAGGGCCGTTTTAGTAAGCGTCAATGGTCAGGTCCAGTGGGTCGCGGGGTGGGTCACGGGTGGGTCGCGGGTGGGTCGCGGGGTGGGTCGCGGGTGGATGGCGGGGTGGGTCGCGGGGTGGGTCGCGGGTGGGTCGCGGGTGGGTCGCGGGTTGGGTCGCGGGGTGGGTCGCGGGGTGGGTCGTAGGGTGGGTCGCAGGGTGGGTCGCGGGTGAGACGACGACGACAAACACCACCAACAACAACAACAACAACACCACCAACAACAGCAGCAGCAACAACAACAGCAGCAGCAGCAACGCAACAAGCAGAATTGTCACCACGATTTCCTTATTCTGCCACGCACACAGGGACAATGAATGACCGTTCGGCCACCTCGCTCTGAACATGTTTCGTCCTCTTCCTCCTCCTCCCCGTCCTCCTCCGTTGCCGTTTTGGCTCAAGATCGGGACAGGCCCGTTTTGAGTGAGGCAGTCCCCCCTGCAGGGCTATCCAGCTTTCAGCAGCTGGCGGACATCCTCCCCTTTCTCCGTCCCATGGCCGATGCCGCGCCCTTGTCATATCAGGAGATCAGCGAGCTTGCCGAGGCCATCTGCTCTGTACCGACCTTCCCTAGTCAAGCATCTCAAGGTCGTCCCGCGGGCAAAGGTAAGGGCTCTGTTCGGTCTGGTGCTCGCAGGCGTCTGGCCGCTGACGTTCCTGTCGGCCCTGCTTCTGACCGCCCAGCAGACATGGATGATGATGACCTCACCTCAGATGAATACCTCAGACAGGTGTGCCGTGAGGAGTTCCAGCTCATGCGCAGCACCATCACCGCGGAGGTCAGCGGTTCCGCGTCCAAGACTGTCAGCGACAACCACGCCACCCTTGTGTCAATGCTCCCCGCCATGCAGGCGGAGGTCGCCAAGAGAGCTACTGCCGTTGAACAACAGGTCCAGTCCGCGCTCGCCCCTCGGCTCGACGGTGTCAGCAGGCGCTTCCAGTCTCAGATTGACGAGCACACGGCCCAGCTCCTCGCCGCTCAGACCAGGCTTGATCGACATGATTCCGACATTGACGCCCTCCGCGAGCATATTGCGGAGCTCCGCAAGCAACTCGCCTTCGCAGCCGCTGCCCCTCGTGATGAGCAGCCCCCGCCGTCGTCGTTCGAGCGCGCCGAGGACTGCACCATTGTTGTCGCTGTCTCGCAGAAGCCCACCACACAGGCCAGTGTCATCGCCTCCCTCCAGCCCTGGCTCGAGGGCCTCAGCTGCACCAGTGAGGACTATTCCATCGCGCTGCGCGGGGCCGCCCCTGCACGCCGATTCGGGGCTCAGTTCAAAGGCCCATCAGGTGCTGCCGCTCGGAAGGCCCGCTCCGCCATATCGAATCTTCGCGACCAGTCGGGATGGAAGGAGTTGTGGGTCACCCCGCCCGGTGCTGAGAAGTGCAGGCTCCACCTTGGCCCCAACAGGCCCCCCGAGCGCATCGAACTCGAGATCTCCCTCCGCAAGGTCCGGCAGGCGGTCGAGCTCCAGCATCCTGGAAGAAGGTTCTTCTCCGACAAAGAGCGCGGCGTCCTCTCTATGGGGCGGGACAAGCACATGCAGTTGCAGGTCGCGCACGGAGACGCCCCGCCCAAGATCTTCTGGGACATCCCAGTCCTCGCCAAGCGCGGCATGGACGTCGAGGCCCTCCGTGCTGCGCGCCGTGACATCACTCACCCATCGGACCTTCGCAGCGGTCTCCTTAGCGCTGCCGCCGTGCTTGCTCCCAGCGCGCTCCCATCCGAGTTCCCTACATTACGTCAGGCGACATGGAATGCCAGAGCTCTCCTTCAGGCTGGTGGCGACAAGGCCCGTATTTCTTATACAAAAAAAACTGCACCTCAGCAGTATCCGACCTTCGTGCACTACTATCGCTCTCCAGGAGATCCACCAGGATCACCACCAGCTCGCCTCCTTCATTGCGACCATCGCGAATGACATCTCCATCTTCTCCAGTTTCGACCAGGGCCCCGTCTCGGACCATATTCGTGGTGGTGTGGCGTTATTGATACCTCCTCTCTTGGGCTCCAACGGGTTGCTTCCGACTTGAGCGCAGAGGGTGCTCATTCATGGGCGTGCGCACGTAGTCACGATCGTTTCGGTTTCACATTCCGTGGACATCTTCAACATCCGCAATCGCGAGCTCTCCCACTCCGATATCCGCCTGGCTGTCGAGGCTATCAAGGCCTCACGTTTGCGTGCGCAGGAGTACCCCGACATGTGCGCCACCTTTGTGTTGGGCCACTTCAATTCTGCCGTGCACGATGCGCTGGTTCTTGCGCTCTATGCTGCTGCTGTCCGCCGTGGCGATAGACGGCACCATCGGCAGGGGCCTCGCTGGCGGGAGGCGCTAGCGTGCCTCGCCGAGATCCTGTGCGAGGGCCCCTCGCACTTCGAAAAAGCACCTGGACCGTGCTCCTCCATCGATCGCATCCTTTGCTCGCTGACGGGTTGGCAGATGTGTCAGGTACACTCTCAGATCAGCGCGGCTGGCACCCCTGAGGCCCTCTCCGAACGCAGGATTTCGGACCATGCCGCTGTCCTTCTCACTATGTCCGCTCGTGCTGCTCGGCCCCCAAGTACCCGCCCCATCCAGAAGCGCATATTCGAAGCCCCTGAATTTCGGCGTCCTCTGGAAGGTCTGGTCAGCGCCGCGCAATGGGAAGCTATGTCACCCCCTGCCAAGCTGGAGGAATTCAAAGAGCTCTTGAGGATCGCTGCCGGAGGATCGCTGCCGCCGAGACCAGGGATACCCTTTTCCGCCATCGCCCGCATCATCCTGCGACTCTGGTTCAGCTCGCGAGGTCGCTTGCTCGTGTAGTGTGGCGCCAGGACCGTTCGCTTGCTGCCCGCATTCTCGACTCTCACCCGCTCGCGGCCGACTTCATTTCCCTGGCGTCGGGGCGGGTCGAGCTTCGCCATCCCCCGTCGCTTCAAGCTTGGGTTGATCAGGTTCAGACCGAGGCAGCTGAGAGTGCACGGAAAAGTCTTGAGGCGTCGCAGCGTCGTGATGGGGATCGGTTTCAGTCTCGGCGTCAACTTCGGGCGCTCGAGCGAAGGGCTCGTCTGTGGTCTCCGTTGAATCGTCGTATTTCGCTGTCAGGTGTCGCCTTGGATGATGGAAGAGTCGTTGCCGAACCCGAAGCTCGCATTCGGGAGTTGTCTGCTTACTGGGCCCCTGTATTTCGCAAGAAGCCGTGGGGCGCTGCTGCCGCTGACGAATGCCTACGCCGCCTCCGTCCCACCGCCCACCATATCGCGCTGCCGCCGCCTACAAAGGGAATGACCAGAAGGGTTATCCGCATGGCTCGTCACTCTGCCCCTGGCCCCGACGCCCTCCCATATGCAGCGTGGGCGGCCTCCCCCTGCAGTGTGGATATTCTTTGGGAGGCTCTCGAGTGGATCCTCAAGGGCCAGGAGCTCTTCGCTTGCTCGGGGGGCGCGGCCCAGATCTTCTGCTTGAGAATGCCACGGGCGCCGAGCTCGCTGACCGCGCGTGCATTCGCCCCCCTGACAAAATTCGGGTCTTGGGGCATCGGAATTGCGACCTCAAGGTCATCTCCGCGGTGGTCAACCGCGCCGCCCGGTCTGCGTTGCAGGCTCTGGCACCGCCGTGCCAGCGCGGCTTTGTTCCTGGTCGAAACTTCGGGTCAACATTCTCGAGCCTGATGCCGTGGGCAGGATGTTGTCTGTCACGCCCCACGCCTCCCGCGACGTCCCTGCCCTGTTCTCCCTCGATTTCGGCCAGGCCTTCCCCTCCCTCAACCAGGACTTCCTGATGCGCTGCCTCTGTCTCATGGGCCCCCCTGGGCCCCTCGTGCAGTTCGTCGCGCCCATCTACTCATCGATCGAAGGGGTCACGCTCCACAAAGGGCATCTCGAGCTCGTGTTCTGGATCCGCAGCGGGGTCATTCAAGGTTGCCCCCTCTCTGGCACCCTGTACGCCCTCGGCGCTGCCGCGTTCCTCGTGGACCTGGCTGAGAAGGTGGGGGGCCCTCAGATCGGCCTTATTAGAGCTTGTGCGGATATGTCGGGGGCGCTTTGAGATCTGTCCAGGCTCTCTCGGAGGTCTCTCAGGTCATGTCCTGCGCGTCGACCATGGCTAACTTGGACCTAATGGCGGCGAGGTGCAAGGTGGCACCCCTTTTCTGGTCCCTTTTCTGTGGAGCTCGCCAGGGACGTTCGGGATATCATTTCCAGGCAGGTCCCTGAGTGGATCGGGTCCGAGATCACCTCGCAGCTCTTGTATCTTGCCTCTGGCTTGGCCCTGCTGTCTCACCCACTACCTCTTGGGACGCACATCTGGCGAAGCCCTGTTTGAGGGCTCAAGCGATTGGACGCAGCACCACCCCGCCAGTCACTCCGCCATCCTCTACAACACGAGGGCGGTCACCACTCTCCCTTACGTCGCCCAGTTCTGCTGGCCGCCGAGGTCCGTTCTCCAGCCTGAACTTCCGGTGCTGGCGCAGGTGTTCAGGCTCCCGCTAGGTGCGCTGCACCTCGACGCGTGGTCCCAGCTTGACCGCTGGGGAGGCCCGCGTCGCATCCGCTGGGGGGGCCTCACGACTGCCACCATCACCCGTGCCGCCACGCTCACCTTCCAGTGTTGGGCTCCTCTGCTTGCTCGCCTCCGTGCACATGCCGCTGAACACCCTGAATGGGCTACGCTCGACATGCTCGCCACGGGCCTCCCATGCCCCAACTTCTGGAAGGCGCCTGCGTTCGTCGAGAATTTGGAAGCTGCTGCCACTGGTCGCCCACCTCCTGGTCCGCTTGCTGCATTCGGCCCCGCCCCCCTGGTGGCAGCCCTTGCTGCTATGGGGCACGGTGGCCGCGCCCGCCCCCGCTCTCAGCGCGCCGCCCATGCCGCGCTCCGCGAGGCCGCGCTGGCTGCCCGTCCTCTCCGTTCCCTATTCACATTGCGCCTTGCCAAGGTCGCTGGCCAGCACGCCAGGTCCCTCTGCTACGTGGATTGGGACGCTTGCCAGGCCGTCCTTCGAAGATGCCCGTGCTCGTGGGCCTGGGCAGTGATCCGTTCGTGGACTGACGGTTGGATGACCTCCGCCCGCATCATCTCTCCGCTGGGGAAGCGCCCCTGCGCGTTCGGCTGCATCGGCAAGTGCGACGCACTCAAGCACTACGCCCGATGCCCCGCCCACTGGCCCGCCCCTTCGCACTTGACTTCCCGTCCAGATGGGGGCTGCGCCGCCCGTCGTGCCACTCCTACTCCGTCCTCGCGGCCGCCTACAACATGTACAATGAGGCCCGCCTGCGTGACGCATGGCCGCTTTCCCCTGCTGCCATTGGAAGCTGCGCCGTCGCTGGAGTGAGGGCGATGATGCTGGCAACACCTCAAGCACTGACGGCCACTGAGAGAAAGCAGCTCGCCCGCAGGGACTACCTCATCCGCTCGCCCCAGTCGAAGTCCTCCGATTCCAGCAGCTCCCCGCCGCCCTCACCGAGGCTCGCGCCTGCTGTCTCTACGGCCCCCCCCCCCTCTACGCCGCCATCATCGTGCAGATTTTCTGATTCCTCGTCGGAGGTGTCGTCGGCATCCGATTCGGACAGCGGTACGTCATGCGCGCCACGATCACCATCTGGGCTTGCTCCCCCTCGCTCGCCATCGTCATCCTCAAGTTCGCCGAGTCGCGCGCCCAGAGCAGCGGACGTGATGACCGAACCCCTGGTTCCATCGTGTCTTCCCGCGGTCGCTGCCCCGCCTGGGGCCCGTTTCCCTCGACCGTCCGCCAGGGTTCCATTCGCGCCATCTCGCCGCCGCTTGTCCCGCCCCAGTTCAGCTGCGCCATCGTGCCCGCCGAGTTCGGCTACTCCACATGCACCTTCGGCCGCGCCCCCGCCAATGGCATGCTCCCCAGCCTCGCCACTGTCGCCGCGTGCTTGTGTGACGCCGCCCCCTCCAATGTCGTTGCCGACCAGTTTTGCGCGGCGCATCAGCGACGCCGTCCCCGATGGTGACCGCGGGTGCTTCGCGGAGGGCATCTTCTGCTTCGGTGTCGATGTCGTCGTCTGTTTCGTCATGTGGTCGGATGACACCCTCTCCGCCGCGGGCGTGTTCGGCGCCTTCCTCTTGGGGTGCCTTTGTGTCGCCGTCGTCGCCGGCGTCTGCGAGTGCGCCGCTGGGGGCGACCTCTTGGACATCGGTCGCGCTGTCTTCATCTCTTTCGAGCGATGCTTCGACGGAGCCCTCATCACCAGCGACGCTCGCGGCTCTGACCCCGCGCTGTGCTCCAATGGCGCCGTCTTCGCCGATTTCGTTGTCGACTGGTTCCTCCTCGACCTCGTCGCCACATCTCGGTGTTAGAGCGCAAGTCCCGTTGTTGTCTTCGGGCTCACCGTCGCCAGCTGTCGGACGCCTCGCCTTCCCATTTGTGGGCGATGGCGTCGGTGCGCGAGCCCCGTTGTCGTGTTCGGGCATCGCGTCGCCACGGATGAGGCCCCTGGACGGAGCCCGCCGAGCTCTAGGCGTTAGAGCGCAAGTCCCGTTGCCGTGTTCGGGCTCGCCGTCGCCACCTGAGCTTTGCCGTGACATCGGACTCCCGTCCAACGGCGTTAGATCGCAAGTCCCGTTGTCGTGTTCGGGCTTGACGTCGCCACTTGAGCTTTGTCGCGATTTCGGTCTTGCGGCCGAAGGCGTTAGATCGCAAGTCCCGTTGTCGTGTTCGGGCTCGCCGTCGCCACGTGCCGACGTGATCCCTGCTGCGGCGGCGCTCGCCCGTGGCTGGACTTCAACTGAGCCCTCTTCGCCGATTTCGCGTTCGTCGACGGTGGCCCCGACGGCTCCAGTGGCGCGGTCTTGAGCCCAGCCTGCTGCGCCCCTCCCCCTCCCCCCTGCCCCTCCCCGCGCGTCGTCGAAGCATTTTCGCCACGGTCCCCAGATCGGCCGAGGGCCCGCCTCGGTCTCCCTGCACCGGCCCACTGCAGGACGGGCTCTTTGTGATTCCGCCCGTCGTTCCCCCCTCCGTTCCGTCCCTCGGGCCTTCCCTGCTGCTGCCCTCTGCTGTCTCTCCCCATCTCCTCTCCCGCGTGCTCGCCATGCCGCCGTCCATTTCGCCCGATGGCATCGTCGTTTCTTCGCCCGCTCCCTGGCCCTCCGCACCCGCCCGCATTGTGTGCGCCCCAGTCGTTGGACGCCCCCTCCCATCCTCCACCCTGTCCGCCCCTCCGAGCTTTGCCAGCGCTGCTGCGTGCTCCTCGCTCGCTTCCCCCCCCCATCCGCCGTGCTTCGCCGCAGTATCTTGGCGACTGTCCCCGTCTCGACCTTTGGCCCGCCTGACTTTTCCATTTTCGGCCTCTCATCGTCGCTTCTCACTCCCGCGCACTTCGCCCCGCATGCGTCTTTCGGTCTGCTGACCACCCTGGCGCGCCCCCCTTCTCCCCCGTGCCCGCTCTGTCCTATCGCGCCACCTTCGCTGCCGGTCCCCCCCCCGCCTGTCCTTCGCCCCCGAGCTTTGCCCGTGCTGCTGCTTGCCCCCCTCCTGCCCCCCTCTCTCCTCGCTCTGTGCATCCAGCTCTTGATATAAGCCCCTCTCTACGCTGGGCCCCTCTTCGTCCTCCTCCTGTTCCTCCTCCTCCGCGGCCTCCTCCACCCTCTCGCACTCCTCCTCCTCTTCCTTTTCCTCCTCCTCCTCTGTTTATGTTTAGCCGCCATGCCGTCCCGTCATCCTCCGTCTCCTTCTCCCCCAGGGAACCCCCTCGCCTCTCTTATCCTCCCTCTTCCTTCGGCTACGTCCAGCCGCGACGAATAAAGGGGCCCCCGAAGTGTTTTCTGGGCATGTCTTAAGCCGTCGTGGGTGGACCGCAGGACGTCTTGGAAGCCTTTTGGGGCCGCCTTCGTGGTTCTTGGAAGCCCCAGAGAAGAAGTGTCACGGCTTTCAGATCCCCAGGAGTTCGACCATCCAGCCTAGCTAGAACTTTACCGCGCGCGAAGCGCGCGATGCTTTTAGTCTGTATACGTATATATGTACACATATGTACATATATATATATATATATATATATATATATTGTATACACATACAAATACAGACATCCAAAGATGAGCATCTCACACCAGCTCTCCCAGTGCCCCCTCCCACCTGGGAGCATTTTCGGCAAATCCCATCTTTCCTGGCCGTTTGGAAAACCCCAGGAGGGCCCAGACAAGGCCCGGGCCGCCCCCGAGAAGACCCAAGAGAGTTCCAAGATTGTTAACGTGGGTTTCCCCAATTGGCCTAGATTTAAGTCGGGCCCATCCCTTTACAGGGGGACTATTAAAAATAGTCTGGGGACGCTTGTCCCTGCAACTTGTGGACTAGTTGTTGCGCGTTTTCTGTGTATCTTGATTTTTTCCCAAATCCGCCTGTAGGGGGACATGCCCGACCTAAGCCTAGATGCCCCCAAGAGCGCCGAAAAGAGCCCCAAGAGGCTTCCGAGAGGCCCACAAGTTTGCCCAAGAGAAACCCAAGGAAGCTCCTGAGAGGCCAAGCCTTTGAAAAACCTGGTGTTGGGCCCTCGCCCTCGCTCTGAAGAAACAACGCCCCGCGTCTCCTCGTCTGCGCGTTCCCCCCCACCCAGTGCAGCGCTTCGTGGCCCCAGTGCTGCTGCCCGCCTGCGCCCCTCCCACCCGGCACAGCGCCTCGTCGCCCTACCGGGAGCTCCACCGGAGGTCTTAGCGCTACCGCCCGCATGCGCCCCCCCATCCAGTACAGCGCTCCGTGGCCCCAGAGGGAGCTCCACCGACGGCGCCAGTGGCACTGTCCGCATGCGTTCCCCCCCACCGATTACAACGCTTCGTGGCCCTACAGGGAGCTCCACCGACAGCGCCAGTGGCACCGTCCGCATGCGCTTCCCTTCCTAGTACAATGTTTCGTGGCTCCATGGGGAGCTCCACCGAAGGCCCAAGCAGCACCGCCCGCATGCGTCTCCCCCGCCCAGTACAGCGCATCGTGGCCCCATCGGGAACTCCACCGATGGCCCCAGTGGCACCGTCCGCATGCGTTTCCTCCTCTCAGTACACCGCTTCGTGGCCCCATAGTGAGTTCCACCGAAGGCCCCAGTTGCAAAGTCCGCATGCGCCTCCCCGACCTAATAAAGTGCTGCGTGGCCCATACGGAGCTCCACCGAAGGCACCGGTGGCAAAGGTCGCATGCGTTTCCCCATCCAGTACAGCGTTTCGTGGCGCATCGGGATCTCCACCGAAGACGATACCCACAACTGCGATACGCACAACTTCATATGCTTGGGTCGTTCGCCAAGCTAATTCGTTTTCGATCGGCTTCCGTAGTTTCCGCATGATCCCCAAAAAGTCCCAAAAACGCCCGCCGATGTCCCCAAGACGCTCCGAAACAATTGTGGCTCTAGCCCTGTGATTCGAGGTCTGGCGATTTGGGGATCAAGGACACGAACGTTTGTTCCCATGCTGCTGAGTTTGCAATTGCCAGGTTTGGTCACGCATCTATGTCAGTTGTTCTTGGTGTCGCACGTCTGGTCATCACGCAGTCCGTGACGGCAAAAGCATCCGCAGCCGCTGCTTAGCAGTACAGCGACCCTCCATGGTTCTGGTCATTCCGGTTGCAAAACGGATTGCGTCGAACGGGGCAACATGGATGGGTATGGTACGGGAAAGCACGGTTTGGGTGGTGAGTTTGTTTGTCTGAGCAGGACGTTATCTTCTCCTCATCCTTTCCTCCTCCTTTATCCATCCCTTCTTTCACTTGTCCGCCCTGTCCAGTTGCTTCCTCGCTCTTCCTGATCCTTCCTTTACCCCTGCCTACCTCCCCCTCGCCATTTTTTCTCGCCCCACGTCCGCCTCACTGAATTGAAGGATGTTCCAGAGCAAAAAAAACACGCACGCTTCCTTCTCGTCAGGTTGCCTCCCTCCCCTCCCATGAAGTCCGGCGTCTAGTGCTGGCGCACACCACCATGCGCTTTTGCCTCCGCCTCCAATCATGCGCCCCACCCATGCTATCATCAAGCCCGGGGCTCCGACTCCAACGCAGTGGAAACACAGTCATGAAAGTATAGCTTTAAGGACTGGGACCCTACGCCGCCATCCAAGCATAGAGTTGTTTCGAAAATGCTGGGTCTATATTGACTTGTCGCACGATTCTATACCCAAAGTTTGTAAATTACTTGGGGGCTGAGCAATCGCGCGACCTAGCTGGATTCACGAAAGTGTTTTCAACGACCGACCACATTCACTTCGTCATGGATACAGGAAAAGACCAACTATTTTCAACAAGCATAATGGCACGGCGCATCAGAATTTGAAAAGGCGTGCGATACGGTCGAACACGGCTCCTTGCGGGATGCGCTTCGTGACCAGAGTGTTCTTGCTTTGGAACCGTATGTTCCACGCACGGACCAACATGGGCGGGTGCGGACGGACGTGCTGAGCGACCAGTTCTATACAACGTGGGACAGAGCAGGGTGCACCATTGTCCCACTCGTTATTAGAAGGGTTTACTCGAGCACTGTCTCAGGCAATGCAGACATATTGATACAGAAGGGGGTACGGCATACGAAAATGGCTCATTGAACAAAAAACAACAGGCTTCCCAAGTCACGTTTCTCTGATGACGTGCTTGCCGCGGCGCCTACCTTGCAAGTAGCCTGAATTCCGACATTGTTCCGCAAGCATCAGTGATCAAGAATTTGGGACGTCTCGCATCTTGACACAAGCCTTTCGAATGCGAGCTCAACAACATACTCTCGCAAGCAGGAGCAACATACGTTTTCCACGACCACTTCTCGACCAACCGATCTTACCCTTTGCAGAAGCGCTTGCGATGGTTAAACAGCACAGAGGTGCCTGCGCCTGTGTATGGAAGCGCGAAGTATGGTCCGTGGCCCGCGACGTGGAACATCAAGTCACATGTGTACATTCGAGGATGCTCAAACAGATGTTGAGGGCGACGCGAAGAGCACTACCAACGGATGGGTTGGATCATGCCAGTGTCGATCGTGCAGACGTAGACAGCAACCCAGAGCCGGAGCAATAATGCCCAGCGTTTGGCGTTTCGGGAAGTATGAGTCTGGAGCTTGGGACCAATTCTTATCAGAGGATCGACGAGGGCTACAGAGGAACATTTCCAGGCAACCCATGATGAGCCATGGGTACACCAGCAAAGACGACGCACGTGGTGATGGGCATTCCGAAAAAAAGGCAACCGTGGGTACGGGCCGTTCTCTATCGCAAGCGATGCATTGGGATCTGGCTCTGACTTCTATATATATATATATATATCAACGCGTCGTGTAATGAGCAGACCGAAGGACGTTGGGACAACGACGTCCGGGACTACATCTACACTCAAGGTGTTATTGTGGCAAAGTTGTGCGTTTTCACACGATGCGTGTAATTAATTCAAGGAAGAGGTTATGACGACGTAGTTATTGAGCTTGTTCTTTGTTCCCAGCCATCCTGCTGCGTTGGGTCCTTGTTTGGACGAGGCAGTCCCCGCGTTCCTTCCTCTTCCCTTTCCCCCCAAGTCTCTTCTCGTCCCTGCGTCTGCCCTCCGCGCACTCCTCATGCGCTTCGTGGCCCCATAGGGTGCTCCACCGAAGGTTCCATTGCTACCGCCCGCATGCGTACCCACCACCTTGTACAGCGCTTCGTCGCCGCATAGGGAGTTCCGCCGAAGGTCCCTGCGCCAGCGTTCGCACCCATTACAGCGCTTCATGACCCCATAGAACGCTCCACCGAAGGTCCCAGTGCGACCGTCCGCGTGCGTCCCCACCACCCAGTGCAGCGCTTCGTGGCCCCATGGGTAGCTCTAGCGAACGACCCAGTGCTGCCGCCCGCATGCGTCCCCACCACCCACTACACCGCTCCGTGGCCCAAAAGGGTATTTCACCAACGGCCTCAGTTGAACCGCCCGCATGTTTTCTCTCCTACGCAATGCAGCGCTTCGAGGTCCCATAAGGAACTCCACCGAAGGCCCCAGCGCTACCGCCCGTACCTCGAATCGTTGTCTCATATGTACTTCCACCGACAACCCTAGTGGCACCGTCCGCATGCGTCTCCCCCACCCAGTACGTCGCCCCGCGGCCCCATAGGAAGCTCCACCGAAGGCCCCGCCGGTATTTTCCGCATGCGTTTCCCGCACCCAGCACCGCACCCGGTGGCCCAATTGGGAACTCCACCGAAGGCCCCATGCATCGCCCCATACCAGCACGCCCTTCGCATCTCGCGTGCCCCATGAAGATATCCCCCGAACGCGATATCCACAACTGAGGTACTCGTTGTCATGTCTTCCCAAGTCTACGAATGTAGCGATAATTCAGTGTGTTTGAATGCGGGGGGGCGCGTGTCCCATGCGCGTGCTTTCTGAGAGGGCCGCCCTTGGGGGCCGAAGTGCGGGCCTGTCGTTTTGTCTGTTTTCCCGCATCCGCCGCTTTCCGTTACAGGTTTCTCTTCCTTTTCTTTGTTTCCGTTTGTTCCGTTTTTTTTGTTTTCATATTTTTGGTCAATCATCCCGTTCCAGCTTGTTCTTTTGGAATCTTGCGCGCCGCCACTCACTCCAGTTATTGTGCGCGGTGCCCGTCTACTTTTCGTTCCCCCGTGACGTCGGGCACGCTGCGACGACAGAATAACGTAAAAGGGCTGTTCGAGGTCAGATTTCACCAGGGTACAATCGGACCGAGGTATAAGATTGAGGTCGGCTCCGGAAGGGCACCCTAGTGCTATTCGTGTTTGTTGGATGCTCTTGTGCATCCTTGGGAGGGTCCCTTCGGATGTTCTGTGTGTTTTGGACGACGGATGGTCTCGCGCTCTCGAGGAATGTGTTTTTTTGGCCTGGGTCCGACTGTACCCAGATAGTGGTAAGGGCAGCGGTGGCCGGCTGTGGTGGGATGAGGCAGATCGAGGGACACATCGCGCGTTGTTGCAACGCGGCCCGCCTATACTTCGACTAGCACCTGAGCCACGTGCGGAGCGCGCGCGATGGCCCAAGTGAGTATGGATATGTGATATGTATGTGTGTATGTGTATGTATGCACACATGCCTGCTTGCATGCATGCATGTATGTATGTGCATGTAGATGGATATGTATGTGTACACGCATATGTACATGCACATGTATAATTGTATGTCTATGTACACGTATGTATGTACATGCATATGTAGATGACTATGCACGCGTACATGCATACGTACATGTACAATCATAATTATATGTGTGTGCACATGTCTATGCATCTGCGTAGACGTGTTTGTATATGAGTGTGTGTGTGTATGTATATGTCTACGTATGTGTGAATGCATATGTATATGCAAATGAATATGCATGTGCACCTGTAAATGAATATGCATATGTCTATGTACATAAGCATACACATATCGCCTGACAGGACGCACGGCACAGCTTAAGATGCAGTTTACCGCACATCGAGGGTGCAACAACGCTTCACTTGGGGCCCACGAGCATCTCGGGCATGCTGAGTTCGCTTGAGGCCTGCTCAGGCCTCCGCTCCCCGGGTCGGGGCCTGCGGGGACGATGCGGAGGAGCTGGGCGGGGAGGAGGGGGTGGGGGAAGTACGGATGGGGGCGCGCATCAAGAAACCATATATTTTTTGTCAGGGTATCCTGGGTTTCTTCGCTCCGCGCGCCGCGCGGGGGCTTCCCGCAGCCGGGGAAGGAGCGGCTGCGTCCAGGGTGCTCCGGGCTTCCCCTTCGCGCGCGGGTTCTCAGGGTTGGGTTCCTTGCGGGGGGTTCTTGCGGCCGCGCAAGCACTGTATGGGGGGCGGGTGCTGTCTTGCGTCCTGTTGTTTTCTGGCCGAAGGGGCCCAGTGTCCCACACGTGCCCGCTGTCGGTCGTCGACCGGACTCGGGCTGTAGTACCGAACGTCAAGAAGGGGGAGGGGAACCAGGGCCACCACGAGGGTGCGAGGTTAGTCGCACTTCGCAGTCTGGGCGATTTCCGGACTCGGGCTGTAGTGCCGAACGTCAAGAAGGGGGAGGGGAACCAGGGCCACCACGAGGGTGCGAGGCTAGTCGCACTTCGCAGTCCGGGCGATTTCACGGCGAGGCGAGCGTCCCCCCATCCTGTTCCGGGCGGGCGGCGCGAACGCGTGAAGGTAGTTGCGTTTCGTGATAGTTGCTCCTGGGAGAGGGGAGGACGACGAAGGAGGAAGGGCAGGAGCAGGGGGTGGCGGAGGAGGGGGGGGAGGTGGTGGGGGAGAAGGAAGAGGAAGTGGAGCGGGAGGGTGAACATTTGGAGAAGTTGCGCAGCACGGCGTCAAAACGTTTCAAGCATTTGGAGCATTTGAAGGGACGGAGGAGGGTGGGGCATCAACCAACTGAGCGGCTGGCTGATGCCCGAGCTGTCGGCACCGCTGCCTCGCGCTCCGCCCCAGCAGCAAGACCCGCCTTGGGAGGCCCTGCGCAACTGGGAGACTTACTTGCCGCAGCGGGAGGGGGAGGAGGAGCAGCAAAGGGAGGAGGAGGATGCCCAGGAGGAGGAGGAGGAGCCCCAGCATCCCAGAGATGCTGCAGATCTCTCCAGAACCCTGCGCTCATTCCCAAAGGAGGCAGAGGAGGAGGAGGAGGGACCTTCCGCCACGTCAAAGGCTGAACGTTGTTTTGCGGGCCCCCCCTCCTGAGGGGCCGCCGACGCCGGCTGTCTGGCTTGGTGAGGAACGGCGGGCAGGACCAGCAGCTGTCCGCGAGCGACGCGAGGGAGCAGGCGCGACAGGACGCGGGGTGCCGCAGTACCGGCAACGGTGAATATCAAAGGCCGCGCTAGCAGGGGGGGGTAACGGGGGTAGCGTTGTTTTGGCAACATCCGAAGAACAACCGCGGCCTAAACATAAGTTGTCAAAGGTCCGCGCGGGGGGGGTCCAGCGGTCCAAGACATTCGCGCGGCATTCCAACAGCTTGTGTTTATGCAGTGTTGTTTCGCGTTGGCCTAAAAGCCTGAGTGTGGTGTCGGGTCTTCGTTTTGAAGAGAGCGCCCCGCGTTCGCCTGAGCCTCTTCTCCTCCCCCTCTTTCCTCCTCTTCTTCCTCCTCCCGCTCGTCCTCCTCCTCTTCCTCTTCCCCTTCCTCCTCCTCCTCCTCCTCCTCCTCCTCCTCCTCCCTCCATCCTTGAAATGCTACGCGGGGGCGCGGGGGAAGGCGGATGATTTTTTTGCCATTGCTATGCTCGATATCTCAAGACTGCTGCGGACGGACGGATTCGAACGGCCCCCCTCAGATCTGATTCCCTTCTGAGTCAAGCACCATAACTAGAAGAGGCAGAGCTGGTATCAATAGCAGTCCGTTGAACGATGTACCTCACCGTGTCGCTACATGATGCTATAGTTCACAATCGGGATATGGTTTAATCCCCGATGCTACAGCTTTCAACACACTCACGGTAGAAGATGAGCTTGCGGGACCACAGGCAAATTGTTGTTGATTGCGCTAGTCTTATGTCTCTCCCAGAGAGGTCTCCCCGCTCGAACCAGCCAGCCACAATCCTCACAGCCTCATTCGATTTGCATCAAGGCTGACATCTTTCAGGATGTCCTGCACCCTCTGATTGATTGTCAAACGAAGTGTGACCACCTGGTCACTGGCCCCGCTGCGGATCCGGCTCGGGCTCGCTTCCTTTGATGGGGAGTGGCCCCTGCCACTGGTTGGGCGATATGCTGCCTTATCCGCCGGTTTCGGTGGAGGCGGTGGTAGCGCATTGATTTTGTCTACCCACGTTCTTCTTCCTATCGAGTGTTTCTCCAATCGTTCTTGCAATAGCAAGCCTTGATATTGCGATCAAAGACGTCCGCTGCAGCATGTGAGGTTTTGTGATGTAACTCAGTCAAAAAACGTTGTTTAATCCGAAACGAAGCGATGTCCAAGGTTTTCTCGCGAGTGTTTTTACGTTGTGGTTTACAGCCGCGCAATCTTGCGGCCAGCATTGTGGACATTTTCCGTAGATGTACGCGACACTTGGGTGCAGGATGCGATGGTAGCAATGAATGCAAGCCGGGTGTCGAAGCACATGGGCAGTAATGCAACACTATGGGCAGTAGTGTCGCACAGCGGCTTTCCAGGCTTCTGCTGGGATTGCCGCGAGCTGTCGAAAATCATACGCATTGCTCTCGCAGACTCTCTTCGCATGCTTGTACAATTCATTCGTCCATGACTGTCTCGGCCTGCCCCGGGGTCGTCTGCCGGCCAGCGGACGCAGCTCCGAAGAAGACGGCTGGAAGACCGCACGCCGAAAAGGATGATCAACCGGTTGCCGGGCAATCTGCGCAAAAAGACATAATTGACGGTGCAACAAGATGCGGCTCAACGGTGGCCGGCGGGCCCTGTCCAGAATTACAGCGCTCGAGATACGACTAATGTATGAATGCGGTATCCTTAACACCTTCCTCAGACACCGCACGTGGAAGCTGTCGAGCTTGGCCAACTCATGTTTCTGGAGCCACGCCGCGTGCAATCCGTACAGCAACTTTGTCTGCACGCAGGCTTCGAAGATCTGCAATTTCCGTTGTGTGGACAAGGTGGAATGAGACCAGACTCGGGCAAGGGTGTCGAACTCAGCCCTGGCGCAACCAAGTCGCCTGCTCAGCTCGGAAGCGATCGATCCATCTGCCGCCAAAACACTCCCCAAATAAACCATGGAGTCCTTTTTGGGGATCTGGGCGCCGTCTGGACTCGTCACGGTCCCCTGGCACCGGATTGTCAGCGATTCAAGCTTCCCCCAATTGAATTTGAGGCCGTAGTTCGTGCCAGCGGCAGCTATAGCCGTCATGTACTCCTGCGCGCGCTCCGTGCCAGTGGCTACGATGAGCGTGTCATCAGCGTACACAAGATCCTCCGTGTCCCCCATGCGGTCGCCCAGCGTGACCCGGGCGTCGCGCAGCAGCACGGTCATCACCATGGCGAAGAGAAAGGGTGAAAAAGGACAACCTTGACAGATTCCCGCGTGTTGCTCGCGGGTCCCGGACATCATGCCGGCCTCGCGAACAGCGAAGTTCCTGCCCGTGTAGATGGCTTGAATCATTGTCAACATTTTCCCTGGGACTCCGAAGCGCTGCAGCGCTTTCAGCAGAGGCCCCGGCATGACGCTGTCGAATGCCTTGGCCCAGTCCAGAGCGAGCAGCACGAGCTGGCCCTCTGCGCTCGACCACGCTTCCTCCAGCCTCCGCCTGGCGAGGAAGATGGCGTCGGTGGTGCCGTGGCGCGATATGAATCCAAACTGGGTGCCCCAGATGCGGCCCTCGGCCCCGGCGTCCTTCAAGCGGCGGAGGAGAAGAGTCGCAAACAACTTGTACCCGGCCTGAAGCAGGCACACTGGTCTGTAGTTGCCGCAGAGCGTGGCGTCACCCTTTTTGAACAATGCAATCACTAAGGAATTGTGCCAAGATTCTGGCACGACGCCCTGGCCCCAACACCGCCGGCACAACGCTAGCGCCCAAGCTCTCGCCGGGGAGTCGCGAGCGCAGACCGCTTTCCAGAAGTCGCCGGGGATGCCGTCACTGCCGCACGCCTTGCCCCACTTCATGCGCTTGGCTGCCTCGGTCACCTCCCAGTCTTCGATCTGCCCCAAGTTGACCGGCAAGTCGGGGCCAAGGGGCGTTGTCGACATCGGCGTGGTGTCGCGCGCGGCCCACTGCACCTCCGTCAGGAAGTCTGCCAGCGTGTCCGCACGGACCTCGGAGTCAACCAGGTCGCCGCGAACGTTGCGAAGTTTGCCTTGCTTCCGCCCGGCCCCTTTACGCAATCGTCGCACCTGGTCCCAGTCGCCCGTCGCCAGGAGGTGTTCCAACCACTCCGCCCTATCCGTTTTCACAGAGCTCTTGACGACGTAATTCAAACGTCTCTCTTCTGCCAGGTCGCCGCGTGTTCTGGCCTCGGTGCGCTTCGCGATGAGCGTCATGGTGCGGTCTGAAATCCACAGCTTCCGCGGCACCGGCGGCGCTATAGGTAGCGTGGCGGCTGCCTGTTTGAAGGAAACCACGGCATAGCAACGATTTCGTTGGCCCCGCCGTCGCCCGTGTCGGCGGCCTCCATCTCGTCGGCAAAGGCCATGGCGAAACGGTTGGCATGCTCTGGCAGCCGGAGAACCCGCAAGTCAGGCCGAGTCGGTTGCTCGCGGCGGGCCTCGATCGGCACCATTATGTCCACGTCCGCCTGCACGAGGAAGTAGTGAGACGCCAGTGCCAAGTCCTTGTTGCTTGCCACTGATTGCAACTGCTGAACCCAATTCTGTGAAACCAAAACAAAATCGATCTGGCCAAAATTGTCCGGCGTGTCTGAGACGGCTTCTTGCCCACGTTGTAGCAGGTGACCTGACGATGTGCTGGCTCATGAAAAATTGTGTTGCCGATGCAGAGTTTGTGATGCTCGCACAGCTCAACCAGCAGGCTGCGGTTGGAAGCGGCGTTGTGCTCAGCCTCCGGGTGCCCAAACACATGCGGTCCCATGATATGTTCTTCTTGCGGGTGGCGCCTGTGCAGGCGCGCGTTAAAGTCTCCGAGCAAGATCATCGGGCCGTGCCGCGACGTCTGAGCGAGGAAAGCTCCAAGAGATGTGAAGAACCGCTGCCTGTCCTCGAAGTTCTTCCCGTTATGCGGCGCGTACGCGCTGCCGACGATAGTTTTCCCGCCTTGCACCCGCAGCTTCACGTATGCCATTATTGCTGACTCCTGCCTGAAGCCGACCACACTCGAGCGCAGCCGCGGAGAGATGATGAAGCCAACGCCTGCCGTCTCCTTATCCTCCTCGTCCGCGGACCCAAAGAAAATGAACAAGTAGCCGCCGTCCGATACGTAGTAGTCTGATATGTCCCTGTGAGTCTCGTGCATGCACAGAATGTCAATGCTCTGTTGGCGCACGTGCCATTCAAGCTCGATCTCTTTCGCGTCCGTGAAACCCTCAACGTTCCAGGTGGCAATCCGGAGCTGCCGCGAGCAAGGTCTGAGGCCGCCACCTCGGAAGACACGTGCCTGTCCGGCCCGGCTGGGTAGAGGCTGCTCCACAGTAGTGCCTACTGTGGGTGAAACTACGTCGTTCGTGCATTCATGAATTCTCAAACGATGGTGGCTTATAGTTGCAGTATTGCCGACTGCTGCCGGTGAAACTCTGCCCATGTGCTGTGCGTCCTAATGGGGCCCGCTGCCCCTGCCCTTCCCTTTGGTTCCGCCCTTCATGCCCTTGCCGGCACGAGCGAGCAGATCCACAGACTTTGTCGCGAGGTCCTTGATGAGGGGGTGGCCGCGCAACTCTTCCCGCGCAGCCCACTCGCCGTGCCACTGGTACTCAACGTCGTGGTCCTTCACGGTCGCTGTCGACGCGTGCGTGCCACCAACGACCACCTCGTAGGGGTCCCCGTCCGACACGTTCACAACGTACGGCGCTTTGAGCTCCTCCTGCTTCAGGATCCGCTTGAAGCCAAGGCAAAAGTTGCGGGCCGCCCGGTTCGCTGGTGAGCGATTTTCGCTAGCCCACACCTTCTTCTCGCCGTTTGTGGGGGCGCTGGCACGGAGGACCTCGACTGCGCGGTCACGCTCGTCTGTAGTGCCAAACTCTGCAAACATAATGCCCTTGAACTCGCCTTTCGAGTAAATCTTGGACGGGGCTGGCGAGCACAAGGCCTTGAGGCGCTCCGTCAGCCACTGGATCGACGCGGCAAGGTCCCCCAGGCCGCCCAAATTTCCAACGACCATGCTCAAGGAACTCTTGGACATCAGCGCGAGCGAAGAGGCTGTGGTTTTTGGGGTGGGGCTCGCCTAGAGGGCTTCCTTGATGTACTCCTGGATTTTCATCTCGAACGCGTCCCCTCCCGGAATCTTCTGCGCCGTCGTCTCGTACATGGTCTCTAGCTTCTCGACGCGCATCTCCGCGGAGTTGATGCTCGCCTCCACGCCCCCCAACCGGCCGCCGAGGGTCTCCGCAAGGTTCCCGACCTTGCCGTCTAAGGTCCCGAGCTTCTTTTTGAGGTCTTCCACAACGTTGGTGACCGTGGCGAGCTGCTGCTGGAGGAGTGCCGCAATGCCAGCCATTGTCACCGGCTCGGCCTCGGCCGCCATAGCTTCTCCGAAATCTGGTTGGCGAACAGCGTCCCCGGGGTCCCCCGCCATCGGCGCGTACCCCTCGAGGTGGGCCTACGCGTCGTCCAGGAGGGGGGTGCACGGGGAGTTGGGGCCGTGGCCGGAGCGCTGCTTCTTGGCCGCCATGTTCGCCCACGGGTCGTTCTCCTGGAGGCCGTCCTTGAACAGATGGCCTACCGGGGAACCTGGCACGCGGGACCGAGGCTTCGGGGTAGCAATACTATGAGCATCCGCCATTGCAGCTACAGTTGCAAGAGGGATCGGAGAGTAAGGGAAAGTGCTCTTGGGAGAAAGTGCTCTTGCGATGGTAGCAATGTTGCGGTATCTGTATTCCTGCCTTCAAGAATAACCTTGAACCGAAACGACCCTGTGCAACCACTGCGCACAAATACACGCCTTGCTGCGTCAAGGAGCCAGTTTCTGAACCATTACCTGCCGTGTATATGTTTGAAATGTTTACGCGCTCTGACAGCGCAAATCGTTGCACATGCAAGAAATTTGCATAAACAGTCTTCATCCTTCGTAAGCCTGGCCTTGATGCTATTGCCCCGCTCTCACTGCTGCCTGCTGTGGCTTAATTATGTTGAAGATTCGAATCCCAAATCTTGATCCAGGATCCTGCATGCCATGCGTCTGCGGCTCTGAAAGCTATGGCATACAGCTCGACTTTGCCGCTGGATTGGGCGATCGCGCTCTGCGTGTGGCCATAACTTTTTAGAACGCGAAAGCCCCACGTGACAACCCCAGCTGGTGTGTCTTCTTGGCGCGATGGCACTGAAGCCAATCCGAATCAGCATGAACAGTCAGCCCATCAGGAATCGAATCGTTCTTGAGATGTAGATGCACGTTCTTGGCGCCCTTAAAACATGTCAACACATGCTTCAATTTGCAGACATGTCCCTTCGCAGTCGACGCATGTTGTTTCGCCGTTTTTTGAATTGAAGACATGATGTTCCCTCGTTCCTGACATATGAGTAGTTGGTCGCCTACGTCGCTCCTGTATTGTGATGTTCGGCGTTCTCTGAAGCACCAACTCCCCGACGCAGCCTTTGACGCTAGGGGTGCGATTCGCACCAGGCGTGCCCGCTGGAGTACAGTGCATCATCCACATTTGTTCAAAGCGATATCGATCTTCCATTCTGCGGGGAGAACAGGCATATCACCCGTGCGATTTGCATACATTTTCTCTGGGCACCTGGCCGGAATTTCGCCACTGAAGCGATGGCCACGTTTGAACAACGCATGCGTTTCGATTTGTCCACCAAGCTCTAATGTGTTTGTTCTCTCCTACTGGAATTCGCATCGTCTGCGTGAATGGTGACGCGATCTCTTGTTTCCTTATTCCAGAACAACGGTGGGACGGTTAAACAAAAAGTGTAACCAAGTTGGTCTGTCAATCCGCTCAAAATACAATCTTAGAAATATTGCAGCCCCTTTCTCAAGCAATTCATGGCTTCGTTCATCTTCCGCGCCCGTCCAGGGCACCGAGAAATCCCTGGTTTTGTCGCGCTGCAATAAAACAGATTCATCCGACAAGTCGCACGTATAAAGCGATGCTCAAGTCCCCAGTACATGCCTCAAGCTTCTGTGCTTATGCAAGTGCCAACACGATGCGAAGGCCAATCGGCGCTGTTGATGCAGCGAAGACGTCGTCTTCGTTGCTTGCAATCTTCAGTTCCTTTGCGACCAGCCTAGAGCGCGACTCGGCGCCCTTCGTCTTGTCCGCTGAATGCCTCATCCTCGCGCCACCACGGGCACTCTTGGATGTGACCCTGGCTTTGCATTTCCTTGGACATGCCCTGTTCGAGCATCTCTTGCGGGCGCCCATCGATGAGATCGACGCGTTCAGACAATTGCTCTCACAGGTATTCATTGGCCCAGCAGAGGTCGGCTGTGTGCTGTTTGGGTCTGTCGCACAAGTTGCGGTCGTGCTCGATGCTGAGAGTCGGCTGGATGATCGCTGTGATTCTGGACCCTGGGGAGTCTCGGGGTATCATTTCCAATGTGCATTCTGGACCCCTGGGAGTCTTGCAGTCTGGGAGTATCATTCTGGACTCCTGGGAGTCTGGGAGTATCATGTCAGCCGCATGCGCATTGGCCCATTGCCGGTCGCCTGGTGGCGCCCCGGCGCGTCTTGCGCACGGCCGCCAGAGACATCGTCGCGATGCTTGGCGCCGCGAGTTTTTTGTTTGGTTCTTGTCGGCGGCCGCTTGCTCTCCTGCGTCTTCCTCCCGCCGTTCTCGTTCTCACTCATCTGCGTTTTTCAACCCCCGCTCTTGCCGCCCGCGCTTGCATTTGGCAGGATTGGCATCGCCGTGCATTCCCTCGCTGCACGCGCGGCAATTCAGCGTCTCGCCGTACTCGTGCTAAATTGGCATGCGTTCCCGGGTGGCCCCAGGCCGCTGCCTCACAGGCGCGCCGGGCCAGGGACATGCTCGTCGCGGGACAGGCTTGCCGCCGGAGCTCGGCCTGCAGTTGGCACCCCAAGGGGCGGCGTAAATTTGAATCGCAGTTTTCTGGCTGAGCCGTTCCCGCTTTCTCGCGTCGCTGGTGCGCACCGTGCCCCTGGGCGCAGCTATGCTACGCTCGTCATTGCCAGCGGGCTTTCCCCGTCTAGACGCCAGCCACGCACGGCGGTTCCATGGCATTGACGGCGCGACCCTTTGCAAGGAAGGAAGCGCTAACGCAGTCACCGAACGCCTCGACAGTAGCGCGATCAGTTTAAGCGTCGTTTTCTCGGAGGTTGTTTTTTCCCATTAGTGTGCTTTTGGTAATTTGTGTACAATTGTCTTCAGTGTCGGATCCATCGCGGCGCGGACAGGCCAACGTTTCTGGGCGCCGCGTCGCAGTGGCCCTCGAGGGCCAGCTGCAGTGTCCGAACGAGGCCCTCGATCGATTAACAAAAGCGCTGTGCTTTACCATTAGATTGTTCTGATGCAACAGGCGCTTGCCTCAAATGAGTTGTGCGTGGCGACCGCGCTGCCGAGCGCTCCGAATTTGTCCAGGCGTTCGACGGCGATCTGACCGCGCGCGCGTCGGGGGACGTCTGACTTGGACTCGTTCGCGCACCGTCATTGTTGACGACGTCGGTGACTGATGCGCGCGCAATGATTGTTGCGCTCTTTGACGTTTCCAAGAAGAAGTAATACTTGCGCCGCGGGGGCAATGGACTTTGCCGGGCGCTTGCGCGGAGACTGCTCGGCGCACCCGCGCGCGCGGATTCCGCGCCGAGCTCTAGAAGCTGCGTGCGCGAGATTGCCCCAGTCTTTCATTGCGCGTTGGTCCAGCGGGAGTTCTGGGAGCCGGCGGCCCCCGCCCCTCCCCTGGTTGCTCTTGCAGAGGTCCAGGGGGCGACTGAGAAGAAGATTTCCGAATCGCAGTGATCATCCTGAACGGTTCACGTTGCAGCCACAGTGCAACCGCAACGTTTCGCGCGTTATCTTTCACTTGATCAACGCCCACGCTGCCATCTACAAGTTGTTCAACCTTGACTCGTTAACTTATGAGGCCGCGTTGGCCCGGCTGACTCTCGCGCTGTGTTTGGGCGCAAAATAGTTTCTGGAGCGTTGGCGCTCGCTGCGCGGCCGCATCCATGACGCGCTTGGCCCTGGCAGCGTCTGCGCGCGCGCTGGAGGTTGGTTGTTGCCAGAGGAGCATGTTGAGCGAATGTCGCTTGGGCTCTGCGCGCCTGTGGGCGTCGAATTTGTCGAGCTTCTCCTGAGAGGCCGTTTGGGACGTCGTTCGCGTCAGGGCTGTTTGGGGATCTTCGTTTCCCTCGCGATACGCGGACAACGTAATTGCCCTGCCTGGCATGAGGAAGTCCTTTGGCATTTCGAGCTTCGTCCAATCTACCAGTTTCGTTGAGCAATGCGTAGTCCGTTGCGATTCTTGCGCGCGCGCGGAATTATTTGGCAAATGTCGCACTGGCGCTTGGAATTTCTCCACGTTGGGCGCCGCCACATAGGCTCGCCCTCAGGGCTGGTGTCCTAAATTGCCCTCATCCTAGCGGGAATCTTAACTCTCAATTATTCAGGCGTTCCTTCAAGCGGCCGGGGGGCAGCTGACTGCAATGGTCGGCGTGGGGTGATTTGCGTGATTTTTTGTCCGATCGACACATGCGCATGTTTCGTGGCGCTGGAGTGTTTGTCCTTTCCCTGTCCGCGGCTTTGGGACGTGCGTTTTTCGTTTCGGGAGTCTGCCCGTGCTGATAAGTGCGGCAGCTGCCTCTTCGGACGCGCTGAAACATCCTACAACATCGGTATTCGTGCCGTTGTGGCCGATCAGATGTATCGGTGCGTCGTCGCGCCCAATCCGCGTCGTTGGACCTCCCGGCGCTGTCTCGCCCCCTTTACCTTTCGACCTCGCCGCGCGAAAATGTTTCGCGAAAGACCCCTTGCAAACGTGGTCAAACGTTCCAGAATCTGCATGGACCTGGGAGTATCTCGGCGCGAAGTCGCCAAATAACGCGACTGTGTTCCGTTCTTGTGAGATTTTGTCCAGAAACATGCTGGTGCTGAGATCACCTTTTCTCAGCTCAATCACGATTCAGATCAGAATTGTCCGTGCGATTATCAGCCCGTCGATTGGCCGACGCGCACTTGGCGCGCTTGCGGGTACATGGAAAGACGCGCCGCACATTTCAAACCATGCTTGCACGAAGCGGCACCACGCGCAACATCAAGCACACCGTCATCACGAATAGTGTCGCCCCTGGAAAGCTCTCGGCGGCCTTGCGACGGGCGCGGTTGGGACCGTCGCCCTCGTCATCTGAGCCAGCCATCAGAAACCATTCAGGACAGCGGCGGAAATCGTCGCCCTGCTCGGCCACAGGGCCCGTTTGAAGGCCTGTTTCCATTGGAGTTTCCATGGGGTTCGCTCGGCGCGCCGTCGTCGTTGCCACCGTCGGTGGAGAACGCCGCAGCATCATGCTCAAAAGCAAGTGCATTGTGGACCTGTGCTTCTGTCCCGGGGGAGCTTTCGGCATGCTCAGCTGACTCGCGTGAGGGACGCTCGTTCGAATCTTGACTCGCCGTCGCTTTCGCTCGGAAAGCTGCTGCCTGGAAGCAGAGCCGCGAGCTCCCCTGGGGAGCGCGGGTCGCATTGATCTGGCTCTTTTCCGCCACCTTGGTTTCAATCGCCCTGCGCGCTCCAAGACCACCGGGGACCCGAAGAGTCTTGATCCCAGGCCTATTCGTTGGGATGGCTTCCTTTCCCTGAGCGGCGTTTCCCTACATGGATAAATCTATACGGATGTCCAATGACATTTCATCCTGCAGATGTCGTGCCTCTTGTTTGCGTTCTGACTCCAACCACTGTTGCCTTTACCGTTTGAGTGGCCCCTACCTTTGCCTCCAATGCTCGTTTGATCCTTACCTTTGTCGGGCGGGCCATTTTGGTGCCAGCCCTGGACCTGGACGGGGGAACCATGCCCTCGCCTGGAGGATGAAGGGACGGCCAGACCGCGATCCTTGGGAATATCTTATCGGAGTACCCTTGGGGTGCCTTTGGGGGATCAGTTGGGAGAGCCCTTGTGGTCTTCTTTTGGGGATCCTCTTCGGAGGATCTTCTGGGGCGCCTTTTCAGGGAACCTTCGAACGAATATATTTCCATGTTCTTAGAGCTGTTATAGCTTCCTCCAGACGGATTCGTCCAGACCCGTTCGTTTCCGACCTAAGTTGCGATATGATATTGGAAGTTTGTGTACGTCTCGTACAGATGAGTGTTCAATCCGGCAGATTCGTAACCACGCTAACTATCACACCGTGCTAGGTCATCGTATTCCAGATTGTCATCATCTCTTTATGCACCACGCTCTGTCGAATGGGTGCTAGATTTGCCGAGTGTTGCTGTACATGTTTGTTTGTGGCTGCGGGCGCGATGGGGTTCGCATGCCCTCTTGTTTGTTGTATGTTCAGCAATACCACTTAGTTCGCAGCGCCCCACAATAGGATTCGAACCGATTACACTTATCGTTCCGCTCACCTTCGTCACCCACGAGATGTTTTAGACTATGTCCTAAAAGTTTCGTGCCGATCACTGTTGCCATTGTTTTTGATTCTCAGTATCTTCCCGGGGGCCCTAATTTGGGTTGGGGATGCGATTCGACAGCGAGTTTTCCCAGAGCCCTACTTGGGTTGGGGATGTACCCTCGGTCCGTGCATTGTTCACCACGGCTCCGCGACCACGAAAAGCTACGCGGGCGCGCGAGGGAAGGCGGAGGCCTCTTTGCTATGGCTACGCTCGATATCTCAAGCCGGCTGCGGAAGGATAGGATCGATTCGAACAGCCCTTGCCCCCCATTTCGGTACGCCTTCACACGTTTCGTGGCCCCATGGATAGTTCCACCGAGACCACGAGCAGCAGGGTCCGCATCGCCGCACTAGATTCAACACGCCCCTCACGCGTTTCGTGGCCCCGTAGGGAGCCCCACCGAAGGTCAACGGAGGAACAATCACCGGGACCCGATAATTGGCGTTTATCAAACGGCCTTGGGCGTTTATTCAACAGTGTTGCCCTGTTCGATTCCTTCTTTGGGCGCGTTTACTAAACGACTTCGCATGTCGGGGTGGTTACTGTGGGGGTGGATTGTTTGACTTCTAGAAGGCCCCAGCGGCAGGGTCCGCATGGCGGTCCCGCGCCCATGTCGCCACACCCCTCACACGTTTCGTTGCCCCGTAGGGAGCTCCTGCGGCAGGGTCCGCGGGGAGGCCCCACATCCAAGTCGTCAGACCCCTCACGCGATTCGTGGCCCCGTAGGGACCCCCCAGGGAGCTCCCCGTAGGGAGCGCCCCCACTCCAGCACGCCCATCCCGCGGGTCGTGGTCCCAAAGGAGATTCACCGAAACCCCGCACTGATGTCGGCACGCTCCTCACAGCCCCATCGGAAGCTCCACCGATGGCCTCAGCGGGAGGGTCCGCATGGCCGCATGGCGTCCCCGCGCCAATTCTGACACGCACGCGTCGTTTACCCAGAGGACCTGCCCCTCCTTCGTCCCGCCTGCCTTCCGGCACTCGGGCCCGCAGATGGTGAGGCTGCATGCCTGGATAATTCAGTTGGTCTAACTAGTGAGTCGTGTTCTTTGCCACTGCGTTTTCGTTGTGTTTTCGTCCGGGGGGGTACGATTGGCCAATCACCATTTGGGTTATGCGCCAAACGCAGTTTTGGGCATGCGATCGGGTTGTTTTGGTGGCAACGCGACACGGAAACGCAGAACATTGTTTTGGTTTACCCTTGTGGGGGGTTTGGTTTAGGGGGCACCGCATCGACGCCCAAGCGACCATTCATCGCCGATGAGGGCTTGATTGCAAGATTGCCCGCCCCGCCCAGGAATTCAATCGCCCACGCATCCGCGACTGGGGCCCCGCCCAGGAACGTGCGGCCGGCCTCCGCATCGAAAGCTTGTTCGCCGATCCATTAGCAATCCATCGCGGATTCCGGTTCGATGCTCCCCCCTGAGCTGGACCCCCCGTCCCCCCTCAGAATTGGAGGGCGAGCAGCAGGGGGGAGAAAGGTGCCCTTTTGGAGCCCTCGAGGCCCCCCTCTGAGTCCGAAAGATCTTTCGAGGCCCCACAAGGCTTCTCGGCAGCCCTCGCTGCCCCGCCATGTATAGCCATCCCCTTTCGGTCGTGCCCACTAAGACGATGGGCGTTAGGTATAGCGCGCGGGCCATCTGCAGACTGGGGGTCCAGGACTGCGGAGGGAAGTGGCCCCCTATGCGATCAGCGCGGGCCAGCGGCGCGCGCCTCGCAGCGCGATGACGCAGCGATTCTGCCGGAGGGCCCCGGATTCCGGGAGTGCTTTCGCGCACCCCGCTCGCGTCTTGCGACGATTATCGTAGCGTTTGGGGCCAGCGGTGCGCATCGCAGCGCGACAGCAGTGATGCTGCGGGAGAGTTGTGGATCCCGTGCGTTGTCGCGTACCACGCTCGCGTCTTGCGGCGATTCTAAGCCGTTGTATCGTCAGGTAGTCTGCGGGCAATCTGCAGACTGAGGGGTCCAGGATTGCGGGGGGAGTAGTAGCCCCAAGCCATCAGCGCGGGCTAGCGGCGCGCATATCGCAGCGCGACAGCGGTGCTGCTGCTGGAGGGTTCTGGATCCCGTGAGATGCCGCACATCACGTTCACGTCTTGCGTTTGCCTTTTTGGGGACGTGTGCATGTATTCCCCGGCGAGGACCAGCGAGGAGACCTCTGGATCAGCTTGCAAAAAGTAAGCGCAAGAAGCCGAAACATGCCACGGGGAATGGGCGACCGAGCGATGGCAATTGTGGGCGATTCGAAGCGGTTGAATCACCCTCTTTGTTGTCTCTTGTCGTTTTCCCCCGACGCAGGCTTGGGATCTGGAGATCCGAAATGGACTCGTCAAAACACGGAACGAAGATTGGCGGCAGCGCCTCCCCCCATTGACAGGACTCGTTGTTTGTGTCGCCGCGGACGTTGCCCGGTCGGGGCAAAAGTCGCTTGCCCAACATCATTTGTTGTCGGTTTCCGCCGATGCATCGGCGACACGGTGCGATCTGGACCTTGATAAATCCGATCCCACGTTTCGATCTTCTGCCCCATCTACTCCGACCGCATCTGGACGGCCTCCAAGGTCCTGCTTTGCATTCGTGGCACTGCCGGCGGGATGGCGTGGTGCCCCGAATTTGATCCGCAGTTTCAAAGGCTCCAGTGAGCCCCATGGGCTCCAGCGGGCGGGCTACTCCTCCTCCCGATGTAGTTCCTCTTCCTCCTTCCCCGCCCATCCCTCCTCATTCACCTCTTCCTTTCCGCCTACCTCGCTCGCTTGAGCCCCCGAGATTGTGCTCAACCGAAGTGTCGCGAAGACGAGGTGAGGATCACTCCGGGATTTGTTGCCCTGGCTCCATGAGGAACGGTGGCAGCGCATCGTGGCAAAACGGCAGGCCACAAACTCGCCGATCCAAGGCGGCTCGGCGGACATCGTCGTGGAGGCGATGCTGAAAGCTCACGGGTGCGAGGAGTTGCGACGCTTGGAATTCGCGATGGTGATGCAGGTTCACGACGAGCTCGTCTTCGAGGGTCCCGCCGAGAACGCCACCGCAGCGTTGGCCGTGGTCAAGGACATCATGGAACGCCCTTTCCTAGATGGTTTGGAGCTGAAGGTGCCGCTGGTAGTGGACGCCAAGGTGGCAAAGACGTGGGCGGGTGGCACATAGGCAATTCCGCTGCGAGTCGGGGCACGAACGCGGTGGGGCCGCGTCTGTGCGTGTGTGGCAGGGCTCTTGCGGGTGAGCCAAAACTTGGAAGCGCTTGACGCTTCGCGCATCCCCACCAGCCCATCCAGAAACGATGCTCGGGCGAGTTGCTTTTCAGAGTCTCGTCGGATGTCTGTTGGAAGCTTTTTGGAGGCCTCTTGGTGCGTCTTGGGGGCCTCTTGGCGCTCTCGGGGACCTCTCGGAGCGTCTTGCGTTCCTGAGTCCTCGGAGGGCCATCGAAAGTAAAACGGCGAGAAGGCACAACTCTCTGATTTCCCTTAGGTGTTTCAAGGATGTGGGCCTCTTGGCGGCCTCCCTGGGGAGGCTCCGTGGCCACTCGGAGCCGTCTTGGAGCGGTATTGGGGCCTCGTGGAGAATCTCGGGAGCCATATTGAGCCATATTGGTCCATCGTGAGCCATCTTGGGGGTCATCTTGGGCTCTCTGAGGCCTTCTTGGAGCTGTCTTGGGCCATCTTAGATGCTCTGACCGTTCGCGAACCCCTCCCCTCCAGATCCAGCGGATGGGGTAGTGGGAAGGCTCAAACTTCCCACCTTTCCGCAAGCCATCTTGCTCACTCCCACCCGCCCTCCCAACACATACGTAACACCTGGGCGTCAGCATATCGCGTAAGAACGCCGCAGACGCCACATACTCCAGATGCACCGGACACCTTGGAGGCCCAAGCGAGCCAGGCGCGCCAGGTGCGGCACGGTGCCCGATGTTGGAGCCATGTGGAGGTTTCAAGATCCCATCGGAGACGGTAAGGCGAAAAGGCAGCAGCCACTGATGTGTCAAACCAGCGTCAAACCAGTGGTCGACCACCTGCGCCCAGAAGGCGGGCTGGGATCTGCTGGCACCCCAGCCGTCCCTGTAAAATACCAATGCAAAATGGTCGCCGGGCGGCCGCGCATGCTCCAAATGTGGAGGCAGAGTGCGTTTGTGTATTGGTTTCTGATAAGGGTGGTGGAGGGGGGGGCCCTCATGGGGTTGGCATGGTTCCGTGTCGGCCGCCGGCCGGGTGGGGGAGGGAGTGTGTATCAACAGGAGACAGTGATAACCCCTCCCCGCAGGGGAAGAGGGAGGGGTTGGAAGAGAAACCGCCCTAGACCACCTACGCCCAGAGGGCAAGGGCTGGTGGGATTCACCTCACCCCGAGGAGGAGCGCGAGGTGGAGTTGTGTTCTTCGTTGCGGGTGTTTGAAAGGGGGAGATAAGGCTGAGGAGGAGGAGGAGGAGGCGGAGGCGCAGAGGGACTTGAGAGTGAGGGGAGAGACGAGGAAGAGGAAGAGGTGGAGTTGTCCTCTCTTCCGCTGCGGGGTGCCCAACGAGGGGAGCCAGAGGCTGCCCGCCCTGCTCTCCTTGCCAAGAGGTCCTCAGCCTGCTCCTCCTCTTCTCCCACCGACCGCGGTGGCCACCCACCGTTCGTTGAAAGCAGGTGCTCGTGAAGCAAGTCGGATCCCTCCATCGACCGTGGTGGCCACCCGCCGCTCTTTGAAAGCAGGGGTCTTTGGACTCTCGGATTCCACTCTGAGGTAGGCGTCTGGTGGTGGCCACCCACCGTTCGTTGAAAGCAGGTGCCCATGGATTCCCAGATGCCAATCTGAAGCGGGCGCCTTCCTGTTGGAGAGGCCCGACAGCCAGTTCCGTCGACCCCCGCAGGGAGAACGGGGCGTCCCTGGGGAGGACGCGAGGCCTGCCGAGGGGGCGCACGGGGGCAGGCCAGACGACGGTTCGCAGAACGGCTCAACGGAGCACCTCGAAACTGGAGCAGAGCGAGAATCGGGCGATCGCAAACGTGGGTCAGGGGGACGTGGAGTAGCGACTGGTCCCGTTTCCATGGGAGATCGCGGATTTCCGCCGCCGATTGAAGCGGCACGAGGGGCGTTTTGGGGAGGGCAGCCCCTCCGATTCATGGATCTGGCGACAGCGCGCCGAATCCATGGAGCGCTAATCCATGGTTGCGCGCCCCCGAGAGAACACCGTGTCTTGGCATCGCTGGGAGGTGTGCATTTTTCCCAACCATCCTGTGGTGTTGGGTCCTCGTTTTGAAGAAACGGTCCCCGCGTCTCCTCTCCTCTCCTCTCCTCCTCCTCCCCCTCCTCCTCCCTCCTCCCCCTCTTCCCTGCGTTTCACCCACCCAGTACAGCGTTTCGTAGCCCCATAGGAGCTCCTCCGAAGGCCCCAGTACCCGCGCCCGCATGCGTCACCCACACCCATTCGGCACACCCCTCACACGTTTCGTGGCTCCATAGGGAGCTCCACCGAAGGCCCCAGTGCCCGCGCCCGCATGCGTCACCCACACCCATTTCGGCACACCCCTCACACGTTTCGTGGCTCCATAGGGAGCTCCACCGAAGGCCCCAGTGCCCGCGCCCGCATGCGTCACCCACACCCATTTCGGCACACCCCTCACACGTTTCGTGGCTCCATAGGGAGCTCCACCGAAGGCCCCAGTGCCCGCGCCCGCATGCGACCATTTCGGCACACCCCTCACACGTTCGTGGCTCCATAGGGAGCTCCACCGAAGGCCCCAGTGCCCGCGCGCATGCGTGCGGTCAGCTCCACCGAAGGCCCCAGTGCCCGCGCCGCATGCGTCACCCACACCCATTTCAGCACACCCCTCACACGTTTCGTGGCTCCATAGGGAGCTCCACCGAAGGCCCCAGTGCCCGCGCCCGCATGCGTCACCCACACCCATTTCGGCACACCCCTCACACGTTTCGTGGCTCCATAGGGAGCTCCACCGAAGGCCCCAGTGCCCGCGCCCGCATGCGTCACCCACACCCATTTCGGCACACCCCTCACACGTTTCGTGGCTCCATAGGGAGCTCCACCGAAGGCCCCAGTGCCCGCGCCCGCATGCGTCACCCACACCCATTTCGGCACACCCCTCACACGTTTCGTGGCCCCATAGGGAGCTCCGCCGAAGGCCCCAGTGCTGCCGCCCGCATGCGTCACGCACACCCAATTCGGCACACCCCTCACACGTTTCGTGGCCCCATAGGGAGCTCCGCCGAAGGTCCCAGTGCTGCCGCCCGCATGCGTCCCGCACAACCAATTCGGCACACCCCTCATACGTTTCGTGGCCCCATAGGGAGCTCCACCGAAGGCCCCAGTGGCGGCGCTCACATGCGCATGCGTCCCGCACACCCATTTCGGCACATCCGTCACAGGTTCCGTGGCCCCATAGGGAGCTCCGCCGAAGGCCCCAGTGCCCGCGCCCGCATGCGTCAGCCACACCAATTTCGGCACGCCCCTCACGCGTTCCGTGGCCCCATAGGGAGCTCCGCCGAAGGTCCCAGTGGGTGTGCCCGCATGCGTCCCGCACACCCATTTCGGCACACCCCTCACACGTTTCTTGGCCCCATAGAGAGCTCCACCGAAGGCCCCAGTGGGTGTGCCCGCATGCGTCCCGCACACCCATTTCGGCACACCCCTCGTACGTTTCGTGGCCCCGTAGGGGGCTCCACCGAGAAGATATTTACAATTGCAGTATTCACAATTGCATATGGTTGGGTCCTTCGCCAGGATAATGTTTTGAAGCAAGCTTGTGGCCTCTTGGGCCGTCCAGGGCGGTCAGTTGCTCGAAAAGGTGGTACCGTCAAAATCGTCCCCAAACCCACGCAACATCAATAAGTCTTGCGTCTTCGGGGCCTCTCGAAGTCCTCTTGGAACCCTCCTGGAGCGTCTTGGGCGCTTCTTCGGCCGCGTTGGGATCAACGTGGGCCATCTTGGAACGCTCTCGGCCTGAGGCCGTGGGGCGTGCCACCCTTTTGGCGCCTCATTGGGGGTGCTCGGGGGGGGCCCGAAGCCGCGCCCAGGAGTTCCGACATCTCTGATCCGAACCTGCCGGGACCTTGCCGAGACCTTGCTGGGACCTAGCCGGTACCCTGCCAGAACTTTGCCCCAGTTTAGCATTTTTTTTCTGTAGTCAGTCGGTTCAAGCTGTCTTGGCGCTATCCAGTCGTTGGCCTGGGCCGTTTGACATCTGGGTCCTTTCCTGGAGGAGCAATATGGCGACTGCAATTGGGGATGCTGCAGGGTTTGCGCCAAAGCCTGTGGACGGTGGGCACCGTCAGATGTGGCAGCGAACCAATAGCGCGATTGCTGAGGCTGATGCGGGGCTTGCCTCTGCAAATGTGCCACCGCTTGCCCAAGTACCTCTGGTGGACATCTCCTGCTTTGTGCATGTCAGTAGGGCAACGCAAGCTGACCGAGATAGAGTTGTTGATCAGGTCCTCGCTGCGGCTCAACACCCAGGCTTCATGAACGTTGTAGGCCATGGGGTCCCTCAACACATCATCGATTCTGCTCTAATTGCCCTCGAAACCTTCTTTCGAAGCCCTGTGGAGCAAAAGCAGCGATGCGTTTCAAAGTCCTCTCACGGAACCGAGCGTGGTTACGTCCCATACAAGAGCGAGAATGTCAAAGTCTTACTCGGCCGCGCTGGACCGGCCTGTCTCAGAGAGTGCTTCTCGTTCGGTCCTCCAGAACACCTCGGCGGCTCAGCATACGGTGAGAACAGCTACCCAGACTTTGTGGATGGATTCAGCCACCATGTCGACAGCTACTATTCCGAAGTGCAGCGGGTAGAGAAGGTGATGCTGGAAATACTTTCCCTCGCTTTGTCAAAGGCAACTGGGCGGTCTCTTGATCCGCAGTACCTCTTCAATCAGATAGGGCTCAACAGAGGCTTGATGAAAGCTGCGTGGTCCTGGCCTTGCCAGCCTTCTCCCGAGGAAGCTCGAATTGATGGGCACACGGACTGGGGCCCGCTCACCATCTTGTTGACGACATCTCCAGGGTTAGAAGTCTGCACGATGTCTGAGGAGAGCAAGGTGTACCAATGGCACCCTGTGCCAGTAGTCCCAGGTGCATTTACAGTGAATATTGGCGATCAGTTGGCCCGGTGGAGCAATGACCTTTTCACGAGCACGATTCACCGTGTCAATGCGAACGTCAATTGCGATTCGGTTCGCATCTCGATCCCGTACTTCAGCACGCAGGTCTTGCCGCTGCACCCGACTTCGGATCCGAAAGTGGAGTGCATCTGCCGCGATGGCGAGGAGCCCAAGTACGAGCCGCTCAGCATCGGGGACTACCTTCGCCGCAATTTCAGCCTCTTGCACACATCCTGTGCGCAGGCGGGAGGCGCGTAGGCGCTGCCGCTCCGGAGGTGCCCGCGCGCGCGCCCCCCTAGGGGCGTGCGAGGACAGGCAGGAGGTGCCTCCGGGTGCGTGAATTCGTCCGGCTTCCCCTCTGGATCTTGCGCGTGCCAGCGCCGTCCTACTTACAGCGAGGATGCGCAGAAGGCATGCAGAAGACATGCAGACAAGCGAGGCGAGTGCAAGGTCGCAGGGAGAAAAAGTGTTCCGCCCGCCTGGTCTTGCTTCTGTCGCTGCTCTCGGTCTCTGACGCGGGTGCTCGCCTCCGATCCCCTCTCGGGGGGTCGCCGAGGGCCTCCAGGAGAGGGAGAGGAGTTGCCGGAGGGCATGGTGATCGGACTGGCCCGAGGGTAAACCTAAAACCTGTGGGATTGAAAGCGCTTCACGGGAGGTACTTTCGCCCTCTCTGTCTTCCTCTTTTGCTCTCTCTCGCCCCGTGCCTTGAGACCACGCTGTGATGCTCGGTCGGGCGAGAGTGTATGTGCGCAACTTGCAAGGGCCATGGCGTTGGGGCGAGCCGCCCATGAGGAACGGCCTCCACAACAAGCAAACATCGACCGCCTTGAGGATGGAGGAGTCAGCAGGGAGACTGGAGGATTGGGCGAGGAGGACTGCGGAGGAGGAGGAGGAGGAGGAGGAGGAGTACTGTAAGTAACGTTTGCTTAGGATAACACACCACTGGTTCTGGCGCAACGCGCTTCGGCGCGACACGCTAAGCACGTCCATGCCCCCCAGCATCGACGTTCGGAGCCTTTACCAGCCTCCCGTCCTACGAAGCAGAGCGACTCGCTGTCATGGGCCGTCTTGGAAGTTCTGGACACGGATCCATCGTTGTCTACAGTGGATCGTGGCATCAGGAGCGAGGACCCGTTGCTTTTTTCACTAGGGATCGTGGCCGCGGGAAGGGGCTGCGGTGCATAGAGGAAACTCGGGCATCCGTGGGGTCCCTGATTAGAGAGAAGAAGTCCTATCAGGCAGCCATTGGCATTCTTTCACGCCTCAACGGGCCCTCAGGCGAGGCCTTGGGTTTTTTTTGTGTGTGTGTGGGGGGGCCATCATTTACCTAACAGCGAAGACTGATAGGTTTCTAGTGGGGTAAAAAGAGTTCACAGATCACTCCACAGGGGGGTCCGGGCAGGTGTTGGGAAGGGGGCCCGGAGCCCGCCACTTCGTTTTTCAGAACTCCATTCCCGGGCCACAGTCAACTGTAGGCCACTTCGTGCTCTTCGAGTTCCCAGAACTCCATTCCCGGGCCACATTTTTGCAACAGCACACACTTCGAGCAAGACCAGGAGGACGAGGACGAGCAGGAGCAGGACGAGGAGCAGGAGGAGCAGGAGAAGAAGGACGAGCAGGAGGAGGAGGAGGACGAGCAGGAGGAGGAGGACGACCAGGAGGAGGAGGACGACCAGGAAGAGGAGGAGGAGGAGGAGGAGGAGGAGGGGAGGGGGAGGAGTACCAGGAGGAGGAGGAGGAGGAGGAGGAGGAGGAGGAAGAGGAGGAGGAGGAGGAGGAGGACGAGGACGAGGAGGAGGAGGAGGAGGGGGGGGGAGAGTACCAGGAGGAGGAGAACGAGGACCACCAGGAGGAGGAGGAGGAGGAGGAGGAGGAGGAGAGAACACCAGGAGGAGGAGGACGAGCAAGACGAGGAGGACGAGAACGAGGACGACCAGGAAGAGGAGGAGGAGGAGGAGGAGGGGAGGGGGAGGACTACCAGGAGGAGGAGGAGGAGGAGGAGGAGGAGGGAAGAGGAGGAGGAGGACGAGGAGGAGGAGGAGGAGGAGGACGAGGAGGAGGAGGGGGGGGGAGAGCACCAGGAGGAGGAGAACGAGGACCACCAGGAGGAGGAGGAGGAGGAGGAGGAGGAGGAGGAGGAGGAGAGAGCACCAGGAGGAGGAGGACGAGCAAGACGAGGAGGACGAGAACGAGGACGAGCAGGAGGAAGAGGAGGAGGAGGAGGAGGAGGAGGAGCAGGAGAAGAGGAGGAGGAGGAGGCAGGCTGAGGCTGAGGCTGTGACTGCGACTGCCGTTGCCGCTGCGACTGTCATCGCGAATGCGACTACGACTGCGAGAACAGCAGAATTCGACAACTGGATTTTCATCTGAATCTTAAGGTGAATGCTTTCAGATATGCTTCTACACATCGCTGTTAGGTTGCTTTGCCGGGATAATTTTTTTGTGTGTGTGTGGGGGGGCCATCATGAGGCCCTTCTGAATGCGACTCCAGAACTATGTCGGTAACGATGATAGTGGGGGTGATGATGAATCTGAACAGGTGGGCGAGAAGGAGTTCATCCTGAATCATGCTCATGCTCCTCCTTCCTCCGACCTCCCCATAGTTCTCCTGCCGCCTCCCTCCTCCATATGATTTCCCGTCGTTCTGCCCCACCGTCCTTCAGTACATGGACAACATATTCGAGCCCTCACACACTTGAGGGGGATGTTCATCACCCCCCCGCCCCCGAACTCAATGTTGATTTTAGCATGGGTGGTGGTCAGTGGGTTCGAATATTTCTGTCCACCCATCATGCCTGAATATTTCTGTCCACCCATCATGCCTTCTCCGTTGTCGCACCCTCAAGATTAATTTGGAGGGTCCGGGGGATCTTGCGCAGCAGGGTTCGAACTTATCGAATCGCTTCGCTCATTCTGCCGGCCCATTTCGCATCGCAGTCCTCGAGGAGATCTTTGGAGGTGTGGCTCGCACCCTGTCGAAGAGAGCCGATAGACTGCCCCTGAGGGCGCCAGGATGGCTCAAGAGCTCCAGCAGAGTTTCGAGACGTACCTGGGTTGTGGGCCAGAGTCCTCATTGATGCTTCTTGGGGTATCTTCGGAGGGCTCGCGGGAGCCTCTGGGGAGCAGTTTTGAGACCTCTGGGGAGCCTCTTGGGGGCTTGTTGGGGGCCTCTTGGGTCTTCTGGGGGCCTGTTGGGCGTCCAGGGAGCCTCATTTGGGGCCTCTTGGGGGCCTCTTGGGGCCTCTTGGGGGGCTCTCGGGGGCCTCTGGGGGGCTTCCTGGGTGCCTCTTGGGGCTGAGAGCTCCAAATGTCTGTTCTGGTTCCCCCTCTGGGCCCCCTCTCGGGGCCATCCTGGGGAGATCTTAGGGCCATCTACCTTGGGCCCTTCGGGGGCCCTCTTGTAAGGTTGTTTATTTTGTTTTGAAGCAAGCTTGTTGCCTCTTGGGCCGTCCAGGGCGGTCAGCTGATCGAAAAGGTGGTACCGTCAAAATCGTTCAATAAATCTTGCGTCTTCGGGGCCTCTCGAAGTCCTCTTGGAACCCTCCTGGAGCGTCTTGGGCGCTACTTCGGCCGTGTTGGGATCAACGTGGGCCATCTTGGAACGCTCTCGGCCTGAGACCGTGAGGCGTGCCACCGTTTTGGCGCCTCATGGGGGGTGCTCGGGGGGGGGCCCGAAGCTGCGCCCAGGAGTTCCGACATCTCAGATCCGAACCTGCCGGGACCTTGCCGAGACCTTGCTGGGACCTAGCCGGTACCCTGCCAGAACTTTGTCCCGGTTTAGCATCTTTCTTTTGTAGTCAGTCGGCTCAAGCTGTCTTGGCGCTATCCAGTCGTTGGCCTGGGCCGTTTGACATCTGGGTCCTTTCCTGGAGGAGCAATATGGCGACTGCAATTGGGGATGCTGCAGGGTTTGCGCCAAAGCCTGTGGACGATGGGCACCGTCAGATGTGGCAGCGAATCAATAGCGCGATTGCTGAGGCTGATGCGGGGCTTGCCTCTGCAAATGTGCCACCGCTTGCCCAAGTACCTCTGGTGGACATATCCTGCTTTGTGCATGTCAATAGGGCAACGCAAGCTGACCGAGATACAGTGGTTGATCAGGTCCTCGCTGCGGCTCAACACCCAGGCTTCATGAACGTTGTAGGCCATGGGGTCCCTCAACATATCATCGATTCTGCTCTTACTGCCCTCGAAACCTTCTTTCGAAGCCCTGTGGAGCAAAAGCAGCGATGCGTTTCAAAATCCTTTCACGGAACCGAGCGTGGTTACGTTCCATACAAGAGCGAGAATGTCAAAGTCTCACTCGGCCGGGCTGGACCGGCCTGTCTCAGAGAGTGCTTCTCGTTCGGTCCTCCAGAACACCTCGGCGGCTCAGCATACGGTGAGAACAGCTACCCAGACTTCGTCGATGGATTCAGCCACCATGTCGACAGCTACTATTCCGAAGTGCAGCGGGTAGAGAAGGTGATGCTGGAAATACTCTCCCTCGCTTTGTCAAAAGCAACTGGGCGGTCTCTTGATCCGCAGTACCTCTTGAATCAGATAGGGCTCAACAGAGGCTTGATGAAAGCTGCGTGGTCCTGGCCTTGCCAGCCTTCTCCCGAGGAAGCTCGATGCGATGGGCACACGGACTGGGGCCCGCTCACCATCTTGTTGACGACATCTCCAGGGTTAGAAGTCTGCACGATGTCTGAGGAGAGCAAGGTGTACCAATGGCACCCTGTGCCAGTAGTCCCAGGTGCATTTACAGTGAATATTGGCGATCAGTTGGCCCGGTGGAGCAATGACCTTTTCACCAGCACGATTCACCGTGTCAATGCGAACGTCAATTGCGATTCGGTTCGCATCTCGCTCCCGTACTTCAGCACGCAGGTCTTGCCGCTGCACCCGACTTCGGATCCGAAAGTGGAGTGCATCTGCCGCGATGGCGAGGAGCCCAAGTACGAGCCGCTGAGCATCGGGGACTACCTTCGCCGCAATTTCAGCCTCTTGCACACACCCCGTGCGGAGGCGGGAGGCGCGTAGGCGCTGCCGCTCCGGAGGTGCCCGTGCGCGCGCGCCCCCCTAGGGGCGTGCGAGGACAGGCAGGGGGTGCCTCCGGGTGCGTGAATTCGTCCGGCTTCCCCTCTGGATCTTGCGCGTGCCAGCGCCGTCCTACTTACAGCGAGGATGCGCAGAAGGCATGCAGAAGACATGCAGACAAGCGAGGCGAGCGCAAGGCCGCAGGGAGAAAAAGTGTTCCGCCCGCCTGGTCTTGCTTCTGTCGCTGCTCTCGGTCTTTGATGCGGGTGCTCGCCTCCGATCCCCTCTCGTGGGGTCGCCGAGGGCCTCCAGGAGAGGGAGAGGAATTGCCGGAGGGCATGGTGATCGGACTGGCCCGAGGGTAAACCTAAAACCTGTAGGATTGAAAGCGCTTCACGGGAGGTACTTTCGCCCTCTCTGTCTTCCTCTTGCTCTCTCTGTCGCCCCGTGCCTTGAGACCACGCTGTGGCACCACGCTGTGATGCTCGGCCGGGCGAGAATGTGTGTGCGCAACTTGCAAGGGCCATGGCGTTCGGGCGAGCCGCCCATGAGGAACGGCTCCACAACAAGCAAACATCGACTGCTTTGAGGATGGAGGAGTCAGCAGGGAGACTGGGGGATTGGGCGAGGCGGACTGCGGAGGAGTAGGAGGAGGAGGAGGATGAGTACGGTAGGTAACGTGTGCTTAGGAAATCACACCACTGGTTCTGGCGTAACGCGCTTCGGCGCGACACGCTAAGCACGTCCATGCCCCCCAGCATCGACGTTCGGAGCCTTTACCAGCCTCCCGTCCTACGAAGCAGAGCGACTCGCTGTCATGGGCCTTCTTGGAAGTTCTGGACACGGATCCATCGTTGTCTACAGTGGATCGTGGCATCAGGAGCGAGGATCCGTTGTTTTTTCACTAGGATCGTGGCCGCGGGAAGGGGCTGCGGTGCATGGAGGAAACTCGGGCATCCGTGGGGTCCCTGATTAGAGAGAAGAAGCCCTATCAGTCAGCCATTGGCATTCTTTCACGCCTCAACGGGCCCTCAGGCGAGGCCTTGGGTTTTTTTTTGTGTTTGTGTGTGTGGGCCATCATGAGGCCCTTCTGAATGCGACTCCAGAACTATGTCGGTAACGATGATAGTGGGGGTGATGATGAATCTGAACAGGTGGGCGAGAAGGAGTTCATCCTGAATCATGCTCATGCTCCTCCTTCCTCCGACCTCCCCATAGTTCTCCTGCCGCCTCCCTCCTCCATATGATTTCCCGTCGTTCTGCCCCACTGTCCTTCAGTACATGGACAACATATTCGAGCCCTCACACACTTGAGGGGGATGTTCATCACCCCCCCGCCCCCGAACTCAATGTTGATTTTAGCATGGGTGGTGGTCAGTGGATTTGAATATTTCTGTCCACCCATCATGCCTGAATATTTCTGTCCACCCATCATGCCTTCTCCATTGTCGCACCCTCAAGATTAATTTGGAGGGTCCGGGGGGGATCTTGCGCAGCAGGGTTCGAACTTATGAATCGCTTCGCTCATTCTGCCGGCCCATTTCGCATCACAGTCCTCGAGGAGATCTTTGGAGGTGTGGCTCGCACCCTGTCGAAGAGAGCCGATAGACTGCCCCTGAGGGCGCCAGGATGGCTCAAGAGCTCCAGCAGAGTTTCGAGACGTACCTGGGTTGTGGGCCAGAGTCCTCATTGATGCTTCTTGGGGTCTCTTCGGATGGCTCGCGGGAGCCTCTGGGGAGCAGTTTTGAGACCTCTGGGGAGCCTCTTGGGGGCTTGTTGGGGGCCTCTTGGGTCTTCTGGGGGCCTGTTGGGCGTCCAGGGAGCCTCATTTGGGGCCTCTTGGGGGCCTCGTGGGGCCTCTTGGGGGGCTCTCGGGGGCCTCTGGGGGGCTTCCTGGGTGCCTCTTGGGGCTGAGAGCTCCAAATGTCTGTTCTGGTTCCCCCTCTAGGCCCCCTCTCGGGGCCATCCTGGGGAGATCTTAGGGCCATCTACCTTGGGCCCTTCGAGAGCCCTCTTGGAGGTTCTTTAGTTTGTTTTGAAGCAAGCTTGTGGCCTCTTGAGCCGTCCAGGGCGGTCAGCTGCTCGAAAAGGTGGTACCGTCAAAATCGTCCCCAAACCCACGCAACATCATTACATCTTGCGTCTTCGGGGCCTCTCGAAGTCCTCTTGGAACCCTCCTGGAGCGTCTTGGGCGCTTCTTCGGCCGTGTTGGGATCAACGTGGGCCATCTTGGAACGCTCTCGGCCTGAGGCCGTGGGGCGTGCCACCCTGTTGGCGCCTCATTGGGGGTGCTCGGGGGGGGCCCGAAGCCGCGCCCAGGAGTTCCGACATCTGATCCGAACCTGCCGGGACCTTGCCGAGACCTTGCTGGGACCTAGCCGGTACCCTGCCAGAACTTTGCCCCAGTTTAGCATCTTTCTTCTGTAGTCAGTCGGCTCAAGCTGTCTTGGCGCTATCCAGTCGTTGGCCTGGGCCGTTTGACATCTGGGTCCTTTCCTGGAGGAGTAATATGGCGACTGCAATTGGGGATGCTGCAGGGTTTGCGCCAAAGCCTGTGGACGGTGGGCACCGTCAGATGTGGCAGCGAATCAATAGCGCGATTGCTGAGGCTGATGCGGGGCTTGCCTCTGCAAATGTGCCACCGCTTGCCCAAGTACCTCTGGTGGACATCTCCTGCTTTGTGCATGTCAGTAGGGCAACGCAAGCTGACCGAGATAGAGTTGTTGATCAGGTCCTCGCTGCGGCTCAACACCCAGGCTTCATGAACGTTGTAGGCCACGGGGTCCCTCAACACATCATCGATTCTGCTCTAATTGCCCTCGAAACCTTCTTTCGAAGCCCTGTGGAGCAAAAGCAGCGATGCGTTTCAAAGTCCTTTCACGGAACCGAGCGTGGTTACGTCCCATACAAGAGCGAGAATGTCAAAGTCTTACTCGGCCGCGCTGGACCGGCCTGTCTCAGAGAGTGCTTCTCGTTCGGTCCTCCAGAACACCTCGGCGGCTCAGCATACGGTGAGAACAGCTACCCAGACTTTGTCGATGGATTCAGCCACCATGTCGACAGCTACTATTCCGAAGTGCAGCGGGTAGAGAAGGTGATGCTGGAAATACTTTCCCTCGCTTTGTCAAAGGCAACTGGGCGGTCTCTTGATCCGCAGTACCTCTTCAATCAGATAGGGCTCAACAGAGGCTTGATGAAAGCTGCGTGGTCCTGGCCTTGCCAGCCTTCTCCCGAGGAAGCTCGAATTGATGGGCACACGGACTGGGGCCCGCTCACCATCTTGTTGACGACATCTCCAGGGTTAGAAGTCTGCACGATGTCTGAGGAGAGCAAGGTGTACCAATGGCACCCTGTGCCAGTAGTCCCAGGTGCATTTACAGTGAATATTGGCGATCAGTTGGCCGGGTGGAGCAATGACCTTTTCACGAGCACGATTCACCGTGTCAATGCGAACGTCAATTGCGATTGCGATCAAACAGCCCAAATGTGCCACCGCTTGCCCCCGCCCCTCCCCTGGTTGCTCTTGCAGAGGCCCAGGGGGCGACCGAGTAGAAGATTTCCGAATCGCAGTGATCATCCTGAACGGTTCACGTTGCATCCACAGTGCAACCGCAACGTTTCGCGCGTTATCTGTCACTTGATCAACGCCCACGTTGCCATCTACAAGTTGTTCAACCTTGACGCGTTAACTTATGAGGCCGCGCTGGCCCGGCTGAATCTCGCGCTGTGTTTGGGCGCAAAATAGCTTCTGGAGCGTTGGCGCTCACTGCGCGGCCTCATCCATGACGCGCTTGGCCCTGGCAGCGTCTGCGCGCGCGCTGGAGGTTGGTTGTTGCCAGAGGAGCATGTTGAGCGAATGTCGCTTGGGCTCTGCGCGCCTGTGGGCGTCGAATTTGTCGAGCTTCTCCTGGGAGGCCGTTTGGGACGTCGTTCGTGTCAGGGCTGTTTGGGGATCTTCGTTCCCCTCGCGATACGCGGACAACGTAATTGTCCTGCCTGGCATGAGGACGTCCTTTGGCATTTCGAGCTTCGTCCAATCTACCAGCTTCGTTGAGCAATGCGTAGTCCGTTGCGATTCTTGCGCGCGCGCGGAATTATTTGGCAAATGTCGCACTGGCGCTTGGAATTTCTCCACGTTGGGCGCCGCCACATAGGCTCGCCCTCAGGGCTGGTGTCCTAAATTGCCCTCATCCTAGCGGGAAACTTAACTCTCAATTATTCAGGCGTTTCTTCAAGCGGCCGGGGGGCAGCTGACTGCAATGGTCGGCGTGGGGTGATTTGCGTGATTTTTGTCCGATCGACACATGCGCACGTTTCGTGGCGCTGGAGTGTTTGTCCTTTCCCTGGCCGCGGCTTTGGGACATGCGTTTTTCGTTTCGGGAGTCTGCCCGTGCTGATAAGTGCGGCAGCTGCCTCTTCGGACGCGCTGAAACATCCTACAACATCGGTATTCGTGCTGTTGTGGCCGATCAGATGTATCGGTGCGTCGTCGCGCCCAATCCGCGTCGTTGGACCTCCCGGCGCTGTCTCGCCCCCTTTACCCTTCGACCTCGCCGCGCGAAAATGTCTCGCGAAAGACCCCTTGCAAACGTGGTCAAACGTTCCAGAATCTGCATGGACCTGGGAGTATCTCGGCGCGAAGTCGCCAAATAACGCGACTGTGGTCCGTTCTTGTGAGATTCTGTCCAGAAACATGCTGGTGCTTAGATCACCTTTTCTCAGCTCAATCACGATTCAGATCAGAATTGTCCGTGCGATTATCAGCCCGTCGATTGGCCGACGCGCACTTGGCGCGCTTGCGGGTACATGGAAAGACGCGCCGCACATTTCAAACCATGCTTGCACGAAGCGGCACCACGCGCAACATCAAGCACACCGTCATCACGAATAGTGTCGCCCCTGGAAAGCTCTCGGCGGCCTTGCGACGGGCGCGGTTGGGACCGTCGCCCTCGTCATCTGAGCCTGCCATCAGAAACCATTCAGGACAGCGGCGGAAATCGTCGCCCTGCTCGGCCACAGGGCCCGTTTGAAGGCCTGTTTCCATTGGAGTTTCCATGGGGTTCGCTCGGCGCGCCGTCGTCATTGCCACCGTCGGTGGAGAACGCCGCAGCATCATGCTCAAAAGCAAGTGCATTGTGGACCTGTGCTTCTGTCCCGGGGGAGCTTTCGGCATGCTCAGCTGACTCGCGTGAGGGACGCTCGTTCGAATCTCTCGACTCGCTGTCGCTTTCGCTCGGAAAGCTGCTGCCTGGAAGCAGAGCCGCGAGCTCCCCTGGGGAGCGCGGGTCGCATTGATCTTGCTGCTTTCCGCAACCTTGGTTTCAATCGCCCTGCGCGCTCCAAGACCACCGGGGACCCGAAGAGTCTTGATCCCAGGCCTATTCGTTGGGATGGCTTCCTTTCCCTGAGCGGCGTTTCCCTACATGGGTAAATCTATACGGATGTCCAATGACATTTCATCCTGCAGATGTCGTGCCTCTTGTTTGCGTTCTGACTCCAACCACTGTTGCCTTCACCGTTTGAGTGGCCCCTACCTTTGCCTCCAATGCTCGTTCGATCCTTACCTTTGTCGGGCGGGCCATTTTGGTGCCAGCCCTGGACCTGGACGGGGGAACCATGCCCTCGCCTGGAGGATGAAGGGACGGCCAGACCGCGATCCTTGGGAATATCTGATCGGAGTACCCTTGGGGTGCCTTTGGGGGATCAGTTGGGAGAGCCCTTGTGGTCTTCTTTTGGGGATCCTCTTCAGGAAACCTTCGAACGAATATATTTCCATGTTCTTAGAGCTCTTATAGTTTCCTCCAGACGGATTCGTCCAGACCCGTTCGTTTCCGACCTAAGTTGCGATATGATATTGGAAGTTTGTGTACGTCTCGTACAGATGAGTGTTAAATCCGGCAGATTCGTAACCACGCTAACTATCACACCGTGCTAGGTCATCGTGTTCCATATTGTCATCATCTCTTTATGCACCACGCTCTGTCGAATGGGTGCTAGATTTGCCGAGTGTTGCTGTACATGTTTGTTTGTGGCTGCGGGCGCGATGGGGTTCGCATGCCCTCTTGTTTGTTGTATGTTCAGCAATACCACTTAGTTCGCAGCGCCCCACAATAGGATTCGAACCGATTACACTTATCGTTCCGCTCACCTTCGTCACCCACGAGATGTTTTAGACTATGTCCTAAAAGTTTCGTGCCGATCACTGTTGCCATTGTTTTTGATTCTCAGTATCTTCCCGGGGGCCCTAATTTGGGTTGGGGATGCGATTCGACAGCGAGTTTTCCCAGAGCCCTACTTGGGTTGGGTATGTACCCTCGGTCCGTGCATTGTTCACCACGGCTCCGCGACCACGAAAAGCTACGCGGGCGCGCGAGGGAAGGCGGAGGCCTCTTTGCTATGGCTACGCTCGATATCTCAAGCCGGCTGCGGAAGGATAGGATAGATTCGAACAGCCCTTGCCCCCCATTTCGGTACGCCTTCACACGTTTCGTGGCCCCATGGATAGTTCCACCGAGACCACGAGCAGCAGGGTCCGCATCCCCGCACCAGATTCAACACGCCCCTCACGCGTTTCGTGGCCCCGTAGGGAGCCCCACCGAAGGTCAACGGAGGAACAATCACCGGGACCCGATAATTGGCGTTTATCAAACGGCCTGGGGCGTTTATTCAACAGTGTTGCCCTGTTCGATTCCTTCTTTGGGCGCGTTTACTAAACGACTTCGCATGTCGGGGTGGTTACTGTGGGGGTGGATTGTTTGACTTCTAGAAGGCCCCAGCGGCAGGGTCCGCATGGCGGTCCCGCGCCCATGTCGCCACACCCCTCACACGTTTCGTTGCCCCGTAGGGAGCTCCTGCGGCAGGGTCCGCGGGGAGGCCCCACATCCAAGTCGTCAGACCCCTCACGCGATTCGTGGCCCCGTAGGGACCCCCCAGGGAGCTCCCCGTAGGGAGCGCCCCCACTCCAGCACGCCCATCCCGCGGGTCGTGGTCCCAAAGGAGATTCACCGAAACCCCGCACTGATGTCGGCACGCTCCTCACAGCCCCATCGGAAGCTCCACCGATGGCCTCAGCGGGAGGGTCCGCATGGCCGCATGGCGTCCCCGCGCCAATTCTGACACGCACGCGTCGTTTACCCAGAGGACCTGCCCCTCCTTCGTCCCGCCTGCCTTCCGGCACTCGGGCCCGCAGATGGTGAGGCTGCATGCCTGGATAATTCAGTTGGTCTAACTAGTGAGTCGTGGTCTTTGCCACTGCGTTTTCGTTGTGTTTTCGTCCGGGGGGGTACGATTGGCCAATCACCATTTGGGTTATGCGCCAAACGCAGTTTTGGGCATGCGATCGGGTTGTTTTGGTGGCAACGCGACACGGAAACGCAGAACATTGTTTTGGTTTACCCTTGTGGGGGGTTTGGTTTAGGGGGCACCGCATCGACGCCCAAGCGACCATTCATCGCCGATGAGGGCTTGATTGCAAGATTGCCCGCCCCGCCCAGGAATTCAATCGCCCACGCATCCGCGACTGGGGCCCCGCCCAGGAACGTGCGGCCGGCCTCCGCATCGAAAGCTTGTTCGCCGATCCATTAGCAATCCATCGCGGATTCCGGTTCGATGCTCCCCCTTGAGCTGGACCCCCCGTCCCCCCTCAGAATTGGAGGGCGAGCAGCAGGGGGGAGAAAGGTGCCCTTTTGGAGCCCTCGAGGCCCCCCTCTGAGTCCGAAAGATCTTTTGAGGCCCCACAAGGCTTCTCGGCAGCCCTCGCTGCCCCGCCATGTATAGCCATCCCCTTTCAGTCGTGCCCACTAAGACGATGGGCGTTAGGTATAGCGCGCGGGCCATCTGCAGACTGGGGGTCCAGGACTGCGGAGGGAAGTGGCCCCCTATGCGATCAGCGCGGGCCAGCGGCGCGCGCCTCGCAGCGCGATCACGCAGCGATTTTTGCCGGAGGGCCCCGGATCCCGGGAGCTTTCGCGCACCCCGCTTGCGTCTTGCGACGATTATCGTAGCGTTTGGGGCCAGCGGTGCGCATCGCAGCGCGACAGCAGTGATGCTGCGGGAGAGTTGTGGATCCCGTGCGTTGTCGCGTACCACGCTCGCGTCTTGCGGCGATTCTAAGCCGTTGTATCGTCAGGTAGTCTGCGGGCAATCTGCAGACTGAGGGGTCCAGGATTGCGGGGGGAGTAGTAGCCCCAAGCCATCAGCGCGGGCTAGCGGCGCGCATATCGCAGCGCGACAGCGGTGCTGCTGCTGGAGGGTTCTGGATCCCGTGAGATGCCGCACATCACGTTCACGTCTTGCGTTTGCCTTTTTTGGGGACGTGTGCATGTATTCCCCGGCGAGGACCAGCGAGGAGACCCCTGGATCAGCTTGCAAAAAGTAAGCGCAAGAAGCCGAAACATGCCACGGGGAATGGGCGACCGAGCGATGGCAATTGTGGGCGATTCGAAGCGGTTGAATCACCCTCTTTGTTGTCTCTTGTCGTTTTCCCCCGACGCAGGCTTGGGATCTGGAGATCCGAAATGGACTCGTCAAAACACGGAACGAAGATTGGCGGCAGCGCCTCCCCCCATTGACAGGACTCGTTGTTTGTGTCGCCGCGGACGTTGCCCGGTCGGGGCAAAAGTCGCTTGCCCAACATCATTTGTTGTCGGTTTCCGCCGATGCATCGGCGACACGGTGCGATCTGGACCTTGATAAATCCGATCCCACGTTTCGATCTTCTGCCCCATCTACTCCGACCGCATCTGGACGGCCTCCAAGGTCCTGCTTTGCATTCGTGGCACTTCCGGCGGGACGGCGTGGTGCCCCGAATTTGATCCGCAGTTTCAAAGGCTCCAGTGAGCCCCATGGGCTCCAGCGGGCGGGCTACTCCTCCTCCCGATGTAGTTCCTCTTCCTCCTTCCCCGCCCCTCCCTCCTCATTCACCTCTTCCTTTCCGCCTACCTCGCTCGCTTGAGCCCCCGAGATTGTGCTCAACCGAAGTGTCGCGAAGACGAGGTGAGGATCACTCCGGGATTGTTGCCCTGGCTCCATGAGGAACGGTGGCAGCGCATCGTGGCAAAACGGCAGGCCACAAACTCGCCGATCCAAGGCGGCTCGGCGGACATCGTCGTGGAGGCGATGCTGAAAGCTCACGGGTGCGAGGAGTTGCGACGCTTGGAATTCGCAGTGGTGATGCAGGTTCACGACGAGCTCGTCTTCGAGGGTCCCGCCGAGAACGCCACCGCAGCGTTGGCCGTGGTCAAGGACATCATGGAACGCCCTTTCCTAGATGGTTTGGAGCTGAAGGTGCCGCTGGTAGTGGACGCCAAGGTGGCAAAGACGTGGGCGGGTGGCACATAGGCAATTCCGCTGCGAGTCGGGGCACGAACGCGGTGGGGCCGCGTCTGTGCGTGTGTGGCAGGGCTCTTGCGGGTGAGCCAAAATTTGGAAGCTCTTGACGCTTCGCGCATCCCCACCAGCCCATCCAGAAACGATGCTTGGGCGAGTTGCTTTTCAGAGTCTCGTCGGATGTCTGTTGGAAGCTTTTTGGAGGCCTATTGGTGCGTCTTGGGGGCCTCTTGGCGCTCTCGGGGACCTCTCGGAGCGTCTTGCGTTCCTGAGTCCTCGGAGGGCCATCGAAAGTAAAACGGCGAGAAGGCACAACTCTCTGATTTCCCTTAGGTGTTTCAAGGATGTGGGCCTCTTGGCGGCCTCCCCGGGGAGGCTCCGTGGCCACTCGGAGCCGTCTTGGAGTGGTATTGGGGCCTCGTGGAGAATCCCGGGAGCCATATTGAGCCATATTGGTCCATCGTGAGCCATCTTGGGGGTCATCTTGGGCTCTCTGAGGCCTTCTTGGAGCTGTCTTGGGCCATCTTAGATGCTCTGACCGTTCGCGAACCCCTCCCCTCCAGATCCAGCGGATGGGGTAGTGGGAAGGCTCAAACTTCCCACCTTTCCGCAAGCCATCTTGCTCACTCCCACCCGCCCTCCCAACACATACGTAACACCTGGGCGTCAGCATATCGCGTAAGAACGCCGCAGACGCCACATACTCCAGATGCACCGGACACCTTGGAGGCCCAAGCGAGCCAGGCGCGCCAGGTGCGGCACGGTGCCCGATGTTGGAGCCATGTGGAGGTTTCAAGATCCCATCGGAGACGGTAAGGCGAAAAGGCAGCAGCCACTGATGTGTCAAACCAGCGTCAAACCAGTGGTCGACCACCTGCGCCCAGAAGGCGGGCTGGGATCTGCTGGCACCCCAGCCGTCCCTGTAAAATACCAATGCAAAATGGTCGCCGGGCGGCCGCGCATGCTCCAAATGTGGAGGCATAGTGCGTTTGTGTATTTGTTTCTGATAAGGGTGGTGGAGGGGGGGGCCCTCATGGGGTTGGCATGGTTCCGTGTCGGCCGCCGGCCGGGTGGGGGAGGGAGTGTGTATCAACAGGAGACAGTGATAACCCCTCCCCGCAGGGGAAGAGGGAGGGGTTGGAAGAGAAACCGCCCTAGACCACCTACGCCCAGAGGGCAAGGGCTGGTGGGATTCACCTCACCCCGAGGAGGAGCGCGAGGTGGAGTTATGTTCTTCGTTGCGGGTGTTTGAAAGGGGGAGATAAGGTTGAGGAGGAGGAGGAGGAGGCGGAGGCGCAGAGGGACTTGAGAGGGAGGGGAGAGACGAGGAAGAGGAAGAGGTGGAGTTGCCCTCTCTTCCGCTGCGGGGTGCCCAACGAGGGGAGCCAGGGGCTGCCCGCCCTACTCTCCTTGCCAAGAGGTCCTCAGCCTGCTCCTCCTCTTCTCCCACCGACCGCGGTGGCCACCCACCGTTCGTTGAAAGTAGTTGCTCGTGAAGCAGGTCGGATCCCTCCATCGACCGCGGTGGCCACCCGCCGCTCTTCGAAAGTAGGGGTCTTTGGACTCTCGGACTCCACTCTAAGGTGGGCGTCTGGTGGTGGCCACCCACCGTTCGTTGAAAGCAGGTGCCCATGGATTCCCAGATGCCAATCTGATGCGGGCGCCTTCCTGTTGGAGAGGCCCGACAGCCAGTTCCGTCGACCCCCGCAGGGAGAACAGGGCGTCCCTGGGGAGGACGCGAGGCCTGCCGAAGGGGCGCACGGAGGCAGGCCAGACGACGGTTCGCAGAACGGCTCAACGGAGCACCTCGAAACTGGAGCAGAGCGAGAATCGGGCGATCGCAAACGTGGGTCAGGGGGACGTGGAGTAGCGACTGGTCCCGTTTCCATGGGAGATCGCGGATTTCCGCCGCCGATTGAAGCGGCACGAGGGGCGTTTTGGGGAGGGCAGCCCCCCCGATTCATGGATCTGGCGACAGCGCGCCGAATCCATGGAGCGCTAATCCATGGTTGCGCGCCCCCGAGAGAACACCGTGTCTTGGCATCGCTGGGAGGTGTGTATTTTTCCCAACCATCTTGTGGTGTTGGGTCCTCGTTTTGAAGAAACGGTCCCCGCGTCTCCTCTCCTCTCCTCTCCTCCTCCCCCCCCTCCTCCTCCCTCCTCCCCCTCTTCCCTGCGTTTCACCCACCCAGTACAGCGTTTCGTAGCCCCATAGGAGCTCCACCGAAGGCCCCAGTACCCGCGCCCGCATGCGTCACCCACACCCAATTCGGCACCCCTCACACGTTTCGTGGCTCCATAGGGAGCTCCACCGAAGGCCCCAGCGCCCGCATGCGTCCCCACACCCATTCGGCACACCCCTCACACGTTTCGTGGCTCCATAGGGAGCTCCACCGAAGGCCCCAGTGCCCGCGCCCGCATGCGTCACCCACACCCATTTCGGCACACCCCTCACACGTTTCGTGGCTCCATAGGGAGCTCCACCGAAGGCCCCAGTGCCCGCGCCCGCATGCGTCACCCACACCCATTTCGGCACACCCCTCACACGTTTCGTGGTGGCTCCATAGGAGCTCCATAGGGACCGAAGGCCCCAGTGCCCGCGCCCGCATGCGTCACCCACACCCATTTCGGCACACCCCTCACACGTTTCGTGGCTCCATAGGGAGCTCCACCGAAGGCCCCAGTGCCCGCGCCCGCATGCGTCACCCACACCCATTTCGGCACACCCCTCACACGTTTCGTGGCTCCATAGGGAGCTCCGCCGAAGGCCCCAGTGCCCGCGCCCGCATGCGTCACCCACACCCATTTCGGCACACCCCTCACACGTTTCGTGGCTCCATAGGAGCTCCACCGAAGGCCCGTGCTGCCGCCCGCATGCCCCACACCCAATTCGGCACACCCCTCACACGTTTCGTGGCCCCATAGGGAGCTCCACCGAAGGCCCCAGGCTGCCGCCCGCATGCGTCCCGCACAACCATTTCGGCACACCCCTCACACGTTTCGTGCCCCATAGGGAGCTCCACCGAAGGCCCCAGTGGCGCGCCCGCATGCGTCCCACACCATTTCGGCACACCCCTCACACGTTTCGTGGCCCCATAGGGAGCTCCGCCGAAGGCCCCAGTGGCCCGTGCCCGCATGCGTCCCGCACACCCATTTCGGCACACCCCTCACACGTTTCGTGGCCCCATAGGGAGCTCCGCCGAAGGTCCCAGTGGGTGTGCCCGCATGCGTCCCGCACACCCATTTCGGCACACCCCTCACACGTTTCTTGGCCCCATAGAGAGCTCCACCGAAGGCCCCAGTGGGTGTGCCCGCATGCGTCCCGCACACCCATTTCGGCACACCCCTCGTACGTTTCGTGGCCCCGTAGGGGGCTCCACCGAGAAGATATTTACAATTGCAGTATTCACAATTGCATATGGTTGGGTCCTTCGCCAGGATAATGTTTTGAAGCAAGCTTGTGGCCTCTTGGGCCGTCCAGGGCGGTCAGTTGCTCGAAAAGGTGGTACCGTCAAAATCGTCCCCAAACCCACGCAACATCAATAAGTCTTGCGTCTTCGGGGCCTCTCGAAGTCCTCTTGGAACCCTCCTGGAGCGTCTTGGGCGCTTCTTCGGCCGCGTTGGGATCAACGTGGGCCATCTTGGAACGCTCTCGGCCTGAGGCCGTGGGGCGTGCCACCCTTTTGGCGCCTCATTGGGGGTGCTCGGGGGGGGGCCCGAAGCCGCGCCCAGGAGTTCCGACATCTCTGATCCGAACCTGCCGGGACCTTGCCGAGACCTTGCTGGGACCTAGCCGGTACCCTGCCAGAACTTTGCCCCAGTTTAGCATTTTTTTTCTGTAGTCAGTCGGCTCAAGCTGTCTTGGCGCTATCCAGTCGTTGGCCTGGGCCGTTTGACATCTGGGTCCTTTCCTGGAGGAGCAATATGGCGACTGCAATTGGGGATGCTGCAGGGTTTGCGCCAAAGCCTGTGGACGGTGGGCACCGTCAGATGTGGCAGCGAACCAATAGCGCGATTGCTGAGGCTGATGCGGGGCTTGCCTCTGCAAATGTGCCACCGCTTGCCCAAGTACCTCTGGTGGACATATCCTGCTTTGTGCATGTCAGTAGGGCAACGCAAGCTGACCGAGATAGAGTTGTTGATCAGGTCCTCGCTGCGGCTCAACACCCAGGCTTCATGAACGTTGTAGGCCATGGGGTCCCTCAACACATCATCGATTCTGCTCTAATTGCCCTCGAAACCTTCTTTCGAAGCCCTGTGGAGCAAAAGCAGCGATGCGTTTCAAAGTCCTCTCACGGAACCGAGCGTGGTTACGTCCCATACAAGAGCGAGAATGTCAAAGTCTTATTCGGCCGCGCTGGACCGGCCTGTCTCAGAGAGTGCTTCTCGTTCGGTCCTCCAGAACACCTCGGCGGCTCAGCATACGGTGAGAACAGCTACCCAGACTTTGTCGATGGATTCAGCCACCATGTCGACAGCTACTATTCCGAAGTGCAGCGGGTAGAGAAGGTGATGCTGGAAATACTCTCCCTCGCTTTGTCAAAGGCAACTGGGCGGTCTCTTGATCCGCAGTACCTCTTCAATCAGATAGGGCTCAACAGAGGCTTGATGAAAGCTGCGTGGTCCTGGCCTTGCCAGCCTTCTCCCGAGGAAGCTCGAATTGATGGGCACACGGACTGGGGCCCGCTCACCATCTTGTTGACGACATCTCCAGGGTTAGAAGTCTGCACGATGTCTGAGGAGAGCAAGGTGTACCAATGGCACCCTGTGCCAGTAGTCCCAGGTGCATTTACAGTGAATATTGGCGATCAGTTGGCCCGGTGGAGCAATGACCTTTTCACGAGCACGATTCACCGTGTCAATGCGAACGTCAATTGCGATTCGGTTCGCATCTCGATCCCGTACTTCAGCACGCAGGTCTTGCCGCTGCACCCGACTTCGGATCCGAAAGTGGAGTGCATCTGCCGCGATGGCGAGGAGCCCAAGTACGAGCCGCTCAGCATCGGGGACTACCTTCGCCGCAATTTCAGCCTCTTGCACACATCCTGTGCGGAGGCGGGAGGCGCGTAGGCGCTGCCGCTCCGGAGGTGCCCGCGCGCGCGCCCCCCTAGGGGCGTGCGAGGACAGGCAGGGGGTGCCTCCGGGTGCGTGAATTCGTCCGGCTTCCCCTCTGGAGCTTGCGCGTGCCAGCGCCGTCCTACTTACAGCGAGGATGCGCAGAAGGCGTGCAGAAGACATGCAGACAAGCGAGGCGAGTGCAAGGCCGCAGGGAGAAAAAGTGTTCCGCCCGCCTGGTCTTGCTTCTGTCGCTGCTCTCGGTCTCTGACGCGGGTGCTCGCCTCCGATCCCCTCTCGGGGGGTCGCCGAGGGCCTCCAGGAGAGGGAGGGGAGTTGCCGGAGGGCATGGTGATCGGACTGGCCCGAGGGTAAACCTAAAACCTGTGGGATTGAAAGCGCTTCACGGGAGGTACTTTCGCCCTCTCTGTCTTCCTCTTTTGCTCTCTCTCGCCCCGTGCCTTGAGACCACGCTGTGATGCTCGGTCGGGTCAGAATGTTGGTGCGCAACTTGCAAGGGCCATGGCGTTCGGGCGAACCGCCCATGAGGAACGGCCTCCACAACAAGCAAACATCGACCGCCTTGAGGATGGAGGAGTCAGCAGGGAGACTGGAGGATTGGGCGAGGAGGACTGCGGAGGAGGAGGAGGATGAGTACGGTAGGTAACGTTTGCTTAGGATAGCACGCCACTGGTTCTGGCGTAACGCGCTTCGGCGCGACACGCTAAGCACGTCCATGCCCCCCAGCATCGACGTTCGGAGCCTTTACCAGCCTCCCGTCCTACGAAGCAGAGCGACTCGCTGTCATGGGCCGTCTTGGAAGTTCTGGACACGGATCCATCGTCGTCTACAGTGGATCGTGGCATCAGGAGCGAGGACCCGTTGTTTTTTTCACTAGGGATCGTGGCCGCGGCAAGGGGCTGCGGTGCATAGAGGAAACTCGGGCATCCGTGGGGTCCCTGATTAGAGAGAAGAAGTCCTATCAGGCAGCCATTGGCATTCTTTCACGCCTCAACGGGCCCTCAGGCGAGGCCTTGGGTTTTTTTGTGTGTGTGGGGGGGCCATCATGAGGCCCTTCTGAATGCGACTCCAGAACTATGTCGGTAACGATGATAGTGGGGGTGATGATGAATCTGAACAGGTGGGCGAGAAGGAGTTCATCCTGAATCATGCTCATGCTCCTCCTTCCTCCGACCTCCCCATAGTTCTCCTGCCGCCTCCCTCCTCCATATGATTTCCCGTCGTTCTGCCCCACCGTCCTTCAGTACATGGACAACATATTCGAGCCCTCACACACTTGAGGGGGATGTTCATCACCCCCCCGCCCCCGAACTCAATGTTGATTTTAGCATGGGTGGTGGTCAGTGGGTTCGAATATTTCTGTCCACCCATCATGCCTGAATATTTCTGTCCACCCATCATGCCTTCTCCGTTGTCGCACCCTCAAGATTGATTTGGAGGGTCCGGGGGATCTTGCGCAGCAGGGTTCGAGCTTATCGAATCGCTTCGCTCATTCTGCCGGCCCATTTCGCATCGCAGTCCTCGAGGAGATCTTTGGAGGTGTGGCTCGCACCCTGTCGAAGAGAGCCGATAGACTGCCCCTGAGGGCGCCAGGATGGCTCAAGAGCTCCAGCAGAGTTTCGAGACGTACCTGGGTTGTGGGCCAGAGTCCTCATTGATGCTTCTTGGGGTCTCTTCGGAGGGCTCGCGGGAGCCTCTGGGGAGCAGTTTTGAGACCTCTGGGGAGCCTCTTGGGGGCTTGTTGGGGGCCTCTTGAGTCTTCTGGGGGCCTGTTGGGCTTCCAGGGAGCCTCATTTGGGGCCTCTTGGGGGCCTCTTGGGGCCTCTTGGGGGGCTCTCGGGGGCCTCTGGGGGGCTTCCTGGGTGCCTCTTCGGGCTGAGAGCTCCAAATGTCTGTTCTGGTTCCCCCTCTGGGCCCCCTCTCGGGGCCATCCTGGGGAGATCTTAGGGCCATCTACCTTGGGCCCTTCGGGGGCCCTCTTGTAAGGTTCTTTATTTTGTTTTGAAGCAAGCTTGTTGCCTCTTGGGCCGTCCAGGGCGGTCAGCTGCTCGAAAAGGTGGTACCGTCAAAATCGTTCAATACATCTTGCGTCTTCGGGGCCTCTCGAAGTCCTCTTGGAACCCTCCTGGAGCGTCTTGGGCGCTTCTTCGGCCGTGTTGGGATCAACGTGGGCCATCTTGGAACGCTCTCGGCCTGAGACCGTGAGGCGTGCCACCGTTTTGGCGCCTCATGGGGGGTGCTCGGGGGGGGGCCCGAAGCTGCGCCCAGGAGTTCCGACATCTCAGATCCGAACCTGCCGGGACCTTGCCGAGACCTTGCTGGGACCTAGCCGGTACCCTGCCAGAACTTTGTCCCGGTTTAGCATCTTTCTTTTGTAGTCAGTCGGCTCAAGCTGTCTTGGCGCTATCCAGTCGTTGGCCTGGGCCGTTTGACATCTGGGTCCTTTCCTGGAGGAGCAATATGGCGACTGCAATTGGGGATGCTGCAGGGTTTGCGCCAAAGCCTGTGGACGATGGGCACCGTCAGATGTGGCAGCGAATCAATAGCGCGATTGCTGAGGCTGATGCGGGGCTTGCCTCTGCAAATGTGCCACCGCTTGCCCAAGTACCTCTGGTGGACATATCCTGCTTTGTGCATGTCAATCGGGCAACGCAAGCTGACAGAGATGCAGTGGTTGATCAGGTCCTCGCTGCGGCTCAACACCCAGGCTTCATGAACGTTGTAGGCCATGGGGTCCCTCAACACATCATCGATTCTGCTCTAATTGCCCTCGAAACCTTCTTTCGGAGCCCAGTGGAGCAAAAGCAGCGATGCGTTTCAAAGTCCTTTCACGGAACCGAGCGTGGTTACGTTCCATACAAGAGCGAGAATGTCAAAGTCTCACTCGGGAGACCAGCGCGAACCGTCCTGTCTCATAGAGTGCGATCTCGTTCGTCCCAGAACACCTCTGGCGGCTCAGCATACGTGAAACAGCTACCCAGACTTTTTTGTCGATGGATTCAGCCACCATGTCGACAGCTACTATTCCGAAGTGCAGCGGGTAGAGAAGGTGATGCTGGAAATACTCTCCCTCGCTTTGTCAAAAGCAACTGGGCGGTCTCTTGATCCGCAGTACCTCTTCAATCAGATAGGGCTCAACAGAGGCTTGATGAAAGCTGCGTGGTCCTGGCCTTGCCAGCCTTCTCCCGAGGAAGCTCGATGCGATGGGCACACGGACTGGGGCCCGCTCACCATCTTGTTGACGACATCTCCAGGGTTAGAAGTCTGCACGATGTCTGAGGAGAGCAAGGTGTACCAATGGCACCCTGTGCCAGTAGTCCCAGGTGCATTTACAGTGAATATTGGCGATCAGTTGGCCCGGTGGAGCAATGACCTTTTCACCAGCACGATTCACCGTGTCAATGCGAACGTCAATTGCGATTCGGTTCGCATCTCGCTCCCGTACTTCAGCACGCAGGTCTTGCCGCTGCACCCGACTTCGGATCCGAAAGTGGAGTGCATCTGCCGCGATGGCGAGGAGCCCAAGTACGAGCCGCTCAGCATCGGGGACTACCTTCGCCGCAATTTCAGCCTCTTGCACACACCCCGTGCGGAGGCGGGAGGCGCGTAGGCGCTGCCGCTCCGGAGGTGCCCGTGCGCGCGCGCCCCCCTAGGGGCGTGCGAGGACAGGCAGGGGGTGCCTCCGGGTGCGTGAATTCGTCCGGCTTCCCCTCTGGATCTTGCGCGTGCCAGCGCCGTCCTACTTACAGCGAGGATGCGCAGAAGGCATGCAGAAGACATGCAGACAAGCGAGGCGAGCGCAAGGCCGCAGGGAGAAAAAGTGTTCCGCCCGCCTGGTCTTGCTTCTGTCGCTGCTCTCGGTCTTTGATGCGGGTGCTCGCCTCCGATCCCCTCTCGTGGGGTCGCCGAGGGCCTCCAGGAGAGGGAGAGGAATTGCCGGAGGGCATGGTGATCGGACTGGCCCGAGGGTAAACCTAAAACCTGTAGGATTGAAAGCGCTTCACGGGAGGTACTTTCGCCCTCTCTGTCTTCCTCTTGCTCTCTCTGTCGCCCCGTGCCTTGAGACCACGCTGTGGCACCACGCTGTGATGCTCGGCCGGGCGAGAATGTGTGTGCGCAACTTGCAAGGGCCATGGCGTTCGGGCGAGCCGCCCATGAGGAACGGCTCCACAACAAGCAAACATCGACTGCTTTGAGGATGGAGGAGTCAGCAGGGAGACTGGGGGATTGGGCGAGGCGGACTGCGGAGGAGTAGGAGGAGGAGGAGGATGAGTACGGTAGGTAACGTGTGCTTAGGAAATCACACCACTGGTTCTGGCGTAACGCGCTTCGGCGCGACACGCTAAGCACGTCCATGCCCCCCAGCATCGACGTTCGGAGCCTTTACCAGCCTCCCGTCCTACGAAGCAGAGCGACTCGCTGTCATGGGCCTTCTTGGAAGTTCTGGACACGGATCCATCGTTGTCTACAGTGGATCGTGGCATCAGGAGCGAGGATCCGTTGTTTTTTTCACTAGGATCGTGGCCGCGGGAAGGGGCTGCGGTGCATGGAGGAAACTCGGGCATCCGTGGGGTCCCTGATTAGAGAGAAGAAGCCCTATCAGTCAGCCATTGGCATTCTTTCACGCCTCAACGGGCCCTCAGGCGAGGCCTTGGGTTTTTTTTTTTTTTTGTGTTTGTGTGTGTGGGCCATCATGAGGCCCTTCTGAATGCGACTCCAGAACTATGTCGGTAACGATGATAGTGGGGGTGATGATGAATCTGTACAGGTGGGCGAGAAGGAGTTCATCCTGAATCATGCCATCTGAATATAGGCTCAGAACCATATTCTCTCTGCCTCCTCCCTCCGACCCCCCATATGATTTCCCGTCGTTCTGCCCCACTTCCATGCAGTAACATGGACAACAATTCGAGCCCTCACAAACACTTGAGGGGGATGTTCATCACCCCCCCGCCCCCGAACTCAATGTTGATTTTAGCATGGGTGGTGGTCAGTGGGTTCGAATATTTCTGTCCACCCATCATGCCTGAATATTTCTGTCCACCCATCATGCCTTCTCCGTTGTCGCACCCTCAAGATTAATTTGGAGGGTCCGGGGGATCTTGCGCAGCAGGGTTCGAACTTATCGAATCGCTTCGCTCATTCTGCCGGCCCATTTCGCATCGCAGTCCTCGAGGAGATCTTTGGAGGTGTGGCTCGCACCCTGTCGAAGAGAGCCGATAGACTGCCCCTGAGGGCGCCAGGATGGCTCAAGAGCTCCAGCAGAGTTTCGAGACGTACCTGGGTTGTGGGCCAGAGTCCTCATTGATGCTTCTTGGGGTATCTTCGGAGGGCTCGCGGGAGCCTCTGGGGAGCAGTTTTGAGACCTCTGGGGAGCCTCTTGGGGGCTTGTTGGGGGCCTCTTGGGTCTTCTGGGGGCCTGTTGGGCGTCCAGGGAGCCTCATTTGGGGCCTCATTTTGGCCTCTGGGCCTCTTGGGGGCTCTCGGGGCGCCTCCTGGGGGGCTTCCTGGTGCCCTCTGGGCTGAGAGCTCCAAATGTCATGTTCTGGTTCCCCCTCTGGCCCCCTCTCCGGGCATCCTGGGGAGATCTTAGGGCATCTACCCTTGGCCCTTCGAGGGCCCTCTTGAGATCTTTTTTTCCAACACAACCTGTGGTGTTGGTCCTCGTTTTGAAGAGGACAGCGCCACCGCGTCCCACCTTCTACTCCTCCTCTCCTCCGTGCAGCCGTCCCTCCGCAATGCGTCCCCGCACACCCTTTATATTCGGCACACCCCTCACACGTTCGTGACCCATAGAGCTCCACCCGAAGCCCATGCTGCCGTCCGCATGCGTCCCGCAAACAAATACCCATTCCGGCACACCCCTCACACGTTTCGTGGCCCCATAGGGAGCTCCACCGAAGCCCCAGTGCCCGCGCCCACATGCGTCACCCACACCCATTTCGGCACACCCCTCACACGTTTCGTGGCCCCATAGGGAGCTCCACCGGAGGCCCCATGGCTGCCGTCCGCATGCGTCCCGCACACCCATTTCGGCACACCCCTCACACGTTTCGTGGCCCCACAGGGAGCTCCACCGAAGGCCCCAGTGCTGCCGTCCGCATGCGTCCCGCACACCCATTTCGGCACACCCCTCACACGTTTCGTGGCCCCATAGGGAGCTCCACCGAAGGCCCCATGGTTGCCGCCCGCATGCGTCCCGCACACCCATTTCGGCACACCCCTCACACGTTTCGTGGCCCCACAGGGAGCTCCACCGAAGGCCCCAGTGCTGCCGTCCGCATGCGTCCCGCACACCAGGTGTGTGGCGTGCCGACATGGGCGTCGCGGCGCGCGGGCGCTGCCGTCGGGGTTCCCAGGGAAGCCCCCTGCAGAGGCGACCCTCAGAGTCACGAGTACCGAGAGTCACGCAGACCCAAACTGTTCACAGTCGTATACATACATTTACACTGGGCGCATCCATGCACGCATTCATGCGAATAGAATCAATCGCGCGCAGATTCATTCATAATCAGACTCGCTCGCGATCCGACTCGCACGCGCTCAAGCTTTCATATTCGGACCTATCGTCTTCGTTCGTGTTGTGTACACTGCCACGCATTTCGGCACACCCCTCATACGGCTCGTGGCCCCATCGGGAGCGCCACCGAAGAAGATATTCACAATTGCGGTACTCTCAACTGCATATGGTTGGGTCCTTCGCCAGGCTAATTTTGCCACCTCCTCGGCCCTTGCCCAGGGCCGGCAGGAAGTTTGCACAGCCGCAGGGCTTTTGCATGGACATTTTCAATCTCAGCAGCTCAACGCAGAGCTGGGCATCCAGTTTTTAGATCAGCTGACAGAGCAAGTCGGCAATGCTATCGATTCATAGCTTGCCGCCGAGCGCAGTAAGGATGGGACGGAATGGAGAAACTGGGCTCAGTCTCCCATGAAAGGAGGTATGGGATGGGCGCACAAGTGGACGAATAATCTCGAAGCTTGGCACCTTGTTCTTGTTATGCATCGCCAGCGTGTTTTTTTTTTTTGGGGGGGGGGGGGGGGGGGGCGCCCCGCAGCACATCCTCCACGTTGAGGCTGGCCGTCTCGCCAAGACTTGGGACGTCCATCCTGACGATCCTCCCCACCGGGGTCCCCCCGTTTGACGACAGAGTGGCATCTCGACCCATATCGCCGACCCGTTTACAGAAGGTTCCAAGGAGTTCCTCTCACAGCACGGCCTCTACCTGGGATGGAGCGCGCCCGCGCCAGTTCGCTCTGCTGGATGACGAGCAGGCAAGCCCAGCTTGCAGGATGATCGAGCTCATAGAGCAGATCGGTCACATGCCATCGCAATTACAAGGTGCCATATCTACGGTAGGTTCGCGCGGCGTTGGCGCGCCGGCGACGCCGGCGAAGGCATTCAATGTTGAATTCTGCGACGCGGAAGCACCGAGGGACAAGATACCGCCATTGGGCCCGACGGAATTCTACCTTGAACGATCGGGTCCGCGATTCATTCAAGGTTGAACGATCGACGCGGTGCCAGAAACCTTTGCGCGCGCCGACGCCGCACGAACCTGCCGTACCCTCATGCTCCAGCTCAAACAACAGGGTGCAGTTCAATCGCAGCCAGCGTTTAGGTCGACTGGCATGTTGCCATCTCTCTGCCGCGTCCGGGCCCGACTGCGACGGCCGGCGGCCCGAGAGTGGGAGTTTCACCACAGGCGGCCATATACACCTTAGGCGATGCTTAAGAAAACCTAAGTTTTCGGCCAGAGTCTCGATTATTCTTAATGTTTCAATGTAAATCCTAAGATTTGAATAGACATTCTGGGTTTTTTTATAAAAATTCTGAGACTATGCATTTCTTAACCCATGATTTCTTAAGCATTTCGCAGGGTGTATTGCGCACCAGGCAGGGCATTATATTGTGGAGCTCGTGTACACCGGAAGGTTGGAGCGTGAAGATCCTGCGTGCCAAGACGACCCCCATCATTCCGCCCAAGTTTTTCGGGGGCCTATTCAACTATCACGAACACGTCGACCGATAATGCCTTGCCAAGTGCGCCGCTGCCGCAGGTTTCCCCTGCTGCCTGCTCCGCGCCACTCTCGCTCCTAATGGCAGTTCGAGGTATGTTGGTCATCAGGATGTGCGTGTGTGTATGTCAGTGTCGGTAAAACGTGGAGGACCGTTATTGCTGGGTGCGAGTGGGCTACGTACTTAGTTCAAATGTACGTCTTCGCTCTCCTAGATCAGTGGACAAGTGCGCGCAGCCACATCCGACTCGCAATGGTCATAGATGACCTCCTGCTGCACTGCCGCGCCAGAACTTCGAGCTGGTTGCTCGCCAGCTGAATATCGCAGCCCGGCCTCTAGACAGTTGCCTCACGCACGAGCTTGAGTGCCAGATCGCCATCAAGAAAAGCCAGGTTTTAGCCTCCAGCCAAGATTCAGGGGGAAAAGAAACACACAGACACAATTAATCGTCGACTCCCAGGAAAATATGCAAAAATATGGGAAGTGGGGGGGAAGACAAAAACCCAGAAACTATGGGAAAATATGGGGAATATTTTTATTTGTGTGTATTTATTTGTGTGTCCTAATTTCCCTTTAAAGATCTCCTACCTGAGTTCCGAAATGCCCTCGGTCCGCTCGCGGGTCCCTCCACGGATGCCTCGGGGCCCAACTTCGGCATTGAAAGTGGGACTTGTCGGCCCCGATGGAGAAGAGTCGTGAACTTAACGAACGACTCCAGAAGATCCAGAAACGCTCGGCCCGCATCAGAGTGATCAAGCACCGTGGAGGGAATTACATGCAGTTGTATGATAGTGGCCTAGCCGCGGCCACCTCTTTGGGAGTGGAAGCGCGGGCATCGTCAACGCGTTGCTCGAGCAAGCCAGGGCGCAGTATCTCGCGGCAGCAGGTCAGAGATGTGCCTCCAGACGCCGTACCGTCGCCCTCCTCATCCTCCACGACCCCTTGTGGAAAGCCGGCGTATGGCCTGGCCTTTTTTGGCGGCGTCTGGTCTGGGAGGCCAGCGCCAGCCTTGCGACGGCTGCTGTTAGCCTCCAGCAGTTGCGTCTGTGTGGTGGAGAAATTTTGCCCAGGGACGCCAAAAGTTGGGGTTCCTGCACGGGCCCTTTGGGCGCCGCCATCCTTTTCCTGGCCAGGGTGCGGTGGAGTTTCCTCGGTCCCTTCAGGTTCGTGTCGCCCGCGGGACTTGTGCACCCCTCCCAGGAACCTCCCCGGCGCGCGAGGCCAAGCTCCGCGAGATTGTTCGGCATGACGCCGAAAGAGCTGCCGCCGAGATGGGATACCCAGGCGACCAGCTTCAGGCCTCAGCCGTCCGCTCTGTGCTCAGCTCGCCCGACCTGTCTAAGCAGCAGCGCGGCACCTTTTTTGCTTTCGCCACCCAGAGTATATGAACTATGGAGCGTGCCAAAGCCCCTGGATACGACGTGCCCCAAGGATGCCCCTACGGTCACCGCGCAGATGATCTTCAGCACCGCCCCCTGGAGCGCCCGGAGACCGAGAGTGCCGGATCGGATTTCACCAGCGGGGGGCTTCTTCGATGGAAAGACACACCATCTCGAGCACCTCCCCCCTCACTTTGGTTCCCAGTTCACCCCGATTTCGCGGGTGACCCTCCACCTGGCACTGGTCTGGAATCCGCTCGGTTTTGGCGTCCAGACCCCAATTTAAGGTTCGGGGAAGCTTTCGCGGGAGACGTTTTGATGGATGGCAGCTGTACATGCCACGGGAACTACAATTTTAATGTTGCTGGTTGTGCCGTTGCTTGCGTGGTCAACGATGAAGAGTTTGCCACGTTCAGCGCCCGCGTCGGAGCTTTGGGATTCCGAACATCTGGTGCTACCGAACACTTTGCCGCCGTCGCGGCTGGCCGCCGATCTCCCAGAACGGATGATCGATACATATATTATATATCGAAATTCGGATTGCAAAGGGGGCCTGCAGCTGCGCGGCAGCGCAGGATACCCGCGTCAGAATAGATGGGCTGGTGTCGAGGCCCCCGCGGGCGGAGGTCACTGTAGCCTTGGCCCCGGACTCCAGAATGCCAAGGCCCATCATAACCCCCGCGGAGTGCGGGGCACCGCCAAGCGTGCGGCAGCGACGCCGCTGGCAGAGTAGCCAAGACCGCCTCGAACCGCGGCTGCCAACCCAGTCTCGCCGAGGCAGATCAGCATCGAGGCGGCACCGCCCTGCTTGACAAGCGCCCGAGATGCGCGGCCAACGCCCTCGGAGAGTGCCCCGCGATGGCCCCGCGCAGGCACGAGGCGCTGGCCGGGCCCGCCAAGAGTCTCTCCCCTCCCTCGGGGGCCGCCTCGGCGTTGGCATCCCGGGTCCCTGGGGCACCGCCGCCTCCACCTCCTCCTCCCCCCCCACCTCCCGTGGGCTTTCGGGTGCTCCCGAGGGCCCATGTCTGGGCGATGGTCATGGGCCAGCGCCGACGCCCGATCTACCGCATCCGCGCCCGCTCGATCAGTGCTATGGGGGAGCGGCATCGGGCCGCGGCTTGCCCTGGACCTTGCTCTCAGATGCCCAGCTTGGCCTCCAACCCTCGGGCGCATAACATTTATTAGTCTGAGCACCTGGAGCAGCCCGCGAGCATCTTAGCGCGCCGCGCGCGCGGTTCTTTCAAGGAGGACAATTCGAAAGGTCTCTCGGGTAACTGCCGCCGAGGGCCTCTGGCCCCTGGCCTTGTGGGGCGAGACGGGGCCTCAGGCTGCGTTTGAGGTCGGCGCGCGCCGACCCCTGCACCCTCTGTCTCTAGTCTGGCCCACGCCGGGGGCGAGGCCTGGCGCCGCCCTGGCGTTTTCGACTCCGGGGGCGATATCCTCGTCGCCCTGGCGTCGCCATGTGATTGTTTTGCGCGCGTGCGTGTTCTTGCGCGCGCAGCGCGTCGTCTGCGCGCGCGTCCGGCGCCCCGCCTCAGAGGGGGGGCTGCGCGCTCCCGCGGCCGTGCAGTGTTCCCATCGGGGAGAATTTCCAGCCTTCTGGTTTCAAGTTGCTCGGGTCGGGATCGGGCTGTCGCCGAGGGCCTCAGGCCCCTGGCCCTGCGGGGCGCGACGTGGCCTGCGGCCTCGTTTGAGGTCGACGCAAGGAGACCCTCGCGCCCTGTTTCTGGATTGGCCCACGCCAGGGGCGAGGCCTGCCACCGCCCTGGCGTTTTTTCTATACCAGGGGTCGGCGGTGCCTCGTCGTCCTGGCGTCGTTGTGACTGTTTGCGCGCGCGGTCCGTCTGCGCGTGCGCCAGGCACCCCGCCTCGGGGGGAAGGTGCACTCTCCCGCGACAGGGTCCTTCATCGCCCTCGTCTGTTTCAGCATCGGCAGTGCCCTGCCGACTCTGCCTCTCATGGGTTCATCCTCGGCCGCAGTCGATGTGATGGGTGGCTCAGCGCCACGATGTTTCGGGCCAGGGCCAGGTCGGCCAACCCCGGGCCTCCTTCATCAACCAAGTGATGGCGCCATCATTTACCTCTGCCCACCGCATTCCCACCAGTTCGGCACACCCCTCGCACGCTTCGTGGCCCTTTAGAGAGCTCCATCGAAGCGCCCAGTGCACCGCCCGCATGCGTCAGCCACCATCCAGTACAGCACGTCGTGTCCCCGTAGGGCGGTCCATCGAAGGTCCCAGTGGGACCGCCCGCGTCCGTCAGCCACCACCCAGCGCAGCGTTCCATGGCCCCATATGGGGCTCCACCGAAGGCCCCAGTGGCACCGCCCGCATGCGTCAGCCACCACCCGGTATTCATGGCCCCACACGGAGTTTCGCCGAAGACCCCAGTGGCACCGCCCGCATGCGTCAGCCACCGCCCAGTGCAGCGCTTCGTGGTTTCAAACATGAGCTCCACCGACGGCCCCAGTGGCACCGCCCGCATGCGTCAGCCACCACTCAATACAGCGCTTCGTAGTCCCATAAGGAGCTCCACCGACGGACCCAGTGGCACCGCCCGCATGCGTCAGCTACTACCCAGGACAGTGTTCCGTTGGCCCATAGGGAGCTTCACCGACTGCCACAGTGGCTCCGCCCGCATGCGTCAGCCACCACCCAGCACATCGTTTCGTGGCCCCATAGGAAGCTCCACCGAAGGTCCAATAGCACCGCCCGCATGCGTCAGCCACCACACCACCCAGTACAGCGTTTCGTGGTCCCCTAGGCCCCTTGGGAACTCCACCGAAGGTCCCAGTGGGACCGCCCGCGCGCGTCAGCCGCATGCGCCACCACCCGATACAGCGATTCGTGGCCCCATACGGATTTTTACCGATGGTCCCAGTGGGACCGCCCGCATGCGTCAGCCACCACCCAGTACAGCGTTTCGTGGCCCCCTAGGGAGCTCCACAGAAAGACACCAGTGGCACCGCCCGCACGCGCCCCCCCCACCCGGTACAACATTTTGTGGCCCCGCAGTAGGGGCTCCCGGGGTCCGCCCGCGTACGACACCCCACCCAGCATTGCGTTTCGTGGGCCAGTGGGGAGCTCCACCAAAGGCCCCACTGGCACCGCCCGCATGCGTCCACCCCTCTCAGTACAGCGCTTCGTGGCCCCACACGGAGCTTCGCCGAAGACCCCAGTGGCACCGCCCGCATGCGTCGGCCACCATCCAGTATAGCGTTTCGTGGCCCAGTAGTGAGCTCCACAGGAAGACCCCAGTGGCACCGCCCGCGTGCGTTTCCCCCATCCAGTAGAGCTTTTCGTGGCCTCATCGGGAGCTCCAGCGAGGGACACCGCCCGCATGCATCCGCCACACCCAGTACAGCGTTTGGTGGCCCATATGGAGCACCACCGAAAGCCCCAGTGGCACCGCCCGAATGCGTTTCCCCCAGCCGGCACAGCGCTGTGTGGCCTCATCGGGAGGTCCAGCGAGGGGCACCGCCCGCATGCGTCCGCCCTACCCAGTACAGCGTTTCGTGGCCCATAGGGAGCCCCACCGAAGGGCCCAGTGGCACCGCACCCGTTACGGCACGTTCCTCTCGCGTTTCGTAGCCCCATGGGGAGTTCCACCGAAAGCGGCACCCACAACGCGTGAGTCACACTTGCATATGGTTGGGTCCTTCGCCAGGATAATTTTGACAAGGGTGGTGACTTTGCGCGCAGCAGGCGATATGAGCCCCCCGACGTCCCTGTCAAATGATATTGGCGAAAAGACCCAACCATATACAGTTGTGAGTACCGTTATTGTGAATCTCTTCTTCGGTGGCGCTCCATATGGGGCCACGAAGCGTGTGAGGGATGTACCGAAATGTGAGTGGAAACGCATGCGGGCGCTGCCGCTGGGGCCTTCGGTGGAGCTCCCAATAGGGCCACGGAACGTGTGAGGGGTGTGCCGAAAAGGGGGTGGAACCGCATGCGGGCGTTGCTGTTGGGGCCTTCGGTGGAGCTCCCTATGGGGCCACGAAGCGTGTGAGGGGTGTGCCGAAATTGCCGCCATGCGGGCGCTGCCACTGTGGCCTTCGGTGGAGCTCCCGATGGGGCCACAAAACGTGTGTGGGGTGTGCCGAAATGGGGCGGGGCCGCCATGCGAACTTTCCCATTGGGGCCTTCGGAAGCGCTCCCGATGGGGCCACGAAACGTGTGAGGGGTGTGCCGAAATGGAGCGGGGCCGCCATGCGAACTTTCCCACTGCGGCCTTCGGTGGAGTTCCCTCTGGGGCCACGAAACGTGTGAGGGGTGTGCCGAAATGGGAGTGGAACCGCATGCGGGCGCTGCTGCTGGGGCCTTCGGTGTAGCTCCCTATGGGGCCACGAAGCGTGTGAGGGGTGTGCCGAAATGGGGCGGGGCCGCCATTTGAACTTTCCCACTGGGGCCTTCGGTGGAGCTCCCTATGGGGCCACGAAACGTGTGAGGGGTGTGCCGAAATGGAACGGGGCCGCCAGGCGAACTTTCCCACTCTGGCCTTCGGTGGAGTTCCCTATGGGGCCACGGAACGTGTGAGGGGTGTGCCGAAATGGAACGGGGCCGCCATGCGAACTTTCCCACTGTGGCCTTCGGTGGAGTTCCCTATGGGGCCACGAGGCGTGTGAGGGGTGTGCCGAAATGTGGCGGGGCCGCCATGCGAATTTTCCCCCTGTGGCCTTCGGTGTAGCTCCCTATGGGGCCACGAGGCGTGTGAGGGGTGTGCCGAAATGGGGCGGGGCCGCCATGCGAACTTTCCCACTGGGGCCTTTGGCGGCGCTCCCTATGGGGCCACGAAACGTGTGTGGGGTGTTCCAAAACCAAGCGGGGCCGCCATGCGAGCTTTCCCATTGGGGCCTTCGGTGGAGCTCCCCATAGGGCCACGAAACGTGTGAGGGGTGTGCCGAAATGGAACGGGGCCGCCATGCGAACTTTCCCACTGTGGCCTTCGGTGGAGCTCCCTATGGGGCCACGAAACGTGTGAGGGGTGTGCCGAAACGGGCGCGGTGCCCGCATGCAGGCGCTGCCGCTGGGGCCTTCGGCAGAACTCCCTATGGGGCCACGAAAAGTGTGAGGGTTGTTGCGAAATGGGTTCGGTGAGGGGGAGGAGGAGGAGGAGGAGGAGGAGGAGGAGGAGAGGAGGAGGAGGAGGAGGAGGAGGAGGAGGAGGGGAGGAGGAGGCGGAGGAGGAGGAGGAGGAGGAGGAGGAGGAGGAGGAGGAGGTGTGTGACGCGGGGCGCTGTCTCTTCAAAACGAAGACTCAACACCACAGGATGGTTGGGAAAAAAACAAAGTGCTCGCGGGGCCCACGATTGTGAGCCGAGAGTGTGCCCCACGGTGTATGCTGTATTCTTTTTTGACAGCGGTTGTGATGGGGGGGCGTCACTGGTCCTGGTCGGTTGTTGGTCGCTTGGGGGATGGGGGTAGTGATAAACCTCGCCCCGAAATGGAACAGGTGGGGTTGGAAGAGGACCCCCCCTACACCACTCACGCCCTGAGGGCTGGTGGGACCCGTCACGTGGCAATGCCTGCGGGGCGACGGCGGCCCGCGATGGACAGCCGGGAGGCGGCGGCCGCGGCGGCGGGCGGCCGACGACCCAGTTTGGAGCCGGCATCGAGCGGCACAGTTTGGCACACCCCTCTACGTATGCAATTCCTTGGAGGTCAAATTCTGATTTTGCCCTGGTCCGAAATCCGGCTTAATCCCGCTTGATTCTGAAATCCCCTCTTTGCTATCCCCTCCTTTCGCCCGGCCCGACCCTCGCGCAGATCGGGCGGGGCGGTCAAACATGTTTGAACTTGGTGTCGCCGGGCGCGTTCCACTCCTCGCAGGGTGCCTGCTCGCAGGCGTCCGAAAAGCACGTGTTACCCTCGATGTGATTTTTCTCGCAGGTGCCCCCTGCGGCGGATGCAGGACATTGGCGAGCGGCCACTTCGCGACTAGTGGAGCGCGCTCGTCTAAGGTCGAGCGGGTCAGAAAAAGAGGTTCGAACCTGTTGCCGGCGGCGGACGCTCGGGCCGCAAGCCAGCGTGCATGGGCCAATTTCCGGGCACCCCTCGCACGGCCTCGCGCCTCCGGGGCAGGAAGCAAGTTTATGGAACCCTCCGAAGGGAGTGCCCGTCAACCGTACTAAAGCAAGTGTCATACGCCTTCAACACATCGGACCGACCATTTCGACCAGTGCCCCCCGATGCAACGACCAGAAATCATTTCAGGATGCTGACTCGTGCGTTCTGGTGCGAGATTGCCTTGCGCATAACAGCGGCGCGCCCTTCGACTCCCAGTTGGGGGTCGGCAGACTCATTATCATTGTACGTTTCAGTCGACTGTTTTGCTTCTTCTCCTTCTTCTTCTCAGCTCGCGCGAAGGCCGAGGTACATCCTAGCTCGCCCCGGGAGGGGCCCGACTTTCCCCCGAAGATCCTGGGACAAAACACTGCTCGTCCAACATCCGCACTACGGGCGCTTTTGTTGCAAGAGTCTCAGGCTTTTCGGCGTTCGTGGTTTCGTACTACGCATCCGTTGCACCGCACGATGGATCCTGGGCCTTCTGTTGCTGGCCGGCCTCCCCCTCTCCAGCCTCCTTGGCTCCCTTCCTCCCCCCTGCTTCCCTCTGCTTCCCTCTGCTTCTGCTCTGCTCTCTCGCCCGCCCCTCTCCTCCCGCCGTCCATCCTCGCCTCGCTCCAGTAGGGGACCACGTGCGAACCCTGCCCCTGCCCCCCACGATCTCTGAGGGGGAGGGTGGGGTTCGCTTCGCTCGAGGCTCCCGAGCGAAGTGAACCCCACCCTCCCCCTCCGAAATCGTGGGGGGCCAGGGGTAGGGTTCGCATGTGGTCCCCTGTCCAGGCCACCACGATCCGGGGCGGCACAGGCGCCGCACCCTGCCCCACGGCGCCGTGCGGCACTCCCCCCGCGGGAGGTGCCCGAGCGCCCCTCTCTTGGCCGCGCGGCCCGCCCGGCGGCACACCGCTGTGTCCGGGGGGCAGGGGGGCGAAGCCTCTCGCCCAAGAGAGCAGCCCAGACACGCGACGCCGTGCTTGACAACCCAGACGCGCGACGTCCTGCTTGACAACCCAGACACGCGACGTCCTGCTTGACAGCCCTGCCTGCTGGAATCGGGGAACAAAAAGTGGCGTAAACATAAAAACTCGGAAATCCGCGCGGATTTCTCGGATCGGCGCTGGGGCCTCCCTGGCGCGCGGAGCGCGCCAGAGGCGGCGCCGGAGGCGCCGCCAGGGGGCTCCAGCGCCGATCCGAGAAATGCGCGCGGACCTCCGAGTTTTTATGTTTATGTCACTTTTTGTCCCCAAGTCACCCAAGTGAACAGCCCAGACACGCGACCTCCTGCTTGTTTCAGGACGGCACCCCTGGAAGTCCCGACCCGTCCGCCGGGACCGGTTTCTCGTCCTGGGCCGTCCCTTGACAGCCCCGGGGCCCGGCGAGGGCCCCTCGGGGCCGAAAGTGGACCAACACTTCCTGCCCTGACTTTTTAACGACGCGATCATGTCTGGATCCAGGAGCCTCCAGAGTTCTCCCAGAGCCACCCCGGCGCTCTGCTATTCGGTCTTTGGACTCCACCTTCCCGAGAGCAGGAGGGGCGGGAAGAGGAGGGAGGAGGAGGAAGAGGAGGAGGAGGAGGAGGAGGAGGAGGAGGAGGAGGAGGAGGAGGAGGAGGCGGAGGAGGAGGAGGAGGGAGGAGGAGGAGGAGGAGGAGGAGGAGGAGGAGAGGTCCCCCGCCCGCCCAGATCCCCCCGCGCCCGCCGCGCCCTGCCCGGAACCCCACGGCGCCCCGCTGCTGCCGGGCGGCCGCGGCGCTGCGCCTGGCGTCGCCGCCGCGGACGACGCCGCCGACGCGGCACGGGCCCCGGGCCAGCGCCGGCGCCGGCGACGACCCAGACTGCATCCTCGATGACGGCTCCTTCCTCCGCCTCCTCCTCCTCCGCCTCCTCCTCCTCCTCCGCCTCCTCCTCCTCCTCGTCCTCCTCCTCCGCCTAGCCAGCTCGGCCCAGATCGGTTGTGGCCTGGCCGACCCCCACCACTCACGCTCTATCACGACCTTATGTCACACACATGTCGCTGAGGTTGTCCAGCTTCTTGCGGTTTGCTTGCACGTCCATGGCTTGCTATCCTATCTCGGTTGGTTCTTTCTTGTGTAGCCGTGGGGGTCAGAGTTCGGTGGTTTCTATAGAATGGAGGAAATCGAGGAAGTTGCAGGGTCATTTCGCTCCACCATCCAACTTCTTGGTATGCGAACTACATGCAATATTCATGTGTTTTTCGTTGCAACTTGCATGTTTGTCTTAGAAGCAGCACGATCTGATCCACGTTTGCCTGCGATTCGCATTTGTTGTGCGCGTGCGAGCCACCCGTTTCTATTTGCAACTGCGGCGCGCTTGCTACGAGACGCGAGCGTGTCGGTTGAGTTCGGGGCAGCGTCTCGTTGAGAGTCGGCGCGCGCCGCCCCCTCGCTCGATGCCTCTGCCGCCAACGGCGGTAGGGGCATCATTGTCGATGCGCCGCTCGCTGGTGCGACTCTTGTCTTCTGCGTCCGCCCTGAATGACAGTGGCATTGGTGCTTCGACTGTCTACCCCGCCCTTGCGTCTGACATCCGCTAGCTGTATCGCAATTGACGCGCCAGTTGTGTAATCTGTTCGTGAATTGTCTGCGGGCGATCCTCGCTGCTCGCGGCGTCGGCACTGGTTTGTGTGGTTCGTGGTCAAGTTTTGCGATGGGGGCCGCGGGTCTCAGCAGAGGCCCGCGTTAGTTGCGCGGAAAGTTATCGTTTGTTTGCCGTGGGCGCGCGCCCCACCCAACGCTTGGTCGCTCCTGTTTGTTTGTGCCCCGTCGCTTTAGCAGGGCAGCGACGCGGGGCGCGATGCTTTGTTTTCGTCGCGCAATTGCGCCGCACTTGCATCATTGTAGCCGTGTTGTTCCCGCGGCCCGCTTGAAACTGCCTGCGTCGAAGCCGCCGTATGCGGCGCGCAAGGTGGCGGCACCAGTTGAGTTTTGATTCGTTTGACAAATGGCAATCCCTTGTGTCCCGCGTCGGTGCCCTGACCGCTGAGCTACGCGACCTCGCAAAAAACTAGCTCCCTCGCATTATGCCTCCCTGTTCCCTCGTTCATCCCCGCCCCCCGTCTTCATGTACCCAGTACCCCAGTTCGTCTCATTATTTAGCCCCCCCCGTTTCAACCAACGTTTCCTATGTGTAACACTTCCCCAAACAGATCTTACAACATGTCCCAGGCAGTCCTTGCAACGTGTCTCAAACAGTGCTTGCAGCTTTTCCAAAAACAGTGCCTGCAGCGTCCTCGGCAACAGTGCTTGCCAGTGTTCCCCTCTCAGTGCTTGCAGCGGCTCTTCAAACAGTGCTTGAATCGTCCAGGCTGTGCTTGCAACGTCTCACTAGTGCCTTTCAGTGCTTGCAGTGTCCTGCGGGGCGTGGAACGTCTTACAGCGTGCGCAGTGTCTCTGCAACCCAGCGGTGGAAACAATGCCCCCGTGGCGCTCTCAGAAGGACTCACCGTTAACATCGTTATAACCACCATCGTCACCATCGTCATCATCACCGTCTTCCGTCTCCTCCTTCTCCTCCCCCATTCCCCCCCCGTTCCTTCTTTTCCGTTGCATCATCCGTATCCTCATCCTCTTCCTGCTCCTCCTGCTCCTCCCCCTCCTCCTCCTCTTCCTCCTCCTCCCCCTCAGTCTCAAACTCTTTATTGGAATCCTCACCCTCCTCCTCATCCTCCTCCTCCGTCACATGCCCCCCCGCCAGCAGTCATCAATCAGGCACATGTTGATGCCTACCAAAGTGGGCATAGTCTATATTGGCGCAGTGTCCGAGCCAGTGCTTGCAATTCTACTACAAAACGTCGTTGGTACTATGTTCGGCGCAGTGCTTGCAGCGTTTCCCCATGCAGTGCTTGCAACCTCTCCTCAAACAGTGTTTGCTACGTCTCGGCATGGGGTTCGGTATGGGCAGTGGACAACGACCATGCTCAGATGATACGTTCAATGTTGATGTGGTGATGTGACGATGTGATGGTATTGCCGTTTTGGCTCAAACCGAGGAGATCCTGCTTCCAGCTTGCAGTGCTTGAGGCCCCCTGCCCTGTGTTGAGGCTTCACTTTCTGTGTCGCACCCAGCATGGACCAACACATCGAGGATGTGCCGATGCCGTTGGCGATCGGGGGTTTGGTTGCAGGCGGCCCTCCAGATGCAGACGGCGATGATCACATTGCCGTGCCGCCGCCTCTGGCGCTTCCAGCGCCAGCGCCCCCTGCCCGCCTCGATCTCAAGAGAAGGACGCCCGAGCTCATGAGCCACGCTCGTTCCAAGAAGATGTTGTTGTGCGCCCAGAGCCGCGAGTCGAAGCTCCGCCAAGACTTTGAACAGCTCAAAAGGGACATGCACACGGCTTGTACGTTGATCCCTGCATGCGCCCAATTGTTCGGGCGGCCCGTGAAACACGTCGGCAGGATCAAAAAGGACGACCTCCGACCAGCACATTTCACTTTCTTGAGCAGGATTGTCTTTGCCAGACGCCTGGGCACGCTGAACATTGGCATCGACATTCGGCGGTTGGTGTGCGCCGCAGCCCGCGTGATCAAGGCCAGACAGGATGATGGCGTGGAGCACGTCCTCCGCGGCGGTGAGAAGGCTTTGCAGCACCCAGGTGCCAGCAATCGGTTCGTCCACATGTCATATGCTCATTTGTGGGACGAGGTCAACTGCAAGTTCGCAGCATATCCGAAGATGGGGTGCCGCCGCAGGAAGACAACCACGAGCATTCAGACTATCTGCCAGCGAGGTTGCGCCAGGCTGACCTTGGCCAACCACATCAACGACGAGAGCGCGATCAGCCGATCGTTCTGCGAGCAGATCCTTGTCAACCCGATGAAGGTGAGCGGCACTTCAGCCAATGCGATCCTACCCGCTGTGTTGAAGGCAATCCCGCGGCCATTCCAGTTCAACGCCGTGGAGAATATTGATCGGTTGTTGCGTTCGTTCTCGTCCTTCACGATGTCTCTGACTGGTGACAAGGCGTCTGGGAACATCCTCTTGATGAAACAATTCTGTCACCAATGGGAAACGATGGTGCTTCCGCGCAGCAGTGGTCGGCTTCTTATGTTCCCAGAGACGTGTGGCGTGCACTTAGAACATCGCACAAAATTGCAAGTTGTACCGCTCAAGCACCACACAATGCGCCTCTTCAGCTTAGCCAACTTGCTTCGCCTTGACGGTGTGCGGACCAGCATATGCGAGTCGATCGAAGTGCTGGTGCAGAAGATGCTCAAGCGACGGGTCCTCGGCCCGCCGCCAGACGGCATTGCCTGCCCGCTGTCCAAGTGCATCAATGTTCTCTTCCGCCCAGATGCGGACCACCACAAGCGCGCCAACGGCAAGGTGTCTCGCAGGGTACAGGACCTGGGTGAATTGATGAGAATGGTCAACGGGGATCTCCACGGAGATTGGGTGCATTATTGCTGGGACGAGTCAACTGGCAGGCCGTGTTGCAGGGACGCCGGCACTTGCTACGACAGAACAGTTCGTTCGGTCACGAATGCGCTGTATGGCGGCGGGGACCCTATTCCAGCAGAAAGCAGATGGACGCACACCTTGGTCAATATGAAACAGTTGCTGCTGAGGCGAATCGTGTACAATATTGGCGTGAAGGCGTTCCCGTGTTCGATCAGAAAACCTGGCGCCGCCAGCGAGATGCCGCAATCCGCCGACGGCGAGGCGTGTCAATCGCACGTCGCTGAGGTGAATGCGTCGCGGCTGTCACGGGTGGGCGTGTATTTTGATGACCCCAAGACTTTTCCAGAGCTGGCCTCGCTCACGGTTTCCGTGGACATCATCGACAGGCGTTTGTTGTGCCCACTTTTGGGCGACCCATGGCCCGCGGATGACGACGCCCGCAGCAAATTCGAGTGTCTCCTGGACCCAGATGATATGATTGCCTGCGGCTGCTCCCGCCACCGTGCCAGCCCAGCCGCGTCGGTGGTTTTTGCGCTAGGGGGCGCGTGCGTTTTACCAGTGACGCGTTTGGTTTTTCAAACTACGATAATACCTCTGCAGCCATGACGGCCACCACTGGTGATTGTTATGACGGCAGGGGTATTGCATGTGACGAAGACGGCGGGGATGATGATGATGATGATGATGATGATGATGATGATGATGGCTTCTGCTGCTGCGAAAACGGTAACCGTGGCGATGACGACGGTGATTCTCCCGCGAGGGAGGCGCCGAAACAGTAGCACGTGACACTTAGTCACTTCGGCTGCTTCAGGAAAACGACGACGGTGACGACGACGGGGGGGAGAAAGGGGAGGAGGAGGAGGAGGAGGAGGAGGAGGAGGAGGAGGATGGGGAGGAGGAGGGGGAGGAAGAGGAGGAGGAGGGAGAGGAAGAAGCAACGAAGTAGACATTCGCCCGTTTCGCCCGAGACATTCTCTGACGCATGCGGCATTGAAATCTAAGGCCTGGCCATCGGAACGTCGCACAGGGCGCGGGGGGGGCGGGGAGGGGAGGGGGGCGGCGGGGGGGGGGCAAGGAGAGAAGAGTTGTCATATGCGGCCCGTCCGTCTTTACTTTTCCAGGGGCCGAAGTTATTATTAGGTGGTGTCTCAGGCGAAACACGTATGCAGCACTGGCGGTGTCAACGCACATTGGCGTTACAATAATGCCGCGTTCTTCTGCAATATTGGAGTTCATCTCGGGTCGGTTTGAAATAGACGCCTGAACACTGGCCTTTGGAACTGTTATTTGTTTCCACGGGCCTAGGCGACGCGGTCCCCGTGTTCGTCCGCCTCGAACGGCCGATTCGTCACACATGACGGCGCTGGCGCCTGCCCCGCCCTCGGCGCCTCTCCCGCTCAGACGCGGCGGAGGTACCGCGCGTGACGCTTCCGAGACGTGATGTCGAAATGTGCCATTGGTGTCACATGTGACAAGGCGTGTCCCCTCCCCCTACGCAACTTCCCGATGTGGCGAGGATGTCTCAGGCGATGCGCCCATTTCCAGGGGGGGCACGCGGGCGCGCGGAAGCGCGTGCAGAGGGGGGTAGAAGACTACCATCAACCGCACCAGACAGCACGACATCGCGGCCCAAGTGCCAGCGGTGGCGGATAGTTTGCTCGGCCACTGTTTGTCAGAGTTATTGCATGTACTTGAATCGTGGCTTCATGGCGGCGAGAGGGATCCGCTGGTTATCCTCGATGCAGTCCAGGCGCCGATGAGGGACCCTGGCTATGCGCGCTTCGCGCGTTCATGCATCCTTCGCCTGAGTTCTGCGATCAGCCGAAGGTGGGATCTTCGGTACTCGAGCTGGCCGTACCCGCTCTTCACGCTTTGCAGCGCCCACTCATCGGAAGAGCAGCGCAGGGATGTTGCGCGGCGACTGCTCGATGCATCGCGCGAGGAGCTCGGCGTGTACGCGTACGGCGTGAAGCACCGCTTCAACACCGTGCCTCTGCTGATGAGTGAGGCGTGCAGGAAAACATTGCTGGCTGATTTTCGCACGTTCGGATTCTCCACCGACATCGTCGAGAGGCTCAACGCGGAGATTCAGGCTGGTCGAGTGCATCGTGCGCCAGGTCGCGTCTTCGGCGGGGCGTCCAGGGAGCAGCTGCTGCAGCAGGCGCTCGAAGTGCACAAGAAATGCGGTGGCGTCGACCCGTTGAGCATGAAGCGAGATGCAGCCCTGAAGTCGTCGGACCTTCGAGTGCAGGTGCAGCCACTCATTGCCGCTGCTCGGCCTGAGTTTCTTCCAATTGCAGGTGGGCCCGATGGCGCTGCTGCGAGCGCCGCGGCGCCTGAGCCCGTGGCCGTCGACCGCCCCGTGGAGATCGTGCTGGCGAACGCCTCCATCCTGCCGGGCGCGAGGGCGGTGGGAGCTGGCGGGGCCGATGGCGGCGGCGGGCCACCTGGCGACGGCGACGGCGGCGGACCTCTGCCACCCCGTCGGCGCGGATTGAGCCCGTACATGCTGGAATTGAACAAGACGTTGGCGAGTCTGAAGAGGGCGAAGGGCTCCGCCTTGACGCCCGAGGAGCTGAGCACGGCTCGCAGCAGGTTCAGGGAACAGTGGCAGCTCATGAATCATGACGCTCACCACGAGGCCTTCGAGGATTGGCAGAACACGCCTGCAGAGATGGTGCCCGCTGATGCCCAGGCGCCCGCGTATGCCACTTCCTGGGGTCGAGGTTGCCGCTCGTCCCCGATCTCCTGCGAGGAGTTCTACGAGTGGCATCAATTGCACGGTTGGCCGACCAAGGACATGCGGGTGTACAATTTTGCAAACTTCACGGTGACATGGGAGGAGGAGGGAGAGGAGGAGTAGGAGGAGCACGTGGAGGAGTAGGAGGGGGGAGGGAGGGGGATCGAGGCTGGATGGGAGGGAGGAGGAGGAGGAGAAAGAGGAGAAGGAGGAAGAGTAAGAGAAGGATCAGCAGATCGCATTCGGATGCTTCCGCCTAGCAGGAAGACTTCGAGTGCGATGCTGCCGACGACCTGGTCGTCCGCGCTGAGCCCATCCCTGACCTTCCAGACTTCAGCCTGTGGGGCTGCGGCAGGAACGCTCGGCCTGTTCCTCGGGCAACGGTGCCAAACGTTCAGCAGTTCCATTTGATAGAAAATGGCATTCACAACCTCATGGCACGTTTAACGAGACCCGCCGCCGATGCCGGCGACGTGATGATCATGGTGGAGGGCCACTCACTGGAGAACCCAGCCAGCCGAATGCGCTTCGTGGGTATCATTTCGGGCACGTTTTACAATCCGAAGGTGATGCGTCCGCTAATATGTAACCGCCCTCCCTAAGCCCATCCAGAAACGACCACTGCCCATCCAGAAATCTGATGTGCCCGACGTCCGCTAGTGCATCCCCGTCAGCCCATCCACTAACGACCAATCCCATCCAGAGACGATATTGCCAATGCCCCAGCCCATCAGAAACGACATGAGACATGCACCCCTGTCAGCCCATCCATGAACGACCGACATCCGAACGAGTTGCCTTGGCCACGGAATTCCACGGGGGGAGTCAAATTGTAATAAGAGGGGTTCTGAGCACGCTCTGAAGGCTCTCGAGGTGGCAGTCTGCGCGCCGTTTTTTTTTTTGGGGGGGGGCTATCGGGGGGCGCCGCCTGTGACGCCGTCTTGCGACCATCTTGGGTTCTTGGGACAGCATAGCATCACAATATCACGGTCTTGGGATCCTCCTCATCTCCCTCCTCCTCCTCCTCCTCCTCCTCCTCCTCGCCCATCCTCGCCCATCCTCCTCGTCCTCCTCCTCCGTCTCCTCCCCCTCCTCCTCTTCCTCCCCCCCCTCCTCCTCCTCCTCCCCCCCCGCCCAAGAGCACCCTCAGGCTCTCAGGAGAGCCGCGGTAGACACCAGTCTCCATGATGAATCATGCCGCTCCCTCTTGGTGACCACCCATGGCACACGGTTCGGGGAGCGGGGAGGCGAGATTGAAGCCAAGACGCCGCCTAAGAAACCCTTTCCCTTCCTCCCCATCCTCCTTCTCCGCCTCATCCTCCTTAAGGGCGCCGTGCGCTGTGCTCCTAGGTTGCCCATCGACCCAAGGTGTTTGATATCGCACCGAACACGTTCCAAGTGAGAGCGAATGCCCACAGCGACGTGCTACACACGCCGTGTCTTGTGGAGATCGATGTTCAGAACTGTAGGAGCGCTGGCCGATTTCGTTGTATTGGCTATGAATCTTCAGTTCACTTTGTACTGAAGTTGGTTCGGAACCTGATCGACATGGATTTGTACTTAGTGGATTACGGCGTGGATGTCGATGTTGATAACAGTCTGAAGTGGAGCAGGATCTCAGCTGTGCACTTGCAGGGTGAGCTGTGGAGGGCGGGGATGACGCGCCCGTTCGGGTACCAGAGCCCCAGCAGCCGTGGGCCTTCTGCGTCCGACCTGGGAGCTGAACACCAGCGACCCCTTGGAGACGCCTCCTGGGCGCGGTGTTGGGCGCGGCGCTGGGCGCGGCGCTGGGCGCGGCGGCCGCCGCGGAGGGGGCGCAGGCAGAGGCCGCGGCCACGGAGCCGTAGATGGCGAGGGTCTCGGCGGCGGCCCCGACGCCCACGGCGACGTCGACGACGTTGACATGCCGCCGTTGGTCGACGGCTTGCTACCAGCTGGCGCGGCGATTGGCGAGGAGATGGACATGCTGGAACACGAGGCCGAGGATGCCGACCTCGACGGCATGGAGGAGCTGGGCGACACGTTCGGCTTGGAGGACGGCGTCATCGAGGGGCACCCTCCAGGACTGGTCGGCGAGGACGGCGGGGACTTGGACGAGCATGACGATGCTCGCGGTGCTGAGCTTCTTGGGGTACCAGCTGAAGTACCCGATGAGATCGCAGCTGGAGCGGCAGACGGCGCTGCTGACGTCGGCCTGGAGCCTGAGCCTGGCGAGGCCGAGGAGCCGCCCGCGCCTGCGGCACCGCTCCCGCCGCCGCCGCCAGGGCCGCATGATCTCGTTGGCCCGGCGCCGAGTGGATACTTCCACATGGATGGTCGCCAGGTGTTGCGCATTTTGCGCGGTCATCCTGCCAACAGCGTGACAGTGAATTGCTATCATACTGGCCTTCGGCGCATCCCGCCACCGCGCCTGAGTTGTCGGTCGGGGGCATATGTCGGCAGTATGCCCCGCCCTCCGCTGCGCCTCGCCAGCGGAACAAGTACCACTTGAAGCATCTCTGCAACATGCCTCAAGTGGTACCGAATACGTGTCACTTGGGACATGGCCGTTGCATGCCTCAAGTTGTACCGACCAAGTACCACTCGGAGCATGTCGCCAATATGCCTCAAGTGGTACCGAGCAACATACCACTTGAAGCATGTTGGCAATGTGCCTCAAGTGGTACCGAGTAGGTAGCACTTGAAGCATGCCCGTTGTATGCCTCAAGTGGGACCGATGAAGTACCACTTGGGGCATGCCGTCAGTATGCTTCCAGTGGTACCGATCACGTACCACTTGATGCATAGTGACGCGCCTGCACGCGGGTGGACCAGAGATATTTTACAAGTTGGGCGCTGGTCCCCTGGATGATTCCTCGGGGTTGAAGCCTGAAATTCAAGGGATGCGGCAGAAAGCCCGGCGGCACGCCCACTCCGTGCCTCGAGGCACGGTGGCGGGTATGCATGCTGGCTGCAGGCTGTGCATCGGCGAGAGTCGGTGCCCATCGGACGAGGTCTTGAAGACCTGGCTGTTCGAGGTGCCAGCAGCAGCCCCTGGCGCGTCCGCCGCGGAGCGGCGAGAGCTCATGCAGAGGCACGCGCAGCTGGCCAAGGACAGGTGGTACGTGAACAAGAAGGCCAAAGCCAACGCTGCACCTGCGCCTCCTGGTGAAAACATCAAAGAACCCCCATCAGGTCTTCCAGAAACGGTGGCCCATCCAGAAACGATTCTCCGATGTCGCCAGCCGTCCAGCCTCGGAACTGCAGATATTGAGCTGTCAGCCCAGCCGCTGGGACCCGAAGAACAGCGGTCGAGCCAGCTCATCCAGAGGCGATGCCAGCCCAGCCCATTCAGAGGCAATGCCAGTTGCCAACCTATCCAGAAACGATGCCAGCCAAGCCCATCCAGAAGCGATGCCAGCCTGCCCTGGCCCACCCCGAAGCGACATCACCAGCCCATCCAGAAACGGCGTTCATCTATCCAGGAACGATGCTCCATGGAGGGGTTAGTTTCCAGGAGCCAAGTGGGCGCACGCAGTGACAATGCGGGATTCGCAGTGCCACTCATGCTTCGGTGTGCGTCTCTGTTCGCACAAATTGGGCTTGCATGTTCTGAATGCGTATGTCCGCATGTATGCATGTTTGTGCATGTAGATACATGTAGCTATATGTCTGTATGTGTATGTGTGTATGTCTGTAGGTGATGCTGTTTGCATGTATGTGTGTGTGTATATGCATGTGCATGTAGATGTGTATGTGCGTGTAAGTGTGTTCATCTACGGTATGTTACGTTTAACGTGTAACATTCGATCCACATGGCTTGCGGCAGCCCCTGTCACTGTGCCTGGGCGATGGGTCAGAGGCGTCGTGGGTGTTGGTTGGGAGCTCGTGGTTGGCCTCTGCAGGGCCCCTGCGAGGCAGACTCGAGGCATCTGGAAGCCTCTTGGAAGCAGGTGCGGTGCCTCACGGGGCCTCTTTGGCGTCTCGCGGGCGCCTCTTTGGGGCATCTTGGGGCTCCTTGGCGGTCCTCGGGGCCTCTTGGAGGGCATTTGGTGGTATCTTGGGGCGGGAGAGGGGGGTGGGCGATTGCGGCTCCCCACTCGGAGGCTAAGATCTCCCCAAACTCATGGGGGAAATGGCGCAGCACGGCTGAGGCCACGATCCTCGCGAGGGGTGTAGACAATGATAATCCCCTGGATCCCCCCCCCTCAGCCACGGCCCCCGTGGGGGGCGCCAAAAAGAGTGACCTCCGCGGTTCTCGAGGCGCGCGCGTGGGGAGGGAGGGGAGGGGGGAGTGGGTTCTGCCGCATGCCCTAAAACAAAATCCAATAACCTCACACAAGGAACTATGTAATGTTTAGAGGGTTGTGTGTCTATGTGTGTACGTGTCATGTGTAACAATGTTATGTGTCAGTGGTGGTGTCTCTATATGATCGTATGCGTCCACTCGTAACTGTCATGTTATGTTTCGGTTTGCACCGTTGTACCCAAGTATGTGTAGCAAACAGATGGTTGTTGTATTTAGCACCTGTATGTATATCATTATCCGTAGGTGTCGGTATGTATCTATAGTGTAGCCTGTGGTAACAAGTTTCATGTATCTGTTTAGATCCGACCGTCGTGTTACCTTAGTACCCCCAATGCGCCCACTCTAAAAACATCAATTTCGTTACCCACCTGCCCCTGCCCACCCGCCCATCCGCTCCCGCAACCTTTTGTCGCCGCTCGTCCGTCGTCCCGCGTGCTCGTTCGTTCGTCGTTCGTTCGTCGGCCATGCGTCGTTCAGCGTCGTCCGTCGGTCATTCGTCGCCCGTCGGTCGTCGCATGTCGTCGTCGATCGTCTTCGTCAATCGTCGTCGTCCGTCGTCGTTGTCGCCCGTCGTCGTCCGATCGCGTGTCCCGCGTTGGCGCCGACACGCCGTCGGCACAACGACCGCGCACAGCAGGGTAAAGCCTTCTGGATGCAATCCTCCTTTTCCTCCTGCTCCCCCCCCCCCCCCTCCTTCTCCAGTTCCTCCTCCTCCTCCTCCTCCTCCTCCTCCCCATCATCCCCCCTCCTCTCCCTCTTCCTCCTCATCCTCATCCTCCTCCTCCCTCACCCCCCCCTGCCTTTTCCGTCCGCACCCCTCCTCCCTCCATCCTCCTTCCTCCCTCACCCCTCCTCCCTCCTCAATTCTCCCTGATCGTTCCTCCAACCTTCCTCCTTTCTCCTCCTGTTCCTCCTCCTCCATCCTTCCTCCTTGTTGTTCCCCGTGTCCCTGATGACCGTGTCGTGCCTGTTCCTCCTCACTGTTCCTCTGTGTCTTCCTCCTCCTCCTCCTGCTCCTCCCCCTCCTTTTTTTCCCCTCGTTCTCCCTGTCCTCCCCCTCCCCCTTCGTCTTTCTCCACTTCTTCCCCCCTCCCTCAGCCTGCATCCACCATCCTTCCCCCTTCGCCCTCCCTCCTCCCTCCTCCCTCCGCCCTTTTTTCTCTATTATCATCCCTGGGCTTTCCCCCCTCATCCCATTCCTTCATCTTCCTTCAGCCTTCCTTCTTTCTCCTCGCTGTTCCCTCCCCCCGCTTCCTTCCTTCGTCCTTTCTGTTCCTGTCCCTCCTTGTCCCCCGTTTCTTCTTCTTCTTCTTCTTGTTCGTCTTCCTTATCCTGCTCCTGCGTTGTGCCCCCCTCGTATTCCGCATTCCTCGTTCTCCTCCTCCTCCTCCTCCACCATTTCCGCCGCTCTCCCATGCTCCCTCGTTTTCCATCCTTCTCACTCATTACTCCTCCCTCCTCATTCCCCCCTCCTCCCCTCGCTTCCCCCCTCCTCATTCCTCCATCACCGTTCGCTTCCCCTCCCCCCCCCCCCCCCCCGGCCCCTCCCCCCCCCCCCCCCCCCCCCCCCCCCCCCCCCCCCCCCCCCCCCTTTCCCCCCCCCCCCCCCCCCCACCCCCCCCCCCCCACCCCCCCCTCCCACCCCCCCCCCACCCCCCCCCCCCCCCCCCCCCCCCGCCCCCCCCCCCCCCCCCCCCCCCCCCCCCCCCCCCCCCCCCCCCCCCCCCCCCCCCCCCCCCCCCCCCCCCCCCCCCCCCCCCCCACCTCCCCCCCCCCCGACCCCCCCCCCACCCCCCCCCCCCACCCCTTTGCAGCCCTCGTTTCACCTGTCGACGTTCTCTGGCGCGCGCGCGCCACGAGGGCGCGCGCGCGCGCGCCTCATGTGGCCTCGCGAGAAAGGTGCCGAGGCAATAGCAGAGGCCCCACGAGATGGGCCGAGGTTCGGCGTCGCGATTTTGGGCCGAGGCTCGACGCCCCACGGCCTTGTCACCTGCAGTTTCGCGCTGCGAGATGGGATGGAGGCTCGGCGCCGTTGCCTCTGCGCAGCGCTTGCGCAGCGACGTTTTTTATGGCCAACGTGCGCTGCCGACGTCTTCCCCGCACATTGCTTGCAACCCATTCCGACGATGGTCCCTCGATGTCATCAGGGCGTTCTATGTTGGGCGGGCGCGTTGGAGCAAACGACCAGCAACCCAACGCCACCGCCGCCGACGCCACAGCCGCAACGCGCACCACCACCATCGCCACCATCATGACCGTCGCCACCACCGAAACCAGAACAACAACACACGCCACCACCAATTCGCGCACTGACACGCGCCAATTCGTTTGACCAGTGCGGCCAGCCCTGCCATCAGAGGTGGCACTCTGCGGGCAGGGTCCATGGACCTCCTGCTGGACCCCCGCGGCGGCCAGGTGACCCTCATCGACTTCGGTTGAGGGTTCGGCCTGGCTGCACTTCTGCGGGCCAGCTGCCGCGTCGGAGCTCGGGGCGCTTTGCCGCGGTGCGGCGGCCCCAATTGAGGCGTTGTCGAGTTTCTTTCCGCGGCGCGACGCGCGCGTTCGGCTGGCGCAGCGCCGCGGCGACGAGTTCGAGCACGCGGTCCCACGAACGCTGCCCAATTGGCCCGAGTGGCTCCGCCCCAGAAGTGCGTTGGGCGAACGGGGCGCCCCCAGGGCGAGCGCGCCCGTCGTCGCGGCGGCAAGCTGCGCCGCGCAGCCAGCGCGCGCGGATTCGCGCAGGGCGGCGCCCGCGAGGGCCCCAAGTCCTTCTGCGCCGCCGTCGACGCAGCAACGCGCGCTCGCTGCCCCATCGACGAGGGGGTCCCATTCGGCGCCGCGAAGAGCGAGTTGGCGTGGCCCGAGGGCGACGCCCAGAGATTCGCAATCCTGGAAGCAGGACTCGCTGGCAGCAAGAACGCGCACCAAGCGGCGGACGCATCCGCGCAGGCGGCCCTTTGAGGCTGCCGCAGGCGCGGCAACCGCAGCGGCGGCGCTGGGCCCGCCGTGGCCGCGGCAGACGCGGCAGCGTCCGTGGGGACCGCGTTCGCGGCCGCGGCGGCAGCAGAAACCGCGGCCGCGGCCGCGGCGGCCGCACCCGCAACGGCGGCAGTTGTGGCAACGGCGGCAGCAACGCTGCAGAGGCGGCCATCGACGGCGCGCGGCCGATTGGTCGGCGGTCAGGGGGGTAGGGGCAGGTCGGTGATGGGGGAGGGCGCATTGTCTGGTTCTCTGTGTGTACGTTCGCGTTTCGTGCGTTCTCGGGATTCGCTGCCAGCGCGAGCCAGCGCTGCGGAAGGGGGGGGGGGGGGGGGGGGAACGAAGAGGAAAGAGAGGAAGGAGGAGGAGGAGGAGGAGGATAGAGGAGGAGAGGAGGGGAGGAAGAGGAGGAGAAGGAGAGGAGGCAGGAGGAAAGAGGAGGAAAGGAGGAGGAGGAGAGCGGAGGGGGGAGGAGGAGGAGAGGGAAGAGGAGGGGGAGGAGAGGAGGAGGTAGGAGGCAGGAGGAAGGAGGAGAAGGAGAAGCAAGGAGGAAACGGCAGGAGGAGGGGAGGAGGAGAGGAGGAAGGAGGAGGAGAAGGAGGGGGGGGGAGGGAGGAGCGCTAAGATTCATGAATCACTAGCAACCGCGCCCTCCTTCAAAGCACCTTCATAACCCCAGAGGTTCCAGCCCCATGGAGACCAACACCTCCGGAGACCGCAAGCACGCGCCGCCGAGCGACGTGGCCTCTCTCGCCGCCCAGCTTGGCGCTGCCCGAGGCGCAACGGGCTTGCAGATGCGCTCGTAGTCCGTGGCACACTTGCTCGCTGAGTTTGGGACTCTGTATCGGTGGCGCGACGCGAAGCCCCTGTTGGCGATCGCGTTCGGCCTGGAGAATCAGAACCACTTGGCGCCGAGACGAAACGTTGGTAGACGGTTTACGTTGCATGCAGACTGACTGTTCGTGTCGATTTGGCAGGGTAATTCGTCGCGCGGTCATCTGGGACATACGCGAGGGCGGGATGGAGCGGGTGGCGGTGGTGGAGGGGTGAAGAGTGGGTGGGTGGGTGGGTGGGTGAGTGGAGAGGGGGGTAGGGTGAGGGGGCGGCGCGCCGTGGGGTTGGGCTGTGGTGGGGTGATGTGCGGGTGGGAGGGAGGGGGGAAAGGGGTGGCTGGGTGGGCGGGGTGGGGGTGGGGCGAGGCGGGAAGGGGCGGGGGGTGGTGAAGGGGGGGGCGTAGGGGTGCGGGGAAGGTGGAGGGGGGGGAGGGGGGCGGAGGGGTGGCGCGAGGTGAGAGGGGCCTGGCTGCGGAGCGAAGGTGGGCACGCGCGTCGGCGGGGGCGAAGTCGGTTCGCCGCTCGCCTGGGCGCCCGGCAGTTTGGATGGGGGAGCGAAGTTGCGAGTAGAAAGTGGAGGAGGGAGCGAAGTTGGCGGGGGCGAGCGAAACGGCGGAGCGAAGTCTGAAGCCCGAAGTTGGATGGTGGAGCGAAGCGGCAGCGCCAACGCAACTTCGCGCGAACGCAACTCGCCAACTCAACTCGTCAACGCAACTCACCAACTCAACTCATCAACGCAACTCACCAACTCAACTCACCAACGCAACTCACCAACTCAACTCGCCAACTCAACTCGCCAACGCAACTCGCCAACTCAACTCGCCAACGCAACTCACCAACTCAACTCGCCAACGCAACTCGCCAACGCAACTCGCGCGGGTGCACTAAAGGATTTCTATTGGGAAGGCCATCCAGGCCACCGCGAACTCAACTCGCCAACTCAACTCGCCAACTCAACTCGCCAACGCAACTCACCAACTCAACTCGCCAACGCAACTCGCCAACTCAACTCGCCAACGCAACTCGCCAACTCAACTCGCCAACTCAACTCGCCAACGCAACTCGCCAACTCAACTCGCCAACGCAACTCACCAACGCAACTCCCCAACGCAACTCGCCAACGCAACTCGCCAACGCAACTCGCCAACTCAACTCGCCAACGCAACTCGCCAACGCAACTCACCAACGCAACTTTGCGGACCAACTCGCGAACGCAACTTCGGTCTGGCGCTGCCGAGCGAAATGGCTCCTTCACTTCGCCCCCTCTGAGGTGGCCCCCGCCCTCGCTCCGCGGCCGCGCCCCCCCCTCTCCCCCCTCCATCCACCTCCCCCAATTCCTGAGGCGCCCTTGAGCACCCCCTCTCACCGCCCTCCTCCCCTCCGCAACCCTCTGAGGTACCCATGAGGCAGCTTGTCGTCGCGGTGCGCATCCGATTTTCCGCTTCCCCACACTTAACCCCTCCCCCTCCCCTCCCCTCCCCTCCCCCACTCCTGCAAGGCAGCGTTGCCGCCTGCGTGCCGTGCCATCCGAATTTTTGCAAATTGCACAGGGCCGATTCCGCCATCGTAAACATTGCAAAGTATCCACGCCCTCCCCCGCGCGCGCACGCGCTGCCTCCCCCTCTTCCGCAAACGGCCGTTGAATCGCAAATATTGCAAACCGTTTCGCGCGCTTCGCGCGCGAAACGGTCGTGAACCGTACGTATTGCGCGAAGCACCTCAGGGCCCACGCAATTGCTATTTTTTAATTGTAAGCTCCCCTGCCGCTCCCTCCTCCCCTCTCCACCACCCTCTGGGGCGCTCGAGGCAGCTTGCCGTCTCGGTGCGTATCCAACCCTTGCCCCCCCCCCCCCGCCGTAACCCCACCCTTGTTTTCCCTCTCTCTCCGCCCCTGCCAGGCAGCTTTACCGCCTGCGCGCGCCGTGCCATCCGAAACTTTGCAAAGTAACTCAAGGTTTTTTTCTGCCATCAAAAATATTGCAAAGTACCCCCCACCCACCCACCACCACCACCACCACCACCACAAACGCACGCGCGCCCTCCCCCTCTGTCTTAAACGACCGTGAATAGTAAATATTGCAAACCGTTTCGCGCGCTGCGCGCGCGAAACGATCATATGTCGTAAGTATTATGCGAAGCACCTCAGGGCCCAGGCATTTTTTTGTTCATATGCGCAAGCTCCCCCGCCGCTCCCTCCCCCGCCTCCCTCGCCATTGTTTGGAAACGAGAGTTCGCCTGTGCGGGCGGCCCAAAACTACGCGATCGGCCTTCGTTGGTAACGTCGCACGCGTAGCAATTTACCGTCGCCCCCCGCCGCCGTTGTCCCCGCCGTCTGCCATTTCGCACGGGGTCCGTAACGTTTTACCGCATCGAGCGAGTTGTTTTTCAAAACTGTGTTCCGTTCTCCCCAGCAATATAGCCACGTACCGAAGCATCGTCAATCATCATCATCATCCACCGTCCCGGAGCGTTGGTCGGCGCGTCGGCACCATCATCTTTACCAGGGCAGTGGTGTGCGTTTACTGTATGTCGATATCGCATTGGTGTCTTAGTGTCCCAGACTAATCGAGTCGTCCCTTCTTGCGCGGGGTCGGGCCTCTTACCATATCGTCTCAGAGTTTTCTGCGTTTCCGCGACGATTCCTCGTAGCCGCCCGTTGCTCCCCGTGAAGCCCCATTGCCGCCCCCCCCCCTGCGGTCTGCTATGGTTCCCAAGATACCCTTATTACTCGCATTATGTTTATTCGTTCCCGCATGCTTCCCCATGGTAGTTGTCCCCATGCTGGCTTCACCGTGCGATTAATTAGGCTTTACTGTCGTATGTTTGGTTTAGTAGTAACAGTATAGTAGAAATAACAGTAGTAGAAGAAACAACAGTAGTAGTAGTAGTAGTAGTAGTAGTAGTAGTAGTAGTAGTAGTAGTAGTAGTAGCGATGGTAGTAGTAGTAGTAATGTGTTACTGTATTGGTCTGTCTGTGCATGGCATGTCATGTGCGGTACCCTGTGCATGTCATGGTCGTGTGCATGCCATGTCATGGTCGCATGCGTTTGTCATGTTGTAATGCCGCGTGCAGTGCACAGTCTTGATGTTGGGCCCGTGAGGGAAAGGGGGAGGGATGGAGGGGTGAAGGAGTGAAAACTCGAAAAGAGGATACTTATGACTTATGACAAGGTGGTCCTGGCCTGCCAGAGCTCCCAGGCTCGAGCTTTCCTTTCGCAGGTGCTCCAGGGAGCTTCGGTTGACTGCTTCACGCTTCACCACGTTTTACGCTCCACGATGGCGGCGCCAGCTGCAGCGGCTGCGGCGGACGCGGCGCCAGCTCCAGCAGCAGCGGCGCCAGCGAGGCCACTTCCTATGCATCGGTGGGTGATGCCTCGCCACCAGCTGACGTCGGCGATCAGCGAGGAGACTGCTACCGTTTGGGCAGCACCTGGCGAGCGCATGGCCAAGGTGCCAGAGGGAGTGCAACAGTGCCCACGCCCCACGCCTAGTTGCAGCTGCTGCTGTAGGTATTGCCTGCCAGCCGCACCATCACACTTCGAACTTCAGCTCGAAGTATGGTGATACGACTGGCAGGTCCCCTGTTTGTTGTTTTCCACCTTCTGTCTCCGCCATGTGACTGCTGAAGACGTGGCGCGCGTCATGTCGGCGCTTCGGGTGGTGACCATCAGGGAGATCACCGCCCGCGGTGGGGTCATCATCCCTGGGATCGTGAAGCTCAGGGCGAAGCGCGTGCTCTCTTCGCCGCAGAAAACGGTGAAGGATCGCACGTTTAAAGTTTCTGGGCGAGGAGGAGGGTGAGGCGGTGGATGATGATGATGATGAGGAGGAGAAGGAGGATAAGGAGGATGTGGAGGAAGAAGAGGAGGAGGGGGAGGAGGTCGCGTGATAGCTGATAGCAACGGCATCCCAGATCCGCGGCAGGGAGTGCACGATCCCAAGCAAGAGCGCCCACTTGCGCGTCAAGGCGATTGCGCACCAGGATATCAGCACGATTTCATGTGAGCAGCCCGACGCGGAGGTGGCGCAGGGCGCCGCAGATCCAGATGAGGAGACCTCGTCTTCAGAGAGCGAGTGAGCTGGATGGTGTAGGCGGTGGCCCGTGGCAATGTTTTGTCGAGCTGTTGGCTCGCGGATGCGGTTCAGCCTTCCCCAATCATCTTCAGTCGCGTCCTCCTCGGCGCCTCCTCAACTAAAGCATGCTACCATAGCATGTCATGTTCATGTTTCTCAATCGTGTCACGTCGTTCTATCTGCTCCGCCTTGCTCCTCAACGCGAAGTGCCTCGCATAATGCTGACGGCGTCCGCTCCAGGCTCGTTGCAGCGCCGCCCAGCCACCTGGCAGCTTCGCAGGAGGCATCGGCTTGAGCTCAGACGAGCTGTTTAAGTGTTTGATGAAGCCCGAGCGAGAATGTTCTTTCGCTGTGTGAGCCTAGGAGGGCGTGGAAGCGAGGGGGCGAGGAGAGGCCGAGGAGCGAGGAGTATTGAGGAGATGGGTTCTGTTTTGCTGGCTGCCGTCCGCCGCCCAGAGTTGATGTGCATTGTGTGATGCCCACTGTCTGGGGTTCGCAATATTTGAGGTCAATCGTTTCGGGTGAATTGTTTCGGCGCCGCTCTTACTTGGTGGTCCGAACGGTTTCGTCGCTGCTCTTACTTGGTGGTCCACGCTGCTAGTGTTTGGGGTTGTCACTGGCACTTTATACTCATAGCGTTTGGGGTCAATGCTGTTCCAGCACGGTGTTCGCGCCGTTACTGCTTAAGGTCACGCTGCTACTGTTTGGGGTCCACTCTTGCATTTGATACTCATACTGTTTGGGGCCATTGCTTCTCCAATGTGGCGTTCACGCTAATACTGTTTGGGGTCGCCGCTGGTACTGGTTGGGTTCAATGCCGGCAATGTCTGGGGTCTGTTTAGGGCCCGTGCGACCAAACCGAACTAGGTTTAATGATGTACAGGGTGGTCTGGCAACGACGTACCTGGTACCCTAATGGTTTCGCAACTGATCTCCCAACTCGTAGCCCATGCTTACGGCTTAGATTTGGGCGCGTTGTGTCAGTTATTCGGCATTGCATTGTCCATCTAGCTTGCCTAAACTCGCGCATGGCATCTTCTTCGATGGGCTTTGAGCTTGTTGGGAGCCTTCAGCTCGTGGCCACTCTTCCAGACCAGCCCGTTGGATTCGAGAAGCGCATCGACATCGAGATTCCAGCAGCGCTATTGCTTGTCGGAGGAAAGGTTGATGAGCCAGAACACGTTCCTATGGAAGTGCCCTCTGCAATCGTGGAATCGGGCTGGACTGGGAGAGTCGACAACAGCGTCGAGAGCAGTTCGAGGTATTCGGAACTCGTGACTGCAGGCCGCCTTGACCCTGCTGGGCCTGACGTCCCGACCCTTCCTCAAGTAGGACCGTTGCGATTCGATGCGGGTCTGTGTTTTTTTCTCGTCCCGTTGCGAAGGAGCCTGAGTATCGTCCCGAGCCTGCCCAGCGGCTGCATGAGGAGTGTGCTAAGACTGATAGCGAACGATCTGATTCGCCGCAGCGGCCCTGTCAGAACCTGCGTGACGATGTCGTGCAAGTAGAGGACAGCCCTGTCAAGGAGACGCGTGAAGGCTTCAGATTCCTCACAATTCCTCCTTCGTGTTCGGCTGAACGGCTTGAGACACCGATCAAGTTTTCGAGCTCAGGTGCGGCCCCGTCGAAGGAAGGGTGCAGCGACATGATTTTGGCTCGGTTTGCGGACGGTGGCGATCTGCCGTGCGATCCGAAGAGCCCGTCGCCTTTGCCTTTGCCTAAGAAGCGCCGCTGGACATTGCTCGGGAATGCACCCGAGGCGAATCAGCAGCAAGAGTCTTCCGAATGCCCCTTCAGAATGGTCGGCCATCAGCTAAGGGGCGCGGCGTCTCTGCTCGCGGAGTTTAGTTAGCAACTCAGCTGCATGCTGGGTACCAGCGTCGCCTGTTTTTTTTCTGCGGCATGGGGGGGTGGGAAGGCGGCGGACGATGAGCATCGCGAGCACGATCGTCGTATATAGCATTTAACGATTAGGGTCAGGGGTGGGACGATGGCAGGACGCGTGCTCACGTTCCAGTTCCGAGCTTCTCGCCATTGCCGCTGCTGGCACAGCAGTCGTTTGCGGCCAATTAGATTGGGTGGGCTGTTTGGGGATCGTTCAGCGTTCAGCGCAGGCTCGGTTGAGCACGTGATTGTCTTCCTCCTCCTCCTCCTCCTCCTACCTGCCTGTGATCCGCCGCAGAACGAACACCCCCAAAGATCAACCAAACGAGCGCCTCCAAAAACCCGCCACACCGAGCGCCCCCCCCCCCCCCACGGATCCGCCACCCGCCGCGGAACGAGCACCCCCAGAGATCCACGAAAACAAACACCCCCAAAGATCAGCCAACACGAGCACCCCAACCATATCAGCCAAACCGAGCGCGCTACCGAACGCGCACCCCCAACCATCCACCATCAAGAGCACCCCCAACGACCCGCCAAAACGAGCACCCCCAAGGGTCCGCCACCCCCCACGGAAAGAGCACCCTCAACGACCCGCCACTACAAACACCATCAACGGCCAACCACAACGAGCACCACCACACATCCTCCAAACCGAGCACCTCCCAAATATCAGCCATCCGCCACGGAACGAGGACCTCAAAGATCAGCCAAAACAAACACCCCCATCGACCCGCCAAAACGAGCACCCCCAGGGACCCGCCAAAACGAGCACCCCCACGTATCAGCTAAAACGAGCACTCTCAAGGATCAGACATCCGCCGCGGAACGAGCACCTCCAACGATCTGCCAAGCCAAGCACCCCCAAAGATCCGCCAACGCGAGCACCCCCAACGATCACCCAACACGAACACTCCCAAAGCCCTGCCAAACCGATCACCCCCAAGGATCCGCCATCCGCCGCGTAACGAACACCCCCAACGATCAGCCAAAACAAACACACCCGAAGATCCGCCACCACAAGCACCCCCCCAAAGATCAGCCAAACCGACACCCCACGGCGCGCGCGGTGGGGGGCGGGGGGGGGCCTAGAAAATATGTAAAAGCCATCACAGAAGGAAACAGAAAACAGTCTAACTTCTAACACGCCCCAACGTGCGAGGCACGGTGGCGGATGTTATTCATATCATTCCCAAAGGTCTTTGCCAATATGCCGTCGCCCTGAGCGGCCGCCTATTAGCAACGAAACGTGCCGTGCCAAGCTCGCTCTCATCATCTTCGCGCGGCGGCGACGTTGGGCGCCCCCGCGGTGGGGGCGAGCCTGGCACAGCACGTGTTGTTGCTAATAGGTCGCCGCAACTCGGCGCGGTTGTTGTTAACCCTCTGGGTGCCTTGTTCGGGCCAGCTTGACGCCTGCTTGGTTTTCCCTCGGAGCTCACTAAGGGCTCTTTCGAAGATGGCCTAAAGGTGCCTCCCTCCCGAGGTGGAGAGAACCCGCCCCACGGATGTCTGAGCAGGATGCAGGTGATCTTAGCCACACAGTCACATGTTTGAGCCAGAATGGCAAGTTCAAGCGTGACCGTGTTGGTGGCGAAGGCTCCCTCTTCGGGTCTATCACCATCACCGTCACCAGTGCCATAAGCATGCGCATTACCAACGCCATACGCCATAACACAATGCACGCCATCACTGCACTTAAACCGGAGTTTGCCTGAGTCGCGCTGTATTGGATTGTGCTGTACTGTGTGGGGTCCATGCGCTACTGTTTGGGGTCGATGGTCTATGTTGCTACTGTTTGGGGTCCACGCTATATTTGTTTGGGGTCCACGATGCTACTGTTTGGGGTCCAAGCTGCATATGTTTGGGTTGACGTCGCTAAAGCTTGGGGCTAATGATGATGAGTCGGATGGCAATGGCGATGAGAGTCGAATGAGTATGTAATAGCTGGGGGTCCAAGGGCGAGAGCCGACGTTCTCAGCGTTGGTGGAAGTCCAACTGATGCAATCGAGGCTCGAGAAGTTCCTGCATAGTGACGCTTGACCGAGCGTTGTCCGCCAATTGTAGTTCTGCTCGGCATGTGCGATGACAAAACGGAGAGCCAGTCAGCGATTGGCGGTTTCGGTTTCGGCGTGGAGGATGCATTATGGTTGAATGAGGCCGATGCTGGTTCTTCGGTGGCAGAGCAGGTTGAGATGAAGAGTGAGCCGCCCACGCCGATGCCTTGCAAGTCAGCCGTGCATCTGTCGGATGTGATTCCACCCAGGACGCCCGCGGCGTCCCCGCCTCCCAGCGCTTGCAAGCGCCCGAAGGCCGAGAAGAGGCAGTCGCCGTCTGCTTCTTCGAGGGGTGACGCATGCGCCGTAGCGGACGCGGTGCAGCCCCAGCGGCAAGGACGGCTCAGCAGGAAAGCTGCAATCGACCTCCAGGAGGCGTTGGAGTCAGGCATCTTGATCGCACGCCCGCGGGACACCGACGACAGCGTGATCCAGCGGGAGCAGGCCCTCGGCGGTGTCGATGATGATGGCTCGACAATTCACAGGTGGTCCATCGATGCGAAGTTGCCGAGCGGCGTCGTGTGTGGTGGTTTGAGTCGGATACGGGGCACGCTCAATGACGTCCATTGCGTTCGACTGGCCACGATGGAGTGGTTCGACGCCTACATCCCAAGCACCATGCAATCTCTCATGCGCCGCCTCGCGGACTACGAGGGCGACTGCGTCGGCGGGGTCGACCTCGAGTTGGAGATTGCCTACAAGCAGCTCGCCAGTCGCGCCGCCGCACTCATTCTGTTGCATAAGGGCCTGAAAGCTTACCTCGATACCCGCAAGTCGTCCGAGTTAGTTGCCACCCTGAAGCCATTCAACGTCATCAGGGCGTTCCTCAAGGCTATAGATCGGGACCTGGCCCCCGACCTGTCCGCCGTGCACGCCCACGCTGTCTTTGTCCAGACCTTCATCGATGGCAATCGCATTGTTGCTGCACTTGCGACGTTGGACGCCAAGGATCTCGCGATCTCCCACGGGAAGATCCAGGAGTACTGGAAGACACTTGCGGGTGCCGACGATGATGAGAAAGGTGCCAACGCAAAGGACGAACAGCGCAGCTCAGACGACGGCGACGACACAGGTACGAAGAGGAGGAAACGGAGGAAGGCGACGGCGAAGAATGCGTCACAGAAGCAGGGGGCTCACGTCATGTTCGATATCTGACTGGCCTTCGGCACATCCCGCCACCGTGCTTGGGTGGTCGGTCTGGGGCCGATGCCGTCTGTATGCCCAAGGGGTGCCGAACAAGTACCACTCGAGGCATGTCGGGGGTACGCCTCAAATGGTATCGAACAAATCTCACTTGAGGCATGCCGCATGCCCGCTGTGTGCATGCACGTGAGGCCTGTCGGGCGCATGCCTCAAATGGTACCAAGCAGATACCACTTGATGCATGTCGGCAGTATGCATGAAGCGGCACCGAACGCGTACCACTTGAGGCATGCCCGTTGTATGCGCCAAGCGGTACCACTCACGTACCACTGTAGGCATGCCGTCGGTATGCCTCAAATAGTACCCAACAAATTCCAATTGAAGCATGGCGGCGGTATGCTGTTTCGGTACCACTTGAAGCATGTCACATGTCCGTTGTATGCCTCATGTGGTACGTGTGCCTGGGGGAGGGCCAGAGACCGCATGGACGGTAGTTGGGATCTCGTGGCTGGCCTCTCGGGGGGCCTCTGGTTGGCAAGTGTGGGGCCTCTTGGGGGTCATGTTGGAGCGTCTTGGGACATCTGTTAGGCCTCTTGCTTGGGGCGTCCCCAAGGCCGTTCGGAAGCCTCCTGGGGCCTCCTTGGGGCCCCTTGGGGCCTCCTGGAAGGCGTCTTGGGGCGGAAAGCTAAGGTTTCCAGTTGCTGGTCACACTCCGAGACCCTCATTCCGCCTGTCTTGGGGGCCCCTTGGGTCGTCCTGGGCGGCTCTTGGACCGTCTTGGTCCTTGGTGCCCTTTGGGGCCGTCGTGGGGACGCCTTGGGGGCATCGTGGGCCGCCGTGTAACGATCTTGGGGGGCTCTTGGGCCGCCTTGGAGCGTCGGAAAGCCGAAACGGCGATGAGGGAACCAACATAGAAGAAACCAATGAAAATCAACGACTGGTGCCTGTTGGGCCCTCGTGGGCGGCATCTTGGGTCTTGGAGGCCTCTTCGGCAGTCGTGGGGCCATGTTGGGCGTCTTGGGGCGATATGTCGGCGACTCGGGGGCGTCTTGGACAATCCTCGGAAACCTCTCGGGGCCCTCTTGGCCAATCTCGGGGCCCTCTTGGGTCGGAACAAGTCACGCGAGAAGCTGCGCCAAGCCCCAGGGGGGGCACGCCAGCACGCGGTGAGCCCCGAGAGATGCTGCAATTTGGGCTCTGGCCCAGGCCCCCTTGGGGCTGGGGACTGAGGCTCAAGGGATGGGGCAAAGTACTTGGGGACACGCCCACTCCATGCCTCGAGGCACGGTGGCGGATGTTTCCCGAGCTGCTCAAGCCGCCGCCCGTCCACGTATTCAAGACCTTGTCCGAATGCTTCAAGCAGGTCTTCTACAGGATCCCCGCGAAGGCGATTGCTGGGCCAACTGTTTGCGTCTGGGTCGGGGTGGCCTCGTCGGGCTGTGTTCTCTCGGCTCGCGCGTGGGGCGGGGGCCTCCCGAGGGGCCCAATAGGGGGGGGCGCAGGCAGGAGACGACGCAGGTGGAGGTGGAGGAGGGAGTAGACCCAAGTCGGGCCCAGGGAGTTTAACGATATGCTTAGGAGAAGTCGCCAGTCTAAGCACCCCTGGTAAAAATGCGAACGTGGGCCTCATGAGGGTCTGTCCCTCATCGAGCGTCGGGCGCTGGCTGACGCGTTCGGATCAGGAGGTCCAGGGGCTGGTGGCTCATGGGCTTCAGGCCCGTCGGATTATGTCTACTCGTGGGTCATGGGCGATGTTGTCTGGCTTTGGGTTCTGGTTTGAACATTGCTTCAGGGTCGTCCAATGGTGTCTGACCTGGTAGTTGACGCGTCTGATTTGTCTGAACTGATCTTGGGTCATTGGCTTCAGGCCGAGGTCAGTCCCCGACAATATGTCCCCCCTTGCCCTTGCGAGGCGATGAAGGATGCGAAGTCTGTGGATGTGTTAATCAAGGAGATCGCGGCTGTGAGCGCCAAATGGGACGACGTGATGTGCGGGCAGACCGGCGCCCAGACTTTCTCCAACATGCTTCACAGTTGTTCGGTGATTTGGCAGAGCGCCTCCCACGATGATAGGAAGAAGCCAGAGGTTGCAAAAGTTCGGCTGGCGCGCCGAGACATCATCGCGGCGGCGCGCTCGGACGCTCCTCCGTTGTCGGACTTCGCCAGGGCCATGGCGGGCCTTCCCGAGACAGGGTACGAGGTGACGAGGTTGGCGATGGGCTGCGCTAAAGAGCTAGCGCAGGCGGGCATCGAGGATGAGATCGTGGAGCAGAAGTTCAGCGCGTCGGAGGAGTACTTCATCAAGTGCATGGGCCCCGCTATCGAGGATGGTGCGGCTTGGCTGATGAATGGCATCGACGGCAGACGCGTGGACATGACTACCATGCGAAGGACGACTGCGCACGTGCAGTCGTACGTATCTGACCTCTTGGATTGCTCGACGAGGTGGTCGTCTGGTGCGTTGCGGGAGCACCTCCAAGATATGATGGACGGCTGCGAGAATTCTCTTCGAGTGTCGTGCTGGGCCAACTTCGTCATGGTGGCCGATGCTCGCGACGTTCTGGTAGACAAGCTGAGGTCGATCACAGATGACAATGAGCCGAGTTCCGAGGGCAAGCAGGCCACTGCCGAGGAGTCTGGAGGCGGCGACGTCATTGTGAAGGGAGAGCCCGTCGAGGAGGGCAACGTACCAGTCGTGTCTGGAGCTCCTGTCGCCCGCCACTTGCCTGCCGTGGCGCTTGCCGACATCAAGACGTTGTCGGAAAGAGTGGGCGAGTTCGGGACCGCGGCGGTGGTAGTCGTTGATTGCGTTCAGAAGTGGATCGAAATGTTGATCAAGAAGATTGGCGAGGATATCATCGCGGCTGAGCTGCAATCCTTCTCAGTGCCATTGCCGCGCGAGGCGTCGGCGCAGCTGCAGCAGAACATCAAGGTTCTCCTTGATATGGCAAGCTACCTCATCGCCTGGGCGCAGGTCTGCGAGAGCGACTGCATGTCCCCTTCAGCCAGGTTCGAGCAGCTGACGCCCGATAGCAAGTATCCATTGCCTGCGGCAAGCCCCGCCACCGTGCCTGTCCAGCTGCCTGCGCGAGGAAGCACTGGTGTCCGCTGCCAGTGTTCCAACTTGAGACGCATTGCGTCTCCAAACTTGATGGTGGCGGTAATGATGGTGGTGGCGGTGATGCTGAAGATGACGATGATGATGATGATGATGATGATAATGATGATGATGCAATGATGATGGTGGTGATGATGATGATGATGATCATCATCATCATCATGATGACGATGGCAGGAGTGTCACATGCGACGAAGACGGTAAGGATGATTGCGGTGATCATTAAACAAACGATGGCGGTCCGTGACGGTAATGATGATGCTACGGTATGGTGGTGATCTCCAGCGGGGCAAGCGCCGAAACTGTCATGCGTGACGCCTCGGCCGTTACGGGAGAACGGAGATGGCGATGATGATGAGAAAGAGTAATATGAGACCCGTCGCATGTGACACGTTCCGTCTTCACTTCTCGGAAGCGTCGCGCGTGGCCCGTCTGCCGTTTCTGAGCGGACGAAGCCATCAAAGATGATGTTGGCGATGGCCTCGCTCGACATCGGTCCCGAAACCGTCTTGCGTGACATCTCGGCCGTTTCGGGGCGGACGAAGACGGCGTTGGTGATGAGGGGTAGGGGGGGAGGGGAAACTGGGGAGAAAAAAAAAAGCACATGCGGCACATGCGGCATGCGGCACCTTCCGTCTTCACGCCCCGAAGACCCCGATGCAAGTTTGAGGGGGTGTCTCGAGCGAGCCGCTCCGTTGCAAACAAAACTGATGGAACCAAATCAAATGGTATTTGAAATTTGAAGCATGTCGTAATGTTCTGCCGCTTTTGATGTCATCAGATGGCGCTTTGAACGGCGTCCTAGGTCCTAGACGCATCCCTTTACACGTCCCACGTTTCGAGGATGTCTCATGCGAAACTGCGCCTTTTAAAGTTTCGAGGGTTAGAGTTGGGTCCTCGATTTCAACGTCACCGTTGCCCGAGGATGTATCAGGCGCAACGCGCAACTTTAGCATGATGCATCTGAGGATACGGCCCCCTAGCGTGTGATCGTTGCGGGGATGTCTCCGACGACATTGTCGATCTTCGGGAGGAAAGCTCTCAAACGGGCCGAGACCCGTCTGCCGAGCCTTACCCCTCCTCAAGAGACCCGCGTAGGGAAAGCAGGTCAGGGCCTTACCCGTGCCCAGTACGTGGCAGTCCTTCACGCCTCAACGTGCCAGGTGGCACGGCGGCGGGTCTGATGGGTTTGGTCTCGTTTGCAAAGGTGCACGTCAGACATGCGAATGATCAAGACATCGCCTCCAGGTTTAGCATGCGCGTTCTTGGTGAAGATATGGTCGACTCGATGGGAGATATCGTGCAATCATTGTTGGACGCATTCGGTGGCTTTGTTCGCTCTCTGGGCGAATCTGTGTATGAGAGCCACGTGCAGACGACCATCCAGCATTGGCTTGGTGAAGTCATCGTGTCAGACATGAAGCTAGCAGCTGTTGCGGAGACCACGTTGCTGGGACTAGACCTCGCTTCGGTCTTGCCGCGATTGTTGACCCATCCTTCCGTGGACACGGTGTGCAACCGTTCGTGTTTCGAGCTCGTTGGCGACGATACGGATGCCAAAGCTTTCCGCTCTGTCACTCATAACGCTGCCATGCGGATGCTCCGCAAATTCTGCAGCAAAGCTGAGGTTGAGCAGATCGAGGTTTCCGCGTTCAGCCTCCAGGACGGTTCTAAATGCACGTTGCGCACCGACGTGGTCTTCGCTGTCTTGTCGGCGATCTGCTCTACGAAAGACATTGCATGCGTGGCATGCTACTTGCATCGTGACCTCGTCGAGCCCCACGCCCAGGGAATGTGCATCTCCAGGAACATGCTGTTCGAGCGCCTGACATTCCTCCTTGGCCGCTTCTACACCGAGCTGGTGTCGCTCGAGGCCGTCGTCGTTGGCGAGGAGGCCCATGAGGTGGAGACGTTGGGGGTCGTGATGAGTGCGCCGCTCTCTGAGATTCGGCAGTGGCGCAACCTCATGGCCCTCTTCAGCGGTCGGGTCACGAACGCCATCCTGGAGGCGTATTGCAGGGTGCTTCGCGCGGACATCGAGACCTGCAAGAAGTCGATTCCAGATTGGGAGGCCGCCTTCGACGAGAATGGCGTGTTCATGGAGGCCGTCGCCAAACAGGAAACCAACAACAAACTGAATAAGGTGATCGCTAGCCACAACGATGTCCAATGGACGGTGAGCGCCATGAACCAGGCAGCCGTGTTTCTCAAGGTCAATCCGAAGCTCAAGGAGAATGATATCACTAAGAATGCTGTCGCGGTGGCGCTCACCACGATGCAGAAGGCGAACGTTGCTTCGATTGTCATCGCTGGCGTGGCGGAGATGTCGGTGCTCCGCACGAGCAGGGACGGCCACGCGAGGGCAGCAGATTTCCTGGCCAAGCACAAAGCTGCAGCCCCTGCCCTGCCAGCCTCGTTCTGGGCTGAGTTTCAGAACATCGCCGATCACGCCAGTTCAGCGGCAGCGGAGAGCGTGGAGGCCGCGAAGGCGGTCTGCGCGAGCTCTGCGAAGGCAGAGCCCGCGAATGCGCAGCCAGCCGAGGCGGAGGGCCAGGCGGCGAGCGCGGCGGCCAGGCCAGATGACGCCGCGGGCGCGGGGCGGCCCAAGGGCCTCAAGCGCCCCCGCCGCGGCAAGACAACGCCCTAGAAGCAGACTTCTCGAACCTGAGCTGGAGCTGTGGCTCGGAGCGGGGAGACATGTGACATGCTATGCTACGTCCTCCTACACTCTAGGAAACTAGGAGTTGCAGCTTGGAAGAGGTACCCATGGGCTTTTGGAAGAGCTACTAGGTAAAGGAGGGGTTGGAAGAGCTACTCGGTAAAGGAGGGGTTTTGGAAGAGCTACTAGGTAAGGGAGGGGTTGGAAGAGTGTTAGAGTTCAAAACACGCAAGATATACGCACTAAGACGTCTTGGGCGAACTACTCGATAAGAGGGGGGTTAGGGGAATTGCCGTGTCGCGCCGAGACGGGGGTTTTGGAAGAGCTACTCCTTCGCAGAGGGGCTGGAAGAGAACACTGGGCGAACTAAGCCACTCGCGCCGAGTGGGTTGATGAGACCATTCGGCGAAGTACTCATTTGTGATCCTCGCATTTCCAGTCGCTGCGCGTCTCCGTAGAAGAGACGACATTGGTATTCATACTGTGTAGCTGTAGCGGGATAGGGCGAGGGTGCGAACAGAAGAGGCAGGCGTCCGACCGCTCAAGGCCGACTTAAGTCGGATCACAGATGGCCAGACTTACCCATTCGCCTCACATGCGTCCAACATGACATGTATACGAATCAGGTTGAAAACCGTTTGCAACAGCATTCAACAGGATGCGTCAACGTATCAGACCTCGCCTCAAAAGGATGTGTGTGCATTTGTCCAGGGTGCAAGTCATGACCTGACATGTGTAATCCCAAATCTATGTATTGAAACACCAAAGATTCTACCATATGTATAATAAAATCTGGAACATAAGAAATCATTATGATTCGCATGAGTAGCGCTGGCGAGTTGCGTTGGGGAGTTGCGTTGGGGAGTTGCGTTGGGGATCGGTGTCTGTTTTGGGTGGTTCTATAGATCTGACCCCCCGCCACTACACAAGTCTTGGGGCTCTTCTGGGCAATCTTGGTGCCGTGTTGGGCCCCCCTCCGCCGTCTGTGACCAAGGGGGTCTTTTGGGGCTGTCTTGGGGCCGCTCGCGCCTCTCGTCGGGCCATCTTTTGCGCTCCCTCGGGGCTCTCTCGTGCTGTCCTGTGCCGTCTTGGGGACGTGCTTCAGAGGAGACGCAGAGACCACCGCCACCGAACACCCAGCGGAGGGATGCCAAACCCCCTGGGCGGTGGCGATGTCAACGAGGGCGTGGGAGAAGAGGTGGGGGAGCGTTGACCTCGGAGCGTTGCCTAGACGGTACGATCACTTCGGGGGCTGCTTCGTTCCAGGCAGTGTTTCTTTGTGCACGGGCCTGCCACAGTGAAGCATGTGCCACCACATGCTCGTCAAGGCGCGCGCCGAGCAGATCTAGCACGCCTCCATGTGCACGGGCGTGCGGTGGTGGATGAACAGCATCAGCAGCGGGAGGATGAGGCGGAGAGGGCCCTGGGGCCTCTGAGAGCAGGGGGACAGAGGGTGAGGCAGGAGGAGGAGTAGGAGGAGGGAAAAGGCAGGAGGATCAAGAGGCAGAGGAGGAGAACAGACGGAGGGAGGATGGGGGGAGGAGGAGGGGAAGGAGGATGGAAGAGATCAGGGACCAGAACCCCACCATGAACCATGAACCCCCCTGTTCTCTTGGAAGATGCCAAGAGAAACGAGGGGCGGAAGGCGGGCGCGGCAACCGTAAAGGAAGACGTGCCACATACTGGTAGGTTGCGTGATGGAGAAGAAAACTGTTGAGAATCGGGAGCAATGTTGGAGACGAAGGGTGTTGAGTACTGGATGGTGTGTTGGAGACGGAGGGAGCTGAGTAGACGGTGATTTTCAAGGTCAGCTTGGGGAGGGAGCCTGTTGAATATCGGGTTGTGTGTTGGAGACGGAGGTTGTTGAGTATTGGATGGTGTGCTGGAGACGGAGGGAGTTGAGTAACACGTCATTTTCAAGTTCAGCTTTGGGAGGGAGCTTGTTGAGTATCGGGTGCTGTGTTGGAGACGGAGGGTGTTGAGTACTGGATGGTGTGTTGGAGATGGAGGGAGTTGAGTAAACGTTTTTTTTCAAGTTCAGCTTGAGGAGGGAGCCCGTTGAGTATCGGGTGCTGTGTTGGAGACGGAGGGTGTTGAGTATTGGATGGTGTTTTGGAGACGGAGGGAGTTGAGTAAAAGGTCATTTTCAAGTTCAGCTTGGGGAGGGAGCCTGTTGAGTATCGGGTGCTGTATTGGGGACGGAGGGTGTCGAGTACTGGATGGTGTGTTGGAGACGGAGGGAGTTGAGTAAAAGGTTATTTTCAAGTTCAGCTTGGGGAGGGAGCCTGTTGAGTATCGAGTGCTGTGTTGGAGACGGATGGTGTTGAGCACTGGAGTAAAAGGGTATTTTCAAGTTCAGCTTTGGGAGGGAGCCTGTTGAGTATCGGGTGCTGTGTTGGAGATGGAGGGTGTTGAGTATTGGATGGTGTGTTGGAGATGGAGGGAGTTGAGTAAAAGGTTATTTTCAAGTTCAGTTTGGGGAGGGAGCTTGTTGAGTATCGGGTGCTGTGTTGGAGACGGAGGGTGTCGAGTACTGGATGGTGTGTTGGAGACGGAGGGAGTTGAGTAAAAAGTCATGTTCAAGTTCATCTTGGGGAGGGAACCTGTTGAGTATCGAGTGCTGTTTTGGGGAGGAAGGGTGTTGAGTATTGGATGGTGTGTTGGAGACGGAGGGGGTTGGGTAGAAGGTTGTGTTCAAGTTCACTTGCAGGGGGTGAACATCGCTCCGAATTTGAGCCCAAACAGTCTTCCAAACCTGAGCGTCAAAATGAAGTCCGAACATCGTACGAATCATATCTAAATTCGTATACAATCTGGAGAAAGGGGGGCTCTTGGTGCGTGCGGAGGGCTATATATATATATATTTATACATAGAGAGAGGTATCTTGTTCTGGCCCCGCCGCAAACGTGAAATCCATATCTTCGCCGTCCTCGGGGCTCAATCAGATCCTCGGAGTCGCTTGCTGCAGGCAAGCCGCCAATCTTGGGAGGGGGGAGGGAGGATACAGTACTCTTCATTCAGGGGTGGAATGCCCCGAGTTTGCTGGTCATTTTACGCGCAGCCACCTCTTGCTGAGCCTGACGGCCAGCAGCGAGCTTCGGAATGCTCCTTACTGGGGCGTACTTCACCCAACTGGGGGGTACAGATCGCGACGTACCCTCGGGGGGGGGGTACGTATCGTGCCGTACCAGACTGAGGGGTACAGATCGTGACTTACACGATAGGATTGCATATCGTGACGTACTTAGCTGGGTGGTACGGGGACTTCCGTATCCGACTTGGGGTACGGATTGTAGTGTATCCGATGGGGGTACAGATGGAGGAGGGAGGAGGGCATGTGGAGGGAGGTGATCATGGAGAGAAGGATGATGAGGACGAGGGTCAATGTATGGAGAGAGGATGTGGAGGAAGCGGCGTCGCAGGAGGAGGCATTAACGATATTTCATAGAAATGCCCTCCCCGACCCAGATAGGCGGCGGCGCCGCCGCAGCAGAGGGAAGCCGCGTACTCCCCCTCCCCCTCCCTCTCCCTCTCCTGGAGGTTACCATAGGGGACCCCGACCCAAGGTACGACCTGGTGTTGCCGAAAGTTAACCGCGCATTTGTTATGTTTTTTGGTTGCCATCTTGGAGCATGTTGGGTGTGCTCACAAGGCTCTGGGACCGTCAAGACACGAGTCATGATGAACAGCTGGTCTTGGGGAAGGGTTCCAGACCTCCATGGAGCCTCTTTTGTTAACATGTCACAGCGTCGGTGGCCTGGGTTGACCCAAGATTCTTCATGCCCTGACGGCCTCGCACCAGAGGGCCCAGGGGCTCCACAACGCCTCGGGCCAGGGTCATCCCTGGAGGTCTCGGGAGGCTCCTCCATGCCCACGAGCGCGCAGAACGAATCCTCGGCACTCGAAAAAGCTGGGGGCACCGAGCCCTTGCGTCCGCCGACAGCATGCTATCCAATCCGCGGCCCCAGAGCTCCGCACCTCGTCCAGAGGAGCAGCTGTTCCGCCCCCCGGATCCACTGCTGATGGCCCCGGGGCCCGACGGCGTGCCCCAGAAGTCTTCCGCGGGGGCGCGAAGAGAGTCGCGCTTTGCACGCCGCGGTCTGGGTCTGGGCCGGTCTGCTCGAGGGCCCGGGTCCGCGAAGATGCCCGCGCGGGGCTTGTCGCGGGGCGCGCGGTGCGCGCGATGTCGGGAGGCCTGGGAGGCTGACGCCGAGGCATGGCGCCCAGTTGGAAGGGAAGCCACCCCGTCGGAGGTCTGGGCGCCCGGGCATCTCCTCTGTCGACCTCCAGCCCTCTGGAGGAGGGGGGGAGGGGGAGGAGGGGGAGGAGGAGGGGGAGGAGGAGGAGGAGGAGGAGGAGGAGGAGGGAGGGGAGGAGGAGGAGGAGGAGGAGGAGGACGAGGAGGAGGAGGAGGAGGAGGAGGAGGAGGAGGAGGAGGAGGAGCCCTCCCCCTCAGGCCGTCCACCACGCCGGCGGCGAGGTGGAGGCGCTCGCCCCGGAGGCGCCCCGCTCGGCGGCGGCCCCGCCGGGGGCGTGCCGACGGGTCGACGCCGACGGAGGCCGAGGAGCGATCGGCGCTGCGCGGTCCGCCGCTGCGCGGGGCGCGCGGTGCGCTCGAGAGGTCGGGCGACCCACGCGGTGTCAGAGACCGAGGCCGCGGTCGCCACGGCACGAGCTTGCCGTAGGTGGGTCGGGCGGGGGAGCGCGGAGGACGATCGAGGAGAACACCGATCGGCGGCGAGCGGGGGGGGGAAATGAGAAGAAGAAGGCCTTTTCGGAAAGCGGCGGGGCTTCTCAGAAGCCCTCGTGCCTTCTGAGAGGTTTGTTTTTCTGTCTTCGGGGAAGCTCTGGGAACTTTACAGAAGGCTGGGGAACCTCCGAACCTTCTGAGAAGGCCTTCTCCTTTTGACTGCCCCCCTTCGCTCGCCGCCGAAATGAGGATGATCGAGGCGAGCACATGGATTAAGGCGCGCGAGTTAGCGACGGGTCCAATTTCCATGCAAGATCGACGCAAGCACCATACAAGATCGACGCAAACAGTCGCCGAGTCAGGCGGTTCTGGCTTGAGTTATTCGGGAGATGCTTTGTCCGACCCGTGGATTTGGCACCCACGGCCAGATTCACGGATCCGTAATCCATGTTAGCATGTGCCCGAGGGGAGGACGCCAAGGAGAAGGGGGGAGGGCGAGGTGGAGGAAGCGGGGTGACGGGGAGGCCCGTCCGTTCTCTTCCTCGTTTCCTCCCCCTCCCTCTCCTTCCCTCTCGCCCCTCTCCTCCTCTCTGCTCCTGTGCCCCTGCCCTTCATCCTCTTCCTCGGGCGTGGCCGGCGGCCGCCCGCCGCGAGCACCGCCTCCGCTGCAGGCAGGGGCGCCCCCGGCCCAGCCGCGAGCGGGCACGCCTGGAGGTGGTGTGGCTTCGGGTTGCGCTCGGACAGCCCCTCAGATACACGCCGGTCGCTGAGAGTGGTTATCGAAGACGCCGAGCGTTGTGGCAAGAGCTCTGCCAAGCTGTCGGACCACGTGTGCCCCCAACCGTTGTGGAAACCCTTCGGGGAACACTCGGGGGAGGACGGCGGGGAAAATCAGGCGGAGGCGGAGGAGGAGGAGGAGGAGGAGGAGGAGGAGGAGGAGGAGGAGGAGGAGGAGGAGGAGGAGGAGGAGGAGGAGGGAGGAGTAGGAGGAGGAGGAGGAGGAGGAGGAGGAGGAGGAGGAGGAGGAGGAGGAGGAGGAGGAGGAGGAGGTGGAGGAAGAGGAATGGGAGGAGGATGGGGGCATCTTGGGAGCCTCTGGGGGCACTCTTGGGGCCTCCTGGGAGCTTCCTGGGAGCCTCTTGGAGGTATCTTGGAGGCCTCCTTATGCCTCCTGTGGGGGGGGCCTATCGGGGGTATGCCTTCGGGGCCAGCGGGGGCCACTCCCCCCGGCAGGAGCCCCCCTGCGAATTCAAGGTCGGTTCGGCCATCGGCCGCCGCAGGGGCGAGAAGTGTTTCTGGCTTGTTTCAGCGTGGCAGATCACTGTCTGTTGAACTCGGAGATCGTCCCCAGCGTTCAGTTCAGTCCAGTTATCCTCCTCCTCATCCTGGTCCTCTCCTCCTCCTCCTCCTCCTCCTCCTCCTCTTCCTCTTCCTCTTCCTCTTCCTCTTCCTCTTCCTACTCCTCCTCTTCCTCTTCCTCCTCTTCCCTCTCCTCCTCCTCCTCCTCCTCCTCCTCCTCCTCCTCCTATTTGCGCAGCTCCTTTTTTTGCAAGTGCGCATGCCTCGATGAGGTCTCTTTTGGAGATCCGGGTCCGCTATGATACGAGTCCTCGGATATGGGAAAAAGAATAATCGTCGCAATGGGAGCGGATGGGTTGGATGTGGAGGGGTAGGATGGTAAACGCGGGAGGAACGCACCCAGCTTGTCCTCCTCCCCCTCTCCTTTTCCCCCCTCCCCTCCTGCTCCCCCTCCCCCTCTCCGTCGCTACGGCGCCCCCGCTCCGTCCCCAGGTAGAGGGCGCTCGGGCGCTGCACAGGCCCACGAGAAGGTCTGGCCGACTCTGGCTGCCGGCAGGCGCGATCACACGGCCGTTTCGCGGCGCTCCAGCACCGCCGCTGACCGCCCGGCCCTCGCAGGGCCGTCCCCGGGGCCGACTGGCCGGCGCTTCGCTGAAGCGGTTTTCGGGCATGCGGCGGCGCATGTGGCATCAGCAGTAAGGCCCCCCCAACCTCTGCCCTCTGCCCCGCTGGGAAACAGTACGGTCTGCCATAGTTTCAATCGAGCTGGCCCATCATGTCAATCGAGCCTTCGACGGGGGAAAGCACTGGCCCGAAACGAGCCGCCAGATGCCCAGCGTCGAGGACAAATTTGCCGACGTGTTTTTGCTCGCGACTCTGGAGGTATGGCCTTCTGCTCAAAGTGCACCTCGGGACCTGTCCCATGGCGCTTCTCTGACAAGGATCCCGATGCGAATCTGGCCGTTCAGCCTCCGTAGGCGCGCTAACGGCGATGTAAGTAACGGCGACGTAGGTTTCGGCATTGTCGGTGGGAGTGCCTCGTGTCCAAATCAATTGTCGGATATCGTGGTTCGTGCTTTCCTTCAATTCGCTGCGTCGTTTTCGTTCGATACATTCGCACATTTGAAATGCAGGGAAATGTGGTTCGTGATTTCCTACACTTTGTTTTGCGCGAGCTCGGCGTCACGAACACCATCTTCCCAACCGCACCGCTAACCAAGCACGCCGTTAGCGCGGCCTTGGAGCCTCTTACTCCTATGCCTCTGAGGGCCTTCCGGCGTCTCTGGATGTCACCGGAATTCCCCAGAGGCCTCCAAAAGCCTCCCGAGGCACGGGGCAGCACGCCTCGGACAAGCGCTCAGACAGGTGCCACATCGGCGGGCTGCGACCCGCTGTCCCCGGCAGCCTTTCGCCGTCGTCCTCCTCCTCCTCCTCCTCCTCCTCCTCCTCCTCCTCCTCCTCCTCCTCCTCCTCCTCCTCCCCCTCCTCTTCCCTCCTCCTCTCCTCCTCCTCCTCCTCCTCCTCCTTCTCCTCCTCCTCCTCCTCCTCCTCCTCCTCCTCCTCCACCTCCTCCTCCTCTTCCTCCTCCTCCTCCTCTCCTCCACGTCCTCCTGGACGCGGGCGGGGGGCCCCCGCTCCGAGGGGGGGACGGGGAGCGCCCGCAGGGCCCCGACCGGGGCGACCGGATGCCTGGAGGCGTTCCCTGACGGCCGCGCGGGGGGGTCGGGCGGAGGGAGGGTGGTGTGAAAACGACGCGAAGATCGGGACAAAATCGGATCGGGATAACTCGAAGTCTCTGAGAATCGGCGGGTTTGGAGGATGTATTGGGCGCCGCGGCCGCTCCAGAGCGTTCCGGAACGCTCTGAGGGCGCTCCGGAACGCTCTGGAGCGATTTATCCCGATCCTAGCCCTGTTTTAGATGTAAGTGGTGACGAGCGAACAACTCACACCCATACCCATAGGAGGGTCGAAAGGAGGGGAACTGGCCATGGGTATGGGTGCGAGTTGTCGGACCCTGGGGGGAGCTCCCGTTCGAGCGGGGACCCCCATCCGACAACACGCACCCATAGCCTCCTCCGTCCCCCCTATGGGTATGGGTGCGTGTTGCTCGATCGTCAAACGGGGGGGGAAGGAGAGTGCCCTGGAGGGCCCTCTCTCTTCGCCCCCCCCTGCCACCAATCACCACCCCACCGAAGGGGGGCAGCGGCGGCGCCCCGGACGGCAGGCGTCGCGACGGCGGCGACGGGGGGGGGGCGGGGGCGGGCGGAGACGCCGGCGAGGTGGGACCGGGATGGGGGCGGGGGAGAGAGGACGGACGGGCGGGGGGGGGGGCGGGGCGGAGGAGGAGGAACGGGGAGAAGGGAACGAGGAGAAAGAATGAGGGGGAGGTGGGGGGGAGGAGGAAGAGGACGAGGAGGAGGAGATGAGAAGGAGGAGGATGGAGGAGGAGGAGGATGATACTAGCCGGCCGCTCTGCGGTTGATCGGGAGTTTCTGTATATAGAAGAAGGTGCGTGCGCTTGTTGGCGAGGGTGAGGATGAGGTCCTCCTCCTCCTCCTCCTCCTCCTCCTCCTCCTCCTCCTCCTCCTCCTCCTCCATCCTTCTCTTGCCTCCGTCTGTCCTCCTCCACCCCACAGCTCCATCATCTTCTCCTCCTCCTCCTCCTCCTCCTCCTCCTCCTCCTCCTCCTCCTCCTCCTCCTCCTCCTCCTCCTCCTCCTCCTCCTCATTCCTCCTCTGGGCACCTCCCCCGGGGCACGGATCCACCGGATCTGTCCGGATCTGTCCGGAAACGGTGCCGGAGGCCGCTCTGGGCTCCTCTGGGCACCTCCCCCGGGGCCGGTTTTGTGAGGATGTCTCAAGCGAGGGCGCCTGTTTGGGATTCGTCGGCGGATCCACCGGATCCAGCGGATCTGTCCGGAAACGGTGCCGGAGGCCGCTCTGGGCTCCTCTGGGCACCTCCCCCGGGGCCGGTTTTGTGAGGATGTCTCAAGCGAGGGCGCCGGTTTGGGATTCGTCGGATCCAGCGGATCTGTCCGGAAACGGTGCCGGAGGCCGCTCTGGGCTCCTCTGGGCACCTCCCCCGGGGCCCGGTTTTGTTAGGATGTCTCAGCGAGGGCGCCGGTTTGGGATTCGTCGGATCCAGCGGATCCAGCGGATCTGTCCGGAAACGGTGCCGGAGGCCGCTCTGGGCTCCTCTGGGCACCTCCCCCCCCCCGGGCCGGTTTTGTGAGGATGTCTCAAGCGAGGGCGCCGGGGTGGGATTCGTCGGCGGATCCACCGGATCCAGCGGATCCGTCCGGAAACGGTGCCGGAGGCCGCTCTGGGCTCCTCTGGGCATCCCCCCCGGGGCCCGTTTTGTGAGGATGTCTCAGGCGAGGGCGCCGGTTTGGGATTCGTCACCGGATCCAGCGGATCCAGCGGATCCAGCGGATCCGTCCGGAAACGGTGCCGGAGGCCGCTCTGGGCTCCTCTGGGCATCCCCCCCGGGGCCCGTTTTGTGAGGATGTCTCAGGCGAGGGCGCCGGTTTGGGATTCGTCACCGGATCCAGCGGATCCAGCGGATCCGTCCGGAAACGGTGCCGGAGGCCGCTCTGGGCTCCTCTGGGCATCCCCCCCGGGGCCCGTTTTGTGAGGATGTCTCAGGCGAGGGCGCCGGTTTGGGATTCGTCACCGGATCCAGCGGATCCAGCGGATCCGTCCGGAAACGGTGCCGGAGGCCGCTCTGGGCTCGTGCTCTTCGCGCCGGGGGTGAGGATGACGTGAGTTCCACAGAAACTCCCTCAAATTATGCCGTCAGGTCGTCCGTCCGCAAACGGTGCCGGAGGCCGCTCTGGGCTCCTGTGGGCACCTCCCCCGGGGCCCGTTTTGTGAGGATGTCTGAAGCGAGGGCGCCGGTTTGGGATTCGTCCGCGGATCCGCCGGATCCGCCGGATCTGTCCGGAAACGGTGCCGGAGGCCGCTGTGGGCTCCTGTGGGCACCTCCCCCGGGGCCCGTTGTGTGAGGATGTCTCGAGCGAGGGCGCCGGTTTGGGATTCGTCCGCGGATCCGCCGGATCCGCCGGATCTGTCCGGAAACGGTGCCGGAGGCCGCTGTGGGCTCCTGTGGCCCCTTTTGTGGGGATGTCTCAACCCAGATGGTTCGGTACCAATTTTTTTAGGTAGCGTTCGAACACAAGAAGCAGAATAGGTAGCGAACCGAAACGTCTTAAGAATAGGTAGCATTGAACCGTGTTCGAGTTAAGAAATGGGTAGCGTCGCCCCAACACTTGAAATTGCAAAATCGGTCGGCACATGCACATTCGCAATCGATCTCTGGTACCGAAAATATGGGTAGCGAAAAATAGGTAGCGCCCAAACCGTCAACACATACGTAAGACAAACGTAAGACAAACGTAAGACAAACGTAAGATTCACCACAGACGTAATACATACGTAATACAAACGTAAGATCACACGTAAGACAGACGTAAGACATACGTAATACGCGGTAAAACACATACGTAAGACACGTGTGTAGTACGTGTATCGCGGACGCACGTCCCCTCTACACCATCTTAGTGTCTTTTCGTGTTCATCATCTCATCTTCCTATGCCTCCTTCGCCTCAGCATCTCTCGTATTCTCTCTCCTCTTCCTCACCCCTCATGCCCCTCCCTCCTTCTCCTCCTCCCCTTGACCTCCAATCTTCTACCTTCTAAGTATCCTCCTCCTCCTCCTCCTCCGCTCCTCCTCCTCGATCCTCTCCTACCTCGTGACCCTCAGGGAGAATGGGGCGGGCTGCGACGGTGACAGGGCGGCGGCAACGATACAATCGAAACCTATGATAAGGACGGAAGGTAAGGACGCAAGACCCTTGGAAGTACCAGCCCCAGGGGCACCCTGACAGGCCAACCAGCGAAAACACCGAAGGAAGAGCTCCAGAGGCAAGGACGCAAGGGTACCCTCGAGGGGAGTATTCGTCCTTACTATGGGTTTTGACTGTATTGCGATCCCCACTTCACGCGCTCGAGACCGCCAGCGCACGCACAATTCGTGCGAGTCAAGCCGCGTGCCCGAACGTTCGGGCCTGCAGGGCTATTTGTAGGCTGGGCGAGAAATCTCGAAGTCCACCACCCCCGAAAGCGGGAGAAAAATTGTGTTGGTTTGCCGATTATTTTTCCCTACCCCTTGAATTCGATGCAGTTGTTTTCCTTCCGTTATTCCATGTATTTTTTTGTGTATCCTCATTCCTCTTTCCTTCATCTTTCCCCAGCGTCCCCCCCAATGCCCTCCCTTCCTATTCTTCACACCTCCATCCAACCCTCGCTCGTCCCTCAATCCAACCCCATCGCGGCAAATGGCGAAGCCATCGTGCTACCTTCCAATGCGCCACCGCTCGCAGAGTTTTCGGCTGAGCATTAAACTCGATGACCCCATTAGTACAGTACCAGCTATCTTGATTACGTGCCTCATGAAATCCTCCGCCATGTAACACCATAGGTATCTGGGGTTCAAAAAAAAAACGCCTTCACTTATGTGCCACCACATGTGGTGTTTGTTGACTATACTCCATTTTCTCCTGCCCTCATTGGCCATCGAGTTCGATGCAAGGGCATGGTACATAATCAGCGATGTCTCTACAGCGTCTTGCAACTTTTGTGCGCAAGCCCTGTCCAAAAACATATCTCCTGACTCAATGCAGTCATAATAAGTGCACAGGCCCTGAGCACACATCGTGCGCATCCGCTTCAAATCGGTGCCGTCTTCGTATTCGCCGCAGATTTGGGTAATGATGGGAGCCAGCCAACGTTGGTGCGACGCTTTGATTGCCTTTTTGAGTACTGGGTATTCCTTATGCGGGGTCTTGATATCGCCAACGAAGCTTTTCAACCCAAAATGTCCGCCCGCCAAGGTTATCCTAAGCTGGTTGGTCCACCGAGCGCGGCGCTTTTACTCAACATGAGGCCCTTGCCTCAGCGCCACGCACATTCGAAAGCACATGAAGCCCTTGCCTCAGCGCCACGCACATTCGTACGCTAATTCCGCGCACTCCAACCTCTCCTGCCTCCCATTCCCTCCTGGGGTCGTCGGGAATGCGTTAGCAGTTTAATGTGATTCGATGGGGAACCTGTCGTTCCTCGTACACTTCTCGAATCCTTCTCCATATGGAATCACACGCCGCCGACGCTGGCGCAGGGCTCTGCTCGTATACGATTTCTTTCAGAATGTTCCCTAAAATGTGTGAACATACACCTTGATCAACAGTGTGCATCGAGTCTAGACAGAGTGACTCCCCTGTGACGCCCCAAACTCGAAGCAACGGGTGTGCGAACGCATAAGGCGTTCGCCGTCGATATCGCATCCAGTGCCTGGGGAGGGATTCCTTGATGAAATTGTTATACGGCATTGAATCCCTGTCCCCCTCGCAGAGCCAGCACATCTTAGCGTCGTTTGGCCACGGCGTGCCCAAGTGCGAGCTGAAAAACTCCATGTCCCCTTAGGCGGGTGGTCGCAACGAATGCAACGTTCAGTTGGAACGCACTGACACCCTGGGGCCCGAACCCAAACAGGTACTGCAACAAACAACAATGAAACACAAACCAGAAATACGTGTTTTTCTGGACAACACTGCAGTGATGCTTTCATTGCGACCGAAGCCTAGGACGCCGTATATAAACCCTCTGTAAGGGCATTCAGCAGAACACAAGTACTCGCCTGCCGCATCGGCGCGACGCGAACCTGCTTCAAACGGACGCCCCTTCCAACCCGCCATCGCCAATGCGCGGCGATATTTGGCATGTGAGATCCTGTGTCGTACCTACTCTTTCGCCCTTCCCCGCGCTGCCTCACCCATATCCCCCCCTCCTCCCCCTGTCTCCCCCTGTCTCCCCCTGTCTCCCGACCTTTCGCCCCTCTAGTTTTCCGTCCTGTCACACACCGCGCTCGCGTCTGCGTTTCTGCCCCGCTCGCCATAAGCATCTTTGACATAAAAACGCAAAAGCGCAATCGGACCGAATTCCCCCTTCCCGCCACCCCTGAACCTCCCCCGCACGCCGTTGCAATGCCTTCTGGACGCGGACTGGCGTAGCCGATGAATCAGCCACGGGGAACCTGCCGTCCGCCAGACAATTCAGGGACCAGGAAATAATCTCCCAAATCTCTAGCCACGTGTCTTTATCGTCGTGCCGAGCCTTCGCAGTGCACGAATAAGGCCAAGCAGAAACAAACATACTCAACTCCCGAGTAGTTCCAGTTGCCAACAGACTCGTCCAAGAAACGCACATCAAAGAATCGTTAGTTTGCATCTCCCCCCCGTCCCCATGTATGCGAAGGGGAACCGATAGTAGGCGTTCTCGCGGAGAGAGCCCCCATATAGGATGACCTTTCAGGCGCGGGTCGGACTTGGATGCGCCCCTCCAGAAAGTTGGCAATTCTTCGACCCCGTAAATCTCGTTGAATGTGTCTCTATGGTGGCGGAACATAGATGAAAACATCTCGTGTGGGAGCAACACGCTACATTCGGCCTCAACCATGTTGTTGTTTCTCGGGTCCTTAGCAGGTACGTGAAAAATTTCGGGCTCAGGAAGTGTGTTCCCCTTGATATACTTTTTGGTTAATTGCCGATGGATGTTGGATGGGCAAGCGCCCCATGATCCCAGTGCTGCAATGCTATCAAGCTCTGAATCACGCAAACCGTCCCTGTGAGCCGCGTGCGCGTATCTCTGAACATCTGTGCTGAATAATTTCCCCCAGGCCCAATCCTTCAGCAACACGCTTGATAAAGATGCGTATGTAGGACGGCCTGTGTTGTCAACATCATCGCGATCGCTGGAATCGGAGTCAGGGGGGGTGTCGGGTTCTAAACGCCTTTTGATGCACCGCCGCATCAAGGCGCGCACACCTAAGCCACATGGGCTTCGGATATGAAAAGAAAGCTATCATCGGAGGTCCTAGGGCGGGGGCGGCCACGCAGACCGATCACAAGTGATGAGAAAACTGAGGGTGACAAATGACGGGCTCAAAGGGAACGCAATAAACCATGAACGAGGAACGAGATCGATAAGGGGAACCGCCCAACTTTCGAGAGATACAAGCGTGTGGGCAAACACATGTGGCACGACGTCCATCGCACCCAGGCTCGCACGGCACGGTGGGACGCACCAGGGGGACCGAGGTTTTCTGGAGGCCAATGTAAGATTTCTGGGGGAGTGGCGGATGGGGGAATGGTGGAGGGGTGTCAGGGCGCCCCCTTGGCGATCTCATTCACGCCGAGACTCGGCGACGCGCAAGCTGGCGAATCTTCCGACGCACTCATGATTCGCTCCTGATCGGCCTTGTCGCACTCAACCCCTGGACTTGGACACAATTAAAATGCCAGGGTATCGTTGTCTTGCCACCCGTCCTCCTCCTTCTTTTGGCGCCGCCTCGCCCCCCCCACCGGCTCCGCCCCCATCCACCCCTTGCCTCTTCCACCCCCCGCTCCTTCCCGACCCTGAACGAACAGGCGACAGGCGGCCAGTCGAGGCTTTAGTCGGTTCCCAGCAAGAGACATACAGTAGGGGCGCGGCCACAAGAAACCTCCGCAAGACACCCAACCCTGAAACCCTACGAATCCCGTCCGTTTTGGGCGTGCGAGCGCCACGTTTTCCATCGCGGCTCCAATCGAAATCCAAGAAACCCAGGGCACCCTGGATGGAAGCAGATGGTTTCTTGGAAGGGGCCCCTACTGTACACATGCTTTCCGCCACCACGACCATAGGTTGGAGGAGGAAGGCGAGGTTCTCCATCCCCTCCCCCTCTCCTCCTCGCCCTCCTCCCCCTTCACATCCCCCCTCTCCTCCACTTCCGCCTCCTTCTCCTTCTCCCCCTCCACCTCCAACATGTGGCGGTGGTCGTGGCAAGCATGCCCACCAATAGCTTGCACCATGCGTTTTAACCAGATTGAATGTTTCGCGACCGAGCCGAGTCCAGCCGTGAACGACGACGTCTACTCAGCGCTCGGCCAACATATTGTGGGCACCGACCAGCCTCCCAAAAAATCGAAACGAAATCACCCCACGACGATCTTCAGCTTCTTGCCGAGCGCGAAAGTCTCCCTCATTTTGACGCAGGTCTTGCGCATCCCCTCCATGGACGGGGCGCGCTCTGCCTGGTAGTCGCCCAGCTCCGCCTGGAACTTGCGGGCCTGGTCGATCACCTTGGGCGGAAAGGAGAAAGCGGCGGGTGGAGGGGGGGGCGCAGGAGACGAGGAGAATGGCCCCTTGACGGGGCCATGTTTCAATATTGGCTGCCATATAAGCCGTTCTTCCTGGGCAATGAGAGTCATAATGGAGGCCGCCATGGAGATATTTTGAATGCGTCTTGGACCATATTGAATAAAATTCGGCCCCTTCTAGGCTACCAAAAGGCCGAAAAGACGCATTGGCGCGAGGACAGAATGGCGCCCCAACTGAAACGAATTCCGACGGTGGGGGGGGGGTGGGGGGGGTGGGGAGCTCGCGACGGCGACGACAAATATACACGCTCATGTGGGGGCCCTGATTACCTGTTTCGTGCGAGGGCGCCCCGAACCTTCAAGGCACCTTTGAAACGTCGGGCCCCTTGGGCCCCTTTGAAAACACATCAACCCATGACAGCGCGCCTTCTTGGCCTTGCCGATGTCGCCCTTCGAGGACGTCCCATTCGCGGCCCGCATCTTGGCCTGCAAGAAGTCGATGAAACCCTCGGCATGGGGCGCGACCAAGGTCCGCACAGGATGCAGGAAGGCGACGTGACGTGTGACGACCGTCGGAGAGAAACAGGAGCTCGTTTTCTCAACAAACAGGTGGGGGGGCATTGAGCGATTGCATGGAAAAATATAAACAAGTTCTGGAAAGGGTACTGCAAGCCATAGGCGTTGGGGGGGGGAGGGGGACACGTGCGTCCGAGAGGGGTGAGCCCAATGCAAGGGCTGTTGGCGAAAGTACAACGAGGACAATCAGAGAACGATGAGGAGGAGGAGGAGGAGGGGAAGGATGATAAGGGGGCGAAGGAGGAGGAGAAGAAGGATGAGGAGGAGAAGGAGGAGACGAAAGATGAGGAGGTGGAAGGGGTCTTCAAATTGGGCCTCTGAGACGGCTTCTGCCACGAATGAAACAAGACGACCCCGCGTTGTTCAACCACGCTGCCAGGCACGAGTGGCCGCGGGCGGCATGTATTGTTTTTTTTTTGCCCATGAGAACTACCAGAAAGGTATGACAAACACATATACAATTTAATGTGGTTTTGCAATGCTGCGTTGTTCGCGTTTCCATGTGAAAAATCAACAAATTCTGCGCGAGCCAGGTTCCGTGCGGCAGCGTGATTGAACAACTGGCACCGTCGTCGATGCAGCGTTTTACAGCAAGCCCCTCTCCCCGCAAGTAAACCGAGAAGCCCGACATATGTGCAGCGATTTTGACGACACGATGCCTGCGATGCCTTGTAGAAGGCCGCGGTCTGGCTCCTGGCTTGGTCGTGGTTGCGGATCACCTCCACCCCGCTGCCATCAGCAAGTTGCTTCCACGTCTTCTCTTTGGTGTTCTCCTTGTCCTTGTCCTCGGCATTGCGGCGCCCTCTCAAAATCCCGTTCCTCCTCCTCATGCTTCTCCTCCTCCTCCTCCTCTTCCTGCTCCGCCTCCTCCTCCTCCCCGTTCGTATCCTCCTCCTTTTCCTGCTCCGCCTCCTCCTCCTCATCCTCTTCCTCCTCCTCCTCCCCCGCCTCCAGGCGCCGTCAACAGCACTGGAAGCGTCACAAGCGCATTCGAAACGAACTGCGAACACCCTGGGACGCATCCAGGAGCGTCTTTGAAACGCGTATCCGAAAAGTCGGAGCGCGCGAGTGTTTGGATGCAAATACCTCTCGGAAGCGTTCAAACGATTCAAATTGTTTCAAGGATGTTTCTCGTCCCCCTCCTCCTTCTACTCCTCAATCCCCTCCTCATCCTCCTCATCCTCCTCATCCTCCTCCTCCTCCTCATCCTCGTCCTACCCCCCCTCACCCTCCTCCGAGTTTTACCAGAGATGGTCCTGGCGGCCGCCACGGCCTCCGCGGCCACGGCCGCCACGGCCTCCGCGGCCACGGCCGCGGAGGCCTGTCACCTCGGGGTCCGACGCGTGGTCGTCCTCGTCCTCGTCCTTGAGGTCCAGGCCCATGTTGTCCCAGTCTCCTCGGCTGTTGGTGTCTCATCGTCATTCCTCTTATCGTCCTGCCTACGTGCCACCCTCATTCCTCCTTCCCCCTACCCTCATCCTTGCTCATTCGTCCTTCCTCCTTCCTCCTTCCACCTCTCGCCCTGTCAACCTTCCTCCTGTCTCATCCTCCTTCCTCCGCCCTCCTCCGCGACCTTCCCCCTCCCAAACAGGCACTCATCAATTCCACTCCCCCCTCTTACCCCTACATGGGGGAGGAGGGGGGATGGAGGGAGAAGGGAGGAGGAGGAGAAGGAGGAGGAGGAGGAGGACGACGAGGTAGAGGAGTAGTAGGAGGAGGGGAAGGGGGGGAGAGAAGAAGGAGGATGATGAGGAGGAGGCAGGAAGAGGAGGAGGAGAAGGAGGAGGAGGAGAAGGAGGAGGAGGAGGATCAGCAATGATCAATTTTTGAAACGCATCCTCTGCGCACGTCGTCGCACAACTTCGACTTCCGCAAGCCGCCCTCGATCGCCGCGAACTCTTCGTCGGTCGCCTTGCTCCTCCCGCTCACGGCAGTCTGCTTCTCTTTCTGGAACGACTTCTCGTGGCAGTCCTCTATGTCGAGGAACTGCTTGCGCCGCGGGTGCGAGGGGTCGCGGCGAACCTGGGCGCCGCTGTCGTCGGCGGCAACGTCGTCGTCGTTGATCCGTGCGTCGCCGTGGCCGCCGCTTCTGTCGCTCCCTCCTCTTCCTCTTCCTCCTCTGTCGTCCTCCTCCTCTTCCTCCTCCTCCTCAGTCCTCAGTCCCCCTCCTCCTCAGCCTTCTCCTCCTCATCCTCCTCCTCCTCCTCCTTCTCTTCCTCCTCCTCATCCTCCTCCTCCTCATCGTCCTGAGTCCACCTCCTCCTTATCCCCCTTCCACTCCCACCTCCTCCTGACGACGGACCAAGCGGCGCTAGCAACCCGCAGGTTTGAAACCACGCGCATTGAAGGAAAAAAGAAGGGAGAAGGAGGATGAGGAGGATGTGGAGGAGGTGGAGGAGGAGGAGGGGAGGAGGAGGAAGAGGAGGAGGATGAGGGGGGGAGGAGGAAGAGGACAGATGGAAGGGAGGGAGGAGGAAGAAGAGGAGGAGGAGGAGGAGGAGAAGGAGAAAGAGGAGAAGGCGGAGGAGGAGGTGGAGTACGAGGAAGAGGAGGAGGAGGAGGAGGAGGAGGAAGAGGACAGAGGGAAGGGAGGGAGGAGGAGGAAGAGGAGGAGAAGGAGAAGGAGGATAAGGAGGAGGAGGAGGTGGAGGAGGAGGGGAGGAGGAGGAGAAGGAGGAGGAGGAGGTTACAATCCCGTTGGCACTTTGATGGAGCCCTCGTCCACCCGCTCCTGGGCCTCCTCCTCGCCGTACTTGTCGACCATCTGTTTCCAGGGCTTCCAGAGCATCTTGCGGGAGATCCGCTCGCCAGTGGTGACCCTCGTCACCATGCTTTTGAATTTCTCCTCCATGGTTGGGTCCTGGGCCGATTTTTCTAAATCTTGAACGGCTTTGACGACATCCTCCCCCTCGACCATTTCCCTTCCAATGCCGCCCAACGCTAACAAGTGCTCGTCAACTACAGGGTTGGCCATACTGCTGCTGATGCCCCTATACTCCGAGACGCGCTGGCAAACCTTGGGGATGCGCGCCTTGGGGTCCTCAGCAACAAGATGATCAAAACTGGGTGAGAGCACGAGTAAGAACAAAAGAAGTAAAGTCCTTCACCCACGCTGTGAGGTACTCGAACTTCGCCTTGTTCTTGCCCTCCCGATCGCCCTTGTCGTCTAGGCCAGAGAACTCTGTGTCCACGTCCTCCTGGTCCTTCCGAGCCGTTTTGAACTTGCCGTACAACGCCCGAATCTCGTCCGCGCTGAAGATCGCCCGCATCTGTTTGCTGTCGTCGCCGTGCTTCCTCGGGCGGCAATGAACGCCATGAGTTCAAGGGAGGCAAGGGGTGGGAACCATGAAAAAACAGATCACAGCCTGGCGTTCAGGAGCCTGGGTGAAATCTACGACAAAACATAAAGGGCCTGAGTGAAATCCATGACAAATTGCTTTGACCCAGAACCCCGAATGCTCCAGGGCCAACGAAATTGCCAATCCGTTGAAACTTCAAGGCCCCGCTCGAACTGCAAACCGAAAGAAGCGTCGAGGATCCGTCCTGTCGAGAGGTGTCCTGGGAGGACAGGGGCTGGGCGAAATGCTTCGCCGACTTAAGATATCACATAGCAGGAAACAATGCGCGCGAGGACAGAAGAACATTCATCAAGAACGCTATCTCTTCCTCTGCTGAACCTGAAGAACATTCGAGGGTATCCCCCGCCAGGTTGCGCAAAAACATCCCAAAAAGGTGAATAATATATGCCAACCTGCCCCCAAGCCAAGAATATCTTAACTCTCGCACTGGCTGTGATCAATCTACTACACCACTGTCTCACAAATAGAAGGAACGCGGCGACTGACAATGCAGACCATGTCATGACACAATTTGCATACGACATATCCTGAACAAGGCCACCTTCTCATCCGTGGTCTTGCCCTCGCACATGCGGACCAAGTCCGCGGTCTTCTTCCTCGGGGCCCCAAAGTTATTATTGCGTGGTAACGAACCATCCAATGGAAACCAGGAGCGGCAAGGGGTGCATACTCTGGATGGCGCGCTAATCGGTGGAGGGGGATGTGGGTGGGCGGTGGGGTGGGGTGGGGGGGTGGGGGAAGGGGGGGCTCGTAAGATCCGGAGGGGGTTCCAACCCCCCCCCCTCCCCCCTCCATTTCAACCGCCGCTTCCTCCCCCGCCTCCTCGTCATCCTCCCCCATCCCCCTCTCCTCCTCATCTTCTCCTTCCCAACCTACTCCACCTCGCGATCCCGCCTCCGACGGCTCGCGCCCAGCCCCCCTGATGGCACCAGGGGGGAGGCGAGAGGGAGAGGTGATTGTTTCACGCAATCCAGAGAAGGCCTTCCTGGGTAAAAAAGGAACAGCAATTTAAACTCATCTGACATCGTCTCTCTCTCTCTCTCATTTTGTCTGTGTCTCTCTATACCTATCTCTCTCTATGAATATCTCTCTCTCTCAATCTCTCTCTTTCTCCTCTGTCTCTGCCTCTCTCTACCCCTCTCTCTCTCTGCGTATCTTTCTCCTTCATCATCTGATGTCGTCCATCCTCCACCACTGGCCTGCGACATCTTCACGCATCATCCCAGGACCCTAGTTTTTGCCCGCGCCCCAGGACCACGACATCCCAGAACATATTTCTTTCAATGTTGGAACTCGTTTGTCAGATTCACCCTCGCTGTCCCCTTGGCGCCGTGGACTGCCAGCGTCGTGCAGGCCTCGCCCTTCTTCTGCTTGATCTTCTTGTGGGTGACCTCAGAGCGGGTCATCATGTTTTTTAACGTGGGCGGGGGAGGACGGCCGCTGAACGTTATCCACGTGATATACTAGGCGAACCCAGGGTCCCAGGGTGCATTCAATTCGAAACCAATAGAGGGCTGAGTTTGAAACGTGTAGTGGCGAGGCTACTAGGGTCAGCAGCCGACCGTGCTCCCTGATTTGAGCGGCTGTTTTTTTTTAACGAAACCAACCTTGAAGGGGTGGGTGTCTTTCTTGGCGGCAGCTGCCTTCGCCTTGCCCTTCGCAACAGCTTTCTTGGGCGCCATCGAATCTGATAGCTGGGGGCGGGCGCAAGGAAGCTGTACCAGCTTGTATCTGGATGTCTGGTGAGAAACCCAAGGCCTGAGCAAGAACAGCATCGATGACGCAACCCATGAAACTGATCCATCAATGCAATGCAAATTCATGCGTCTAGCGCCAACATATAGAAAACAAAGCGTGACAACATACAAGTTGATGAAACTTTTAGGCATTATCAATTTTGCAATGCAACGCAACCAATAAAAGACAGTGGACCATGATGTTCGGCACGACATGACGTATACACGTTGCTAGTTTACTGGCCATGTCTACTCGTAATTACAGATCTAACTGTGCATGTATAGTCGTCATTCATTTTGTTTTCGCATTCGGGTCTTGATATAATTCAAGGGTAACATGTGAAATTGTTGAAGCTATGTCAAAACCCAAAGGAAAACACAGGTTGAATTCAAAATCAAACTGTTTCGCATAAGAGGTGTCGCTAGAGTTCTATAGATAACATGTTACATTTTTGGATATGTTGTTATTTTTTTGAACCAAGGAACAAATCCACAATTCTATAAATTAGTTTTAAATTGAATATAAAAACTGATTCGCCTGAAGATGGCGATATAGTTTTATAGCTAACATATATATTTATTGAATTTGGTATTTCAAAAATATATGAAAATAAATATTAATAGTCAGTATTGCTATATTTACAAATATTTAGATAACGTATATGATATTACGTGTGTCTTACGTTTGACAAACGTAAGATATCATGTCTTACGTTTGTTTTACGTTTGACACACGTAAGATATCATATCTTACGTTTGTCTTACGTATGTCGGTTTTGACATACGTAAGACAAACGTAAGACAAACGTAAGATCGGATATCTTACGTTTGTCAAACGTAAGACATACGTAATATTACATGATATAGCTGACTAGTTCGAAATATATGTGTTTCGTTAAATTTGTATTTTTTATGTATTTATTATTTTTTTGAAACTAATAAAACAACATGATAATTTTGAAATCCTAGCGGTACCCTTAGGTGTTTTTTTTTTTTGTTTTTGATTTTAACATGTGTTTGGCAAGGTTTTTTAAGCATGAACATAAAACAAAACTCATATGTTAATTCCATAACTCTAGCGGCACCATAAGGTGAACACTTTTGATTTTGATGTCAACATGTGTTTGTAAGGTTTTTTGAAACAACATCAAAACAAATCACATGTTAATTCTGGAACTCTAACGGAACCCTAAGGTGAAGCATTTTGATTTTAAAAAGTGTTTATGAGGTTCTTGTGAAACAGAATCAACAATTTCACATGTTAATTCTGGAATTCTAGCAGCACCCTAAGGTGAAACATGTTAATGTTGAGTTGAACATGCGTTGTTGAGATGTTTTTATAAAAACGTGAAACAGAAATCAACACAACCACATATTAATTCTGGAACTCGAACGGCACCATAAGGTGAACAATTTTGATTTTGGGTTCAACATGTGTTTGCATACGGTGTTTTTAAAAACAAAGACAAATCAACAATCTCACATGCTAACTCTGGAACTCTAGCGGCACAATATTTCACATGTTACCGCAGAAGCTCTAGCAGCACCCTAATGCGAAAAACTTTGATTTTGAGTTTAACATGGGTTTGTGCAATCATATGTTCTCTCTGGAACTCTAGCGGTGCCCTAAGGCGAAATATCTTGATTTTGAATTCAACATGTATTTCTCTATTGAATTTTCAAAATTCCAATTGCGAAATTCCGCATGTTGTTCCTGGAACTCCGAAGGCACCCTGAGGCGAACAAACTGAATGTGAAAACGACATGCGAAACACACAACAAGTTTCAAACCACAACTCTTTGATCTTTGTTCTTGTATTACTTATCGATTGTAACATCTTCGACTCCCTGGCCAAACAAAATCACCACACGTACTATCAATGCCACCAGCTACAAGGACTGAAACTATCCATAACACTAACAATCCCACTTCTAACATTCATCGATCAATCCGAATCACAAGCGGTTCATAATTCCAGGAATCATGTGATATAGTAGTCTTCGAGTGCTCTAAGACATGTCAACTCCCTGTCCCTGGCATTCATGCATGTCGTGCCGAACGATCCTTCACCAGATCTCGCAAAACTTCCCTTGTCTGTGATTTCATGATTCTAAAGGCATAACCTGCACGTCAGTGTCTGTCATCATCTTGATCGTCGTCGTCTGGGTTGTCGAGTCCGCCGCATCGTGGGAGTTCCCTGGGGCGACGAAATGTCCAGCTAGCAAGCCTGGGCGCGACTGATCTGATCCACCCTCAACATCGTCGGCTCGAATCGTTGCCCCTGTTTCTGAATCCCGATGAACCATCGGGAGATGTACGCATCGGGGCAACAGCTCTTGACGACGATGTTGGGGAGCTCAGCTTTCCAGTACCAATAGGGATTTGCCAGCAGCCACTTCCGACCAACAGATACACGAATATGCGTTTGATGCAGAATGGTCTCTTTAGATACGCCATCAGCCGCTGGAAGGTACGAGCAAGCCAGGGACGTCTTGTCCAGATTTTCTGGAATGTAAGGAGCTACTCGAAATGGCTTCTTCATGCCAGAGGAACTCGGGCCAACGCTGCCGTGCCGCGCTGCCAGCGTCAGACGTGTTGAGGCCACCCCAAGAACAGGAAGGGCAGGCGAGCGGGGCAGGAGGGGGAGGAGACGGCGGTGAGCGAGGCAGGGGGAGGGCAGGGGAGGCAATGGCAGGAGCAGGGATTTGGAGGGAGGGCGAGGGGCGCAATAAATGACGAGACGAAGGGGGGTCTGAATCATTGCGAGGGGGCATCGTTCTTCAGTGCTTGGGTCGTGGGCCACGACCTGAGATGTTTTACCACCGCCCTGCTGATACTGATGTTGAGCCCCTTGTCCTGGACACCCGACGTGACCTCGCATAATCTACGGGGGAGGGGGGATTAGGGGGGCAGACCTTCCGACGGAGCTTCGCCAACCCCCCTCGTCATTCCCCAACGCCACCTCATCGTCCTCCCCATCCCCGACCTCCTCCCTCCATCTCATCCTCCCTCCCCATTTGTACACAATCCAGGGGGGGAAACCTCAAAACGCAACAAATCCCCCCTGCAGCTACTCCATGTGCTTTCCTGCCGAGCGAGCAAGTCTCTGGAGATCGAGATACAAGTCCCCAGCGCGTGGGCAACGCGCTATGCGTCGCCCTATGTCAAAATACAGAAACTATCTTTATCTAGAACAGCGCCCCCTGCTCACAAAAGATTCTGCTCCTGCAACGGATCCCCTCCGAAGCAACTTGGCTTTCAGAGCTCTGCTAAGAGCTTGTCCCTCTGGGCCCTCGTCTTGACCTTGTCAAGCTTTTTCGAAACCACAATTTTCATGAGTTTGCCGAGGATCGAGGCGTGATCCGAGGTCTGGCTTTCGTTGACCTCCACGAATAAACGTGGCTTGCCCTGTTCGTCCGAAAACACAGTGTACGATTTCTGCGAGCCGAACACAGCGCGCAGCTCGCCGAAGTTTGGGTGGAGCCAGACCCTCTGGAGATCCTCCTCGCTCTTGCCAGTCTTGCTGGTGCCCGTGCTGTGCTTCAGCGAGACCCCCTTGATGTTCTGCTCCTTCTTGTTGCTGTTCGTGCTGTTCTTCTGCGAACCCTTGCTGGTGGTGCCCTTGCCAGCCTTGATGACCGCCTGCAAGCTATGTTATGCAGGTGATCAATCAAGGCGGGTTGGGCCAACGATGTCCTCCAGCTCCTCCTCGAGGCCCTCTTCCATATCATACCAGTCCACGCCATCATCGTCATCATTGTCCTCCTCGCCATCCTCGCCCAGCTCCTTCTCATCGCCCGTCCTCCTCCATCCTATCATCTTCATCAGCCTTGCGTCGCCCGTCGCCACCTCACTCGTCCGTGACAGGTGCGAACATTCGAGGCCCTAGGGGCCGCGCGCCACACATATCATCATAAATGTACGTCCTTGCATGCAAAAGCGCTGTGCCGTCACGCGTACTGGATAACAAGTTCTGGTCGGTAAGCTCGACCACGTGAACAATGAAACTGAAGCGTGCGCTTCAAACCGATCATTGTGAAACGTGCATGTGCTCAAAGCGACCTCCTGTCGTGCCGTGTCATGTTGTGCCGTGCGTCTTTTGGCTGTTTCGTGCAATGTCTTGGTTTAGTGTGTTGCACAAAATACATTGTTCGCGTTGCGCCGTGCTGTTCCCTCACCTGCCACAAACAAAACAACACACGAGCCGGCCTTGACCTCGGCCTTCGTTGGGGGGACCGCCGCGGCCGCCTTGGCCTTGCGGAGAAGCTCATCCTTGGCGCCACCAGGCGCAGGGAGAGGCGATGGGGTGCTCCGAGACGGGCCGAAGCTGCGGATCATATGCTTCTGGGGCGTGATATTGGGCTTCTTCTCGGGCGTGTCGCGCATCCACATGAACATGTCCTGGCGCGCAAATCAATGGGCCCCGTCCACTCCCCGTGCATCACCCTGCCTTCGCTCTTTGATTACAAGGGTCACATTGTTTCGAGCCCCGATCCCTGGGTTAATGTTTTCACCACAAGTCGGACCAAGGATTGCCAGGGCCGCGGGCGTCCATGTCAGGTTCTGGCCTCCGATGCCGTGCCCCCCCCCCCTCAAACAAAACAATACAAAACTACTAGGCATACGACCTGCTGACAGCGAGCCTCTCTGTCGCTTGGAGACGGTGGGAATCGGAGCACGCTTGGGAGGGAAGGGAGAGTGAATCTGCGCTGAGACTGCGAATGAACCCACGACTGAGGGAAGCAGCCCAAGGGACACGCACGGAGTGTACCAAAGGTGGGTGAGTGAGTGAGTGCGCGATGCGTGGGGGGGGGGGAAAGCATGAGTGAGCGAGAGGGGGAATGAGCGAGGACAGTAGGAGCGGGCGAGAGAAGGGGGATGCGTGGGCTGGGCTGCATGGGGGCGGGGCGTTTGTATATGGGGGGGGGGGGGGGGGGGGGGGGGGTGAGTTTCACATAGGAGGGGGGCATTGGTGTGACATCAGGGCGCTGTATAGAGGGGGGGGGGGGGCATTGGGGGCCCCATAAGGGAGGACGTCTCACCATGAGGGGCACCATAAGGAAAAGGTTCCCTGGAAGGATCCATGGGGGGGCGCTCCAAACCGTGGCCGCCCGTGGCCCGCATTGGGATTCTCTATATGGGGGAGGGGGCAGTGACCCACAAGTATGCTCCAAGGGGGGGTCCTCTACTGCTTCTCCTCCCTCTCGCCTCCTCCTGCTTCTCCTCTCCTCCCTCGAGTCATGCTGGGCTCAAGTAGGGAAGGGCTAAGGTTTTTCACTGAACGCAGCCCCGCGCGTTAATACCAGTTGCAGCTTGCACTACCAATGTTGCGAGTGCAATCGGCTAGCAACAGAACGGCTGGTGGGCTGGCGTCTAGCCTGCGCACAGCCGAGGCCGCAGGCGAAGTGGAGAGCCAGCTTGCGCGTTACGATACTCATGATCCTCTTGCTCCTCCTCGTTCTCCTCGTCTTCATCCTCCTCCGCAGCAGCAGCAACACAGCCGTTGAGCTGCAGAAAACGGAGAACGCGCGCCGAATCTAAAGACGCAGCCATTTGGCGAGCTCTGACAGCTCGCGGTCCGAGATGTCTGGTGGCGCAGCCGAGCCCTGGCAGAAACTGTACTGGCTGGGGCTGCCGTTGCCGAAAAGGTACAGGTGACTGGACGGCCTCGGGCGACATGCTAAGGCTGCTCTGTGTTTCTGGCGCGGGCTCCCTGGGCCTCTTGAAACTGTCAGGCGTGCTGGGGGCGTTCACGCCTGCTGCGACCACGGCAACCGCCCCGCCATCGCCCTTCGCGTCGGCGGGGCCGAGCGCAGCGTCAGTCTGCTTCGCAGTGAGCTCGTTGGCGAGCGGCTCAGGCGTCTGGTCAAGCTGCTCCGCGCCCTTCGTGCCCAGCGGCGCAGGCGTCTGCTCAAGCGTCTCCTGTGTTTCGATCCTGGGGCTGGGGATCCTCATGCCAAGATGCCGAACTTGGATCCTCTCAGCGATGGACCGCTCGGCCCAATTGACCATGCCGCCATCTGACACGCGAGGCCTCTTCTGCGGAGGGCCATCACTCTGGCGCTTCAGCACCAAGATTGCCGCCGCCGTGCCCTCTCCGACAGCGCCGCTGACCGACTGCTGGAGTTGCGAGTAGGACGGCGGCGACGGGGGCGGCTGCGAATCCTCCAGGCGAGGCGACTTGGGCTTCTCCTGGAGGGTCCGAACATTCTCCTGTCCCTCCCCCTTCCTCCAGCCTGGCCTCCTCATCTCTTCTCCTACCTCCCACTCCCCCATATCATCCTCCTGATCTTAGTTCCTCTGAGCCCCCGCCCCCTGGGTTAATCTTTCTCCTTCGGGGACAGCGCGGGGGGAGGGTGCGAACATGGCGGAGGTGGAGGGGCGTGATTGAGGGCAGGTTGGGCCCCAGGGGAGGGCAAATGGAAACCATCGTTGGACGCCCAGATGTGTCCTGCGACGGGCTGGTTTTGGACGTGATGCGCCTCCGTTTCTGGCCGACGTCCGACTCCGAACTCACCGATGAAACGACATCCAAGACGTCTGCGAGCTTCGCACTGGTCAGAGTAGAGCTATCGGCGGGCGCCCTATCGGGCTCCTCGCGGGACGGATGGGTAACGTACAATTTCCGCGCGACCTCCCCGACGTACTGAACAAATTCAGCAGGATAAACGCCGCTGGTCGGCACCGCGTGGGGGAGGTCACCGTGGGGCTCAACCTCAATAGAAATCAAGCCACCCACCCTGGGTATCAGACATCACCGTGGCTCAGACTTCGAACTCCTGGATCCCAAGGTTTCTCCCTGAAACAGATTTCGGGTCCCTGGGTCTCGGATGCCACCCTGGTTCATATGTATATATATGTATATATGTATGTATATATATATATATATATATATATATCGAATTCGTCGGCCTCAGATTTCGTCCTGAATCAGATTTCGAACTACGGGGTCTCAGACTTCATCCTGGTTCAAACATTGAACTCCTGGGCCTCCGATTTCCCCGAGAGTGCGACCGCGGCCCCCCAGGGCCGCAAATCTCTAAAGGCAACTTCCCAAACCAACATCAGGTCAGAACCAGAACCCACCAGCTTTTCATGATCAATCCCTCCAATCGACGACCTTCGCCAGATCTCGAAAGTGCATGCTGTCCGAAACGATCTCGATGGCCCCGACGATCTCCGCCCCGAAAGCCGACAAGTGCGTGACGCGCGAGACACTGCCGACAACATTCTTGAGCTTCTCCATGGGGTCGAACAGCCACAGCAAGGATCCCTCTGGGTGCGCCCAGCACGTGTATGCCTGAGAGTGGAGCCACACGATCCCCCCCTCCTCCTCCTCCTCCTCCTCCTCCTCCTCCTCCTCCTCCTCCCCCTCCTCCTCCTCCTCCTCCTCCTCCTCCTCCTCCTCCTCTCTCATCCGCATTCTCTTCCTCCCCCCCACTCCTCCTCCTTCTCCTCCTAATCTTCCCCTCCCCCTCCTCCTCCTCCTCCTCCTCCTCCTCCTCCTCCTCCTCCTCCTCCCCGCCATCCCCACTCCCTCCTCCTCCTCCTCCTCCCACCAGTCCTCTACGTCAACCCCCGCCAGCCCCCGACTACGTCGACAGGGGCGGGCGGGCGGACGAGGCATTGGGGGGAAGGTGCGTCGATTGAGCCCAGAGCGCCCCGCGAAGCCAAGCGATGGCCCCCGCGACGACCATGCGCCGAACTCGAAGGTTCGACTCCGCGACCTCGGGCACCGTCTCGTCCCCGTCGATCGC
>CAUYUJ010012224.1:782516-785016 GCA_963575745.1 Prorocentrum cordatum | reverse complement strand
TGCCGGAGGCCGCTCTGGGCTCCTGTGGGCACCTCCCCCGGGGCCCGTTTTGTGAGGATGTCTGAAGCGAGGGCGCCGGTTTGGGATTCGTCCTCCCCCGGGGCCCGTTTTGTAGGGATGTCTCAAGCGAGGGCGCCGGTTTGGGATTCGTCCGCGGATCCGCCGGATCTGTCCGGAAACGGTGCCGGAGGCCGCTCTGGGCTCCTGTGGGCACCTCCCCCGGGGCCCGTTTTGTGGGGATGTCTCAAGCGAGGGCGCCGGTTTGGGATTCGTCCTCCCCCGGGGCCCGTTTTGTGGGGATGTCTCAAGCGAGGGCGCCGGTTTGGGATTCGTCCGCGGATCCGCCGGATCTGTCCGGAAACGGTGCCGGAGGCCGCTCTGGGCTCCTGTGGGCACCTCCCCCGGGGCCCGTTTTGTGGGGATGTCTCAAGCGAGGGCGCCGGTTTGGGATTCGTCCGCGGATCCGCCGGATCTGTCCGGAAACGGTGCCGGAGGCCGTGGGCACCTCCCCCGGGGCCCGTTTTGTGGGGATGTCTCAAGCGAGGGCGCCGGTTTGGGATTCGTCGGATCCGCCGGATCTGTCCGGAAACGGTGCCGGAGGCCGCTCTGGGCTCCTGTGGGCACCTCCCCCGGGGCCCGTTTTGTGGGATGTCTCAAGCGAGGGCGCCGGTTTGGGATTCGTCCGCGGATCCGCGCCGGATCTGTCCGGAAACGGTGCCGGAGGCCGCTCTGGGCTCCTGTGGGCACCTCCCCCGGGGCCCGTTTTGTGGGGATGTCTCAAGCGAGGGCGCCGGTTTGGGATTCGTCCGCGGATCCGCCGGATCTGTCCGGAAACGGTGCCGGAGGCCGCTCTGGGCTCCTGCTCTTCGCGCCGGGGGTGAGGATGACGTGAGTTCCACAGAAACTCCCTCAAAATAATCAGATTGACAATGACAATAACAATAACACGAATAATATTCCTACTAATAATAACTAGCACAGTAATAATAATACTTATATGATGAATGAGAGTTATATATTAGGAATGCTAAGACTACACATCAAAACAATCAGAAACATAAGATGATGATGATGAGGAGGAGGAGGAGGAAGAGGAGGAAAAAGAGGAGGAAGAGGAGAAGGAGGAGGAGGAAGAAGACTGATAATAATAAACATAAGAAAACGATGAGCAGGAGGAGGAGGAGGAGGAGGAGAAACATTGGGGAGGAGGAGGTGGAGAAGGAGGAGGAGCAGGAGGACCAGGAGGAGGAAGAGGATGAGGCGGAGGAGGAGGAGGAGAGAAGGTGGAGGACAAGGAGGAGGAGGAGGAGCAGCATGAGGAGCAGCAGGCATAATGATAATATCACGAATGCGACACGAAGAAGACTAATAATGCAACTAATCAAAATAGTAATAAGAAGAATGCGAATACATATGATATTAATACATATAAGAATAATGATGATCATAATAATGCCATGCGTAATAATATGACTAAGACGAAGAGGAGGAGGAGGAGGAGGAGGAGGAGGAAAAGGTCGAGGAGGTCCAGGAGGAAGAGGAAGAGGAAGAGGAGGAGGAGGAGAAGGAGGGCCATTATTTCACCTACGGGGGGGTCGCTCCCCACCACCCGCGGAAGGGGGGGCTGGCCCGAGCGCGCCGCCGCCATTGGCGTCGCGCGTGCCAGAAGGTGATCATCACGGACAGGCTGATCATCCGGGAAAGGAAGATCATCCACCAGCTGACGAACGAACTACAAGCCGGACGTCCACAACATCGGTTACGAGACGTTCCGCGTTCAGTAGTGACTACCGGCAAATAACTACGCCGGGAGTCTACACGCACAGAAGCGTACTAACACGAAAAGATGCAGCTCTCAAGAGAATGGGCTACCGAATCCGACGCGGGCTACAACCGCTTTCTCAATGACATCATGACCATCGCTACGAGTGCCTCCGTGATGGCGTCAATTCAGGACGTGACGAGCTGTGTAACATGCAGCCCGAGGAACAGCTGCGCAACATGCGGCCCGTGGAAGGGCTGCGCAACACGCAGCCCAAGTGCGATGCCGAGTACGCCGCCAATACCGACGCCAGGAACGACACGACCGAGCAGACCTAAGGGTTGCTAGGTATGTCGCTGTGGAGGCACTGGTGGACAAGAACCGCGCCGCCTACGACGAGTACGACTACGGCCGCGCCGCGTGCTACCAGTGTGGTTACGGCAGCTTTTTCGATAGCGACCTGTACTCATACGGCCCCCGCGGCTACGCCCGCCGCCAGGACGTGGAACACCGCGACCTGGCAGCCGACGATTCCGATTCGGATCTCGGGGGCTACGAAGAGAGCCTGCCGTCTGAATTGCTATAGCCACCAGCAGAGCAACCAGGGCCACCACGCGACCGTCGGGGGGACCGCAAGCCGAACTACGAGGACTTCCAGCTGAGCCACGAGAGGCGCCAGGAAGGGTGCCAGGGTCACCTGCTGAGCTAGAAGGACCACCAGCAGAGCTGCACAGGCAA
>CAUYUJ010012224.1:767516-777516 GCA_963575745.1 Prorocentrum cordatum | reverse complement strand
TAAGCATACGACTACGAATAATAATACTAATAGCAAGACTAATACTAAAAATAAGAAGAATACGACGAATAAGAAGAATACGAATAAGACGACTAATAATACTACTACTAACGCTAATTTTAGTATCAATAACAAGAATATGAAGAAGGCGAACATTAATAATACTATTACGAATCATAGTACTACTAGTACTACTATTAATAATACTACTATTAATACTAATACTATTAACAGCAATAGTAATAGTACTAATACTAATAATGCTACGAAAAATAATATTACTAATAATATCAATAATAATACTACTAATATTATTATTAATAATAATATTACCCATAATAATACTACTGATAATACTATTAATAATAATACTACTAATAATAGTAATACTACTAATACTATTAATCGTACGAATACCAATAACAATAATAAACCTAATAAAATAATAATACACATAGTTATGCGAAGAACGAGCAGAAGAAGGAGGAGGGCGCGGAGGGTGCGGCCTCGCGGATTCGTCCAAACCGGGCATATCGCGGAGGGACCTCAGCTGAGGTCGAGGAACTGGCTGGGCGCCATCACGACGAGCGCCCCGGCCCAGCCCCGCGATGCGGCCAGCGGCCAGCGCAGCGCGCCGCCGCCGCCGCTGGGCGCGCGCAGGGACAGCGACAGGGCTCGCTCAGGCAACGCCCTCGCCCGTTTCGCTGCCCTCGCCGCCGCTGTGCTCCTGCGACGCCGCCTGCGCGCCGAGCGGCCCTGGCCCTCGGGAGGCGCCTCCGCCGCCCCAGGCTGCGGCCTGCGGCGCACCGCCCGAGCCCAACCCACCGCGGGCGGCAGGCTCGCAGGTGCCGCCAGCCAGATGCGGAGGCAGTACACTTCGTACCTCCGCATGCTGTCGGTGACGTACCGCTGACTCAGCGTGAGGCCCGCGCGATGCCTGGCGTGGGCAAAGGCACCAGCTCTCCGCGGCTCCAGGCACGGCGGCACCACGCCTCCGCCAGCTGACGAGCCGTGCTGCCCAACGCCCTGAGGAAGCGCCGCCACCTGGGCTGGGCGAGGACCGCCTCCGCGTACGGGACACAGTGGTCGAGCCAGTCGCTGGCCGCACCGTCGACGTCGAGCGACGGCTCGATCCACCACCGCCCCCAGCGGTCCAGCCTGCGATCCAGGGCCAGCGGCCGCGGCGGCCGTTGCGGCAGGGCCGCCCTGGGCGGCGGCCGCGCCAGGCGGATGCCGCGCCGTCGCCGCCGCGCGGCAAAGCCCGCGGGCGCCGCCTTGGGGGCCGCACCAGCGCCGCCGCAGAGCCGCTCGGCACGCGCATGGGGCCGCCGCATCAGTGCCTGCATCCGCACTGCCCAAGACACGGCGCGATCACCACCCGCGCGCCCCGTGTCGGTCAAGGCCTCCACGGTCTGCTTCTTGGGAGCACTGCCAGCACCACCGGCGGCCCCGCACGCCAGGCCAGCCTCGCGCCTCGCCACGCGCCGCCGCAGCACCCCCAGCCGCTCCTGCCAGGACGGCGCTGGCGCCGCACAGGCGCTGCGGCGAGCCGCGGCCTCCGCGAGCAGGCGGCTGGCCTCCGTGCGCCTGCCTCTCGGCAATGCAGGAGCCCCGCGCGTCGCGGTCCCCTGCGCGACCGCCGGCGGGGCCTCCTCCGTGTGCCTGCCTCGCGGCGCTGCGGGGGCCTTGCGTGTCGCGGCCCCCTGCGCGTCCGCCAGCGGGGCCTCCTCCGTGCGCCCGCCGCGCGGCGATGCGGGGGCCCCGCGTGTCGCGGTCCCCTGCGCGTCCGCCAGCGGGGCCTCCGCCGAGCCCCGGGCCACGACCGCGTCGTCGGTGCCTTCCTCGGAGCTGTCGTCGACCGAACTGCGCTCGTCGAGCGCCAGCGCGCCCGAAGCCCATGACCTGCCCGTCCTGGGGCCCAGCCCGCGCAGCAACCTGTCCCTCCTGGCCGCCAGGTTGCTGACGTGGGTGCGCTGGTGGTGCCCCCTGTCGGTGGGCGGCCCGTAGCGCGCCTTCTGCAGCCCCCTCGCCACTCGGGTCTGCGTCCGCGCGACGCAGACCTCGCAGAAGATGGTGGGCCCCGCGCGCCGCAGCCGATGCCCGAGGTGGAGCACCGCGCCGCAGCCGCCACCCTCGTGCAGCCAAGGGTTCGGCTTCTGTGCCAGCTTGCAGGGCCTGCCACCGTCGCGCCGCTGCAGCGCCTCGGCCTCCAGGACCTCAGCGTCGCCCATCCAGCATGGCCCCGCGCCGAAATGCGCCGCCTCTGCCGCCGCCTTGAGGCGCGCCAGCGGCGTCGGCAAACAGCTCGACCTGATGAACTGCTGCGCCGCCGCGCCTGCCTCAGTGCGGGATCGGCGCCCGCGCTCGGTGCGCAGCGCCCCGCGCTTGCCCTGCGTGCGCGCCAGGGGGCGCTCCACCACCGTCAGCTTCAACACATGCGGCGGCGGCGCCGCGGGCACATAGCGCACCTCGGGGGCCCAGTCCCCGATGGCCAGGCAGCGCTGCATGGCCCATCCGATGTAGTCCGCCACCTGCTTGAATCACTGCACCTGGATGGCGTGGAACTCCGAGTGCACCTGGGGCACCGCGTGCTGCAGGGCCCCCTGCTTGGCGAACCAGTCCGCCCACGGGTTGCCCGCGTGCAGCACTGGGTGAAGCCCCGCCGCCAGGTGCCCGTCGACGTCCTGGTGCACGGGGGCCCAGAACGCCTTGGGGCGGCATGGCTGCTGCCGCGGGTGCCTCCACGCCGTGGCGTGCACCGCCTTGGCTCGCCCAGCTCTGGCCCCCAGCTGCTAGCCTCCTGGGCCAGCGTCAGCAGGTCAGTGGCCACGAATCGCGCCTGCTGCCCCAGGAGCTTGGTGACCTGCAGGAGCGCGTGTCGCTCGGCACGACCCACCGTCTGCAGGCGGCCAGGAAGGGCCCCGACGGCCGCGCGAACGGGCGCCCCGTTGGGGCGGAGCTGGACCAGCGACCACCCGCAGCGCCTCAGCTCGGGCACGCTGCTCGCAAAGCCCGAGCCATTGGTGAACGCAATGTTCCCGCGCTGCTCGTCGCTCGTGCCGCTCCAGTCGCCCGGGAGCCTGACCTCCGCCTCGTCGGCCGCAGGCGGCGCGCGCGGCGGCGGCGCGGGGGTCCCGACCTCATGGGCGAACCCGCCGAAGTCCGCGACCCCCGCGCCGCCTGCCTGCGGGCCTTTGTCACGCATGGTGGTCAATATCTGCTGCTGTCGGTCGGGGAGGACGTCCTGCTCTTCCTTCCCATGGCGGGCGCGCAGCAGGGCCTCGCAGTCGCGCAGCCTGTGGCCAGGGGTGTCCGCCTCTGCTCCGCGCGCCAGACAGCTGCAATCGGGGGCGACCCCAACGTCTAGCTGCCGCTGCCTGGCCCACGGCGTGCCTGCCCAGTGGATCCTGAGGCTGGTGGCAGCAGGCCCTTCGGCACCAGCGGCGCCCATGCCGCCCGCGCACAGCCTCGGGGCCCGCATTCAGATCGGCCCCGTGGTCTGCGCGCCGCCGAAGCGGCTCAGGATCTGTCGCCCCTGCCAGCGGCTGACCCCCTTCGACGAGGTAAGCCTTGAGGTCCGACGGCGAGGTGGCGAGCAGGTGGATGTGCTGCTCCTCGTCAGTGGCCAGCACCATGCTAGACCACATGTGCCAGCCGATCCTCCAGAGCGTGAGCGTTGTCGAGGCGATCGGGCCGCGCGCCGGCCCCCGCGTCGGCTTCTCGACCAGCCGCTGCGTGATGAAGGCCCACGCTCGCTGAAGCCTGCCCGACGATGTCCTCTGTTCCCAGACCCAGCTGGGGTACCTGACCACCAGCGCAACCGTCGCCTTGTAGACTGGATCAAACCTCGCGCTGCGCTGCGTGGCCATGTAGATGGTCGCGCCCGACGGGCTTGGCCGCGCCCCCGCCAACCGGCTAGCCTCGGCCCGCAGCCGCTGCAACTCGTCGTCGGAGATGCCCACGACGCCCGCGCCGTGGCCTGCGCTAGGGAGCAACTCCGTGCGCCGCAGCACGGTGACCTTGCCGCCAGCAGCACGCTTCAACGCCGCCAGGCGCCCTCGCCGCCGCGCCAGCGCCTTCAGCCGCAGCTTGGTCTGACGTCGCTGGATCCTGCCCCCTCCAAGGTCATGCCCTGGATTGCGAGCCCAGTGTAGCAGCTGCAAGCCGCGGGATCCCGCATGCTTCCTGCACCCTGCGACTGGGCCCTTGGGCGAGGTCATGTAGCCAGACTTGGCGGGCTGCGCGATGATGCTCAGCTGCTTGGCCTCCTCGCGGAAGCGCGATGCCGCGGCCCAGAAGACGCTGACGTTGCTGCCCGCGGTCCTGACCCACTGAAGGGTGACGTCGTCCACGAGGGCCCTAGGAGTGACGCCCATGCAGCGCTCCCGCTCCAACGCGCGGTGCATCATCACCCACTCGAGCGCGCGCGTGCGTGCATCCAGCCAGCGCCCCTTGGTTGGACACAACCTTGTAGGGCACCGAGCCGAACGCTTGCAGCCGCCTGGGCTGCCTGTACAGCTCCACCAATCGCCAGACCGGCGGCGGCGGCATCTTGAGCAGCCGCGCCTCCTGGATCAGGGCCTCGGGGATCACCGTTTCGAAGAACTTCCAGGCGTCCAGGAGCACGGTGATCACCTGCTCCTCCATCGCGACCGCTACTTCGGTATCGAGGTTCAGGTCGAACGCTGCATCAGACGACGACCTGCCCGCACCGAGCCCCCATATGTCGACGCCGGAGTGCTGCGCGAGCCAGCCCTTGGAGATGTCCGCCCGCGCCCTCGACTACCAGCGCGCCAGAGAATGCGTGAGCGTGATGAGGCGGCGCCCTCCAGAGGGCATGGGCAGCCGACGCATGGCTTGCCACGGGCTGCCATGAGGCCATGCGCCCAACTTCTCCATTCGCATGAAGAGTTGCGCGCAGACATTCATGCCGTCCTCGGACAGGGAAGTCAGGGCACGCATGCCTATCTTGGCAGGCTCCATCGCCGTGCCCGTGGGGAATGAGAGCGCAGCCTTCTTCATCTTGTCGACGGTGAGCTCGGGCAGCGCGTCCCGCTCCTTAGTGTCCGCAGGCCTGCGCGCCTGCTGCAGCCCATGGCGCCGCCGCGCCTTTGCCCGCGGCTGCATCTCCCGATCGCATGCGAGGTGCGGGCTCGCGTCCTGCTGCTGGCCATGCCAGTCCATGATCACCTCCTGCAAGTCCCTGACCTTGGAGCACCGATGGGCGCGGCCAGCGCCGTGGGATAAGGACTCGTTGGCCCACTTGACCCACTCCTTCTGCTGCGCCGCGAGGGCCGCTTCATACTGACCGTTGGCGTACCCCACGACCCTCGACGCCTGGCCCGCGAAGTCGGCCTGCGCGAACATCAGCATCCGCTGGCCGAAGAAGTCCTGCACCTAGTGCGGCAGCAGCGCCAGCGTGCCGCGGCTGGCGATGATCTTGTCGAGATCGAACAGCGGGCAGCGGAGGCTGGCGCCGCGGAGTTGGCGGACCGCTTTGGCGACGCACGCCCCGACCCCCATCGGGTGCCGAGCCCGCCTCGACGCCGCGCGGCACGCCGCGGCCTGGCGACCAAGCGCGGTCCTGCGTCGAGGGGGTCGCCACTTGACAGCGACGAGAGTCGTCTCCAGAGCGCCAGACCTGCCGACGTACTTGGTCCTGTCGTGCCCGACGACGTCGTAACGCTCAAGAAGCTCCTGCTCGGCAGTAGCCACCGCGGCGTCCCAGGCCTCGGGGAGGTGCTCTCGGCTGACGGCTGTGCGCACCTTGGCCAGGGGCCTGCGCCAGACCCCGACGACGCGGCTGCAGCCCACGGGCGGTGCGGGGCCGATCGGCCGCGGGCCCCTCACCACCCGTACCTGCATCGGAAGGTCCTGCGCGTGCAGCTCCACTGCTACGGGCAGGCGCGGCTTCGTCGTGCCGTGCTCGTCGACCTGCGGCCTGCCGGGCCTCGGAGCGAGGTTGGCTGCGAAGAGGAAATAGTCCAGCGTCGACCAGGCCCCGGCGCGCGGCCAGCAGGTGGCATCCTCTGCCGCCGCCCACAGCCCACGGACCCCGTGGAGCTGCTGCGCAGGAAACTTCGCGGGCTCCATGTTAAAGTCACCGCCCGCGATCCAGTCGATCCCAGCCGCGCTGAGCTTGGCCAGGTACTTCATGAGAACGGCCGCCGCGTGCTGGTTGTTCGCGTTACACCCCGCACTGTCGTGGAAGTACGCAGAGAAGACGACGGGCCCGCCCGCCACTCCCCAGTGCACATGGGCGGCCGCCGGGCGCGCGGCCAGAAGCACGGGGCCCTCCAGGAAAGGCGGGCCGGTGACTGTGATGTGCGAGCGCGCCAGGGCCGCCACCCCGCCAGAGGTGCCTGCCTCGCCGCGGGGCCCCTGGACAGCTGGCGCCCAGAGCCCCGCGCACCCGTGATCCAGCACGGCCTGCTGCAAGGCGGCTAGCCTGTCGTGGTCCCTGGCGTGGTGCTCCTGGACCGGGAGGACCGCGGCCTCTGCCCGCTCGCAGATGCCCTCGACGCACGGCGTCAGGGACCCCCCCGCCGTCACGTTCGCCGTGAAGATGCCGCCCTTCGCCATGCGCCAAACCTCGTGCCGAGGAACAGCAGGATCCCAGTAAAGCTGGAAGCCCCAGCTGGCCAGCGCAGCGCAGCGGGCGCGCGCGGCCGACTCTTCGCCGCCCTCGAGCTCCAGGCTGTGCTTCCGCAGCTGCTGCTGGAGCTGCTCCACCGATTCCTCCTCTGGCTGCCAGCGCTGCGCGACGGCCGTGCTGCCGCCGCCTCCAGGCGCTGCTGCCTCGGGCGCTGGCTGGGGCTGCCCGTCCCGCTCTGCGCCCTCACGCGCCACACCTGCGGTGCTGGCGAGGTCCTGGCTGGCGCCGGCCTGCTCCTCGGCGGGGGCCTCCTCCTCCTCCTCGCGCCGCGCCCGCTTGGACATGCGCGACTCCGCGATGCGCTCGCCCAGCGCGCCTGCCATGCGCTTCTGCGCCTCCGCTGGCACAGGCTGCTCCTCGTTCGGGTGGGCCGAGAGCTGCTGCAGCACGATGGTCTCCAGCTCGCCCACCGTGATGCTGATCCCGCCGATGACGTCCTGCGCCATGGCCTGGCCCGCAGGCCGCGGCGGTGGAGCCTGGGGCGCCTGCTGCTGCAGCTGCGCAAGCTCGGCCTGCAGCGCCGCCTGCTGCTCCAGGAGGTCGGCATGCACCTTCTCCGCGCGCTCAACCTCCTCCACAGCCTGCCGCAAGGCCTCCTGCGCCTTCCGCTTGTTGCCCTCCGCCTTCTCCAAGCGCTCGGCGCACTGCTTGGCCTTGTTGGCGATGGCATGCGTCCGTGCGTGGAGCGGCTTGCTGGCGAAGAGCCGCGCCTTGGCCTTCTCCAGCCTGGCGCGCAGCTCCTTCCGCGGCGCCGTGGCCCAGTCCGCCGTCTGATCCTTGATGGCGTGCAGGCCCGACTCGCACATGTGGATCTCCGCGAGCACCGCCGCGTCGCCAGCTCCAGCGCCCTCGCTGTCGTCGACCTCCATTGCTTGCGCCCCGCCTAGCGGCCCGCCAGCGCTGGCGGGCCCACCGGCCTTGAGCTGCTTCTTGAGGTCCGCAAGCTCGCGCTGCGCCTGGGCCAGCTGCACCGAGAGCGGCGGCCCAGCCCAGGGAGGGGCCTTGCCGCTGCCGCCGCCAGGCGCCGCGCCCGACTTCGACTTCGACTTGGCCGCCGCCGGGAGCGGGACGTTCGCCCCTAAGCACGTGGCCCTGGGCAGCCTGCAACTCTGACACTTGAGCGCCGTCCCCCAGTTGATGACTGCTCGCCCTCTCCTGCTGACGCAGGACTTGCGCGTCCAGTCCTGCCGCACAGCACCCTTGGCCCGCGGCGCGCGCGCCGCCAGCCATCTTGCACTCCTTGTCGCCCTCGCCGTCGCGCCTCCAGTGCCCGCCAACGCCAGGAGCAGCCCGCGCGCTGGCACGGGCGATGGTCCTAGCCTGCGGGGACAGGCCGCGCGAAACGAAAGCTGCCGCGGACTAGCGGTATCCGTTTGGCCCCCGCGGGAACCGCACATCTTGAGCCAAAATGGCCACGGAGGAAGAGGAGGAGGAGGAGGAGGAGGAGGTGGAGGAGGAGGAGGAGGTGGAGGTGGAGGTGGAGGAGGAGGAGGAGGAGGAGGAGGAGGAGGAGGAGGAGGAGGAGGAGGAGGAGGAGGAGGAGGAGGAGGAGCCAGCTTCATCTTGAGGTATTTAAATCGCATCGCAAGCGAAAAGGCGAGAAGGCAATCATCAATGATTTCCCGTAGGCGTTGGGACGTTTTTTTTTGCGGGGGGTCTTGTGGGGGGTCCGAGAGCACTTGGAACAGTCCTGTGGCCCTTTGGGGCCGCTTGAAGCCATGATGGAGGTCATCTTGAGCGATCTCGCGCTATCCTGAGCCATCTTGGAGGCCACCTTGGAGCATCGGAGGCCCTCTTGGAGCCATCTTGGGCGAACAAGGACCCTCTGACACCTCCCCCCGCCGCAAAACCTCAGGGAGGGGAGGGGGAGGGTATCCCTCCCCGAAGGGAAGAGGATTTGTGACGAGGAAAGAACGAGCTCGTTAGACCTCCTACGCCCAGAGGGCCGGTGGGATTTCATTTTCCCGTCCGCGCCCAGATTGTGGGGATGCCTGGAGCGTTTCGCTTATTTGGCGCCGACGACCCCTCTCTTGTCAGAGCAGCATGGTCACCGCGCTGTAGCAGGCGTGGCATCTGGGCGCCCCAAGGGGGAGCCGCCAGAGGTACTTAATTTTCCCGTTTGCGCCCAGATGTTTTGGATGTCTCGGGCGGTTCGCTTGTGTAGCGCCGCCCATCCCTCTCGCTTGAGCGCCGTATGATCACCGCGACGTGCCAGACATCATCAGCGAATGGCGCAGGGCGTCACAATACCGATGATGTTCATGGTTTTGGTGATATTGATGACGGTTTCCGAAAACGGCCACGTGCCCATCGACGATCTGTTGAACGGGTTGTCGTGTTCGTGGGACGTTTATTGGCTTCCTATGTTTCCGCCTCCTTATCCTCCTTCTCCTCCCCTCCCAGTCCTTTTCCTCCTCCTCATTCCTCCGCCTTCCCCTCCTCTTGCTCCTCTTTCCTCCTTCCTCCTCCGCTTCATCCATATCTTCCTTCTCTCTCCTCGCTCTACTCGCTCTCTCGTACCGCTCCCTTCCTGCTCGCAATGTTCGCCCTCGGTGCTCTCATGTAATTTGTTTGTTTCCTCTCTCTCTCTCTCGCTCTCTCTCGCTCGCTCGCTCTCACTCTCGCTCTCGCTCGCGCTCGCGCTCTCGCCCTCTCGTCTCTCACTTTCTTACCCCTCCCTTCGTGTCCCTGGCCTCTCCCCCTGTCCTGGCCCTTGTCCCTCCCCCTCTCCCGCCCCTTCCCTGCTCCATCCCCCTCCCTCTGCTCTGTCCTGCATCCTGCCACCCCCCCCCCTTCACCCTTCAACCCCATGCTCTATTTACTTCTACTCAGCTTCCCTTACTTTTCTGTATTCACGGACCTGCTCACATTCTGATTTGGTGGTGGTGGTGGGCCAGGCGGGCGCTAGGATTGAGAAGCAGCATGTCGCTGCTCCATGTGCCAGAAGTCGTCGTCGCACTGCCTGATAGGGTTCTGGTGCGGTATGAATTCACATGCATAGGGATAGATATGGTCTGAGAGGGAAGGTGCAGCACCGCGGACTTTCCCATGTCTTTCCGGAGTACCAGGCTAGCAAATACTTGCGCCTGTTTTGATAGGGACTTCCTGGTGACTCAATTTGCCAAGCGGCATTTGCTGGCCAACAGCTCGTTCTCCAGGTGTGCCTCGTTCTTTCCGCCCCTTCCCTCATTTGCCTCCATTTCCCTGTCATGATTCCTGTTCCTCCTTTTGCTCTTTTCCCTTTTATCGACCTGCCTATTTGGACGCATTTACTCTTCTGCTCGTAATCCGTCGTCATTTTGGTTGTATTCTCTGGTTTGATGTGGCTTGTGCGTGATCGTCGTG